>CM054135.1:53414663-53419663 GCA_028751875.1 Rapana venosa
CCAGCATCACCTAAGTGCCTTTCAGAATAATAGATCAGACGCTAGGGCCGAATGGTGGAGTGTGGTTTCACTTCAGTCCCGTGGGTCATGAAGTCTTAGGTTCAAATCTCGGCAGCGGCGTGTGGTGAACTAAGGGTGGGGATTTTTCAGATCTCCCAGCAGGCCAACTTAACATGAACACTTGCAAGTGGCTGAATTCCCGTCGTGTATATTAAGCAGAAGATCATCAAACATGCACGTTAAAGACCCCGTCCTTCATGCCATCGTCTGGTGGGTTATGGAAACACGAGCATACCCTGTAGGTGTCTCGTACAAGGGAAAAAGACGGAACCGTTATGAAGTGGGAATAATAAGACAGATGAAGCCAGCAGGCAGACCTCCTGCAAAAGTTACAAGCAGAGGAAACCGGGAACTACAGCTGTGGCGATTCGAACCCGCGACTCTGTGTACCATAAGGATTGACGTGGGGTGGTCTTAACCCCCCTAGCAGGGGGTCCGTGGACTAGACCTCCATGGTCTGTGGCTGTAGCTGTTGTGCACGGCAGGTGTCGCACCGGGCCACAGAGGACCGCGTTCTGAAGCTGACCGTCTTCGATGTGGACCGCCACAAACGCCACAACGTCATCGGCCACGCTCTCTACCCGCTCCGTGACCACGACTGTGAGAGCAACGAGCGCCTGGTCATCTGGAGAGACCTGGAGAGAGAGGTGTCCGAGGTTAGTTAACATGCATGAGTGTTTGTACGCAACTGTTTTGTTGTGTGAGGGCAGTGAGCGTCTGTACTGCCTGGTCACCTGGAGAGAGATGTGTCCGAGGTTAGTCCGCGTGCATGAGTGTTTGTATGCAACAGTTTTGTTGTGTGAGGGCAGTGAGCGTCTGTACTGCCTGGTCACCTGGAGAGAGATGTGTCCGAGATGAGTTAACATGCATAAGCGTAGTGTGTAGTTTTATTGTGTGAGAGTAATTAAGCGCCTAGAGAGACCTGGAGAGAGAGGTGTCCAAGGTTAGTTTACGTGCATATGTGTAAGAAAAAGTAAAGTTAAAGGTGTCCATTAACCAATAAGGTCTTAGGTTAGCCCGGCGTCAGAGACCTCACTTCTCTAGGGGCCAGCATATTGAGGGCGGCGCCCATCTCCTTTCCCTCACTGCTTTACCTTCCCTGACCCTAAAGAGGCAGGTGCCCATTTACAGCTGGGTGAACTGGGGGGACTGCGATGAAGCCAAGGCGCGCAAACGGTCACCTATCAAACTAGTAACCACACTCGATGCTGCTTAACCTTGGCTGGGGGAAAGCAAGTGCTCTGACCACTGGACTATCCTGTCCAGATGCATAACTGAAATGTGTGGTTTTGTTGTGTGATAGTATAATTAAGCGCCTAGAGAGACCTTGAACGAGAAGTGCCTGAGGCTAGTTAACATGCATAAGTGTAGTCTGTAGTTTTGTTGTGTGAGAGTCTAGAGAGGCCTTGAACGAGAAGTGTCTGAGGCTAGTTAACGTGCATATGTGTTATTTGAATATATGTAGAGTTTTGTTGTATGAAAACAATGAGCGCCTAACCATCTGGAGAGATATGGAAAGAGAGATGTCTGAGGTTAGTTAACGTGCATAAGCGTTTATATAGAGGTGACAGAAGCTGTTAGTCATCAGACATTTCCTCTGCTTATCATTCCATTGACATTTCTTCTGTGCATTCACTCTTCTTGTCCGCCTTCAATCCTCCTTGATGTTGTGAGAGGAAAGCAGTCCACTCTGACTCCATGTTAATGATTGAAAGTCCTTAAGAGCTCTGTTTTCGTGACTGTGTGTTGTAGTTTGTTTTGTCATTGTTGCTGTTCTGTCTTTTTTTCGTCTTGAAAAGAGTAGAGTTAAAATGCTAATCGCAGTGGTCATGATCTAAATGCAATTCAGTGATGTTATGTGGGCTTCAGTAAATTGAGCCAAGTTTGTATGGTGTTGCATGTGTTCATTTCGGGGGGACGAGGGGGGGAATGTGTGCAAGTTTATGTGGTGTACTTGTGTGTACATATGCATGTACATTGTGAGCGTACTTTTCTGTGTGTCTATGTACGTGTATGTCTATACGTTTGTATAAATTATATACATGTTCACATGCGCAAACTGGTAAGTGCACTTGAATGCGTCAACCCATTTTCTTGTTTTCTATTGTCAGAGTAGCTGTTTACCATTGATATTCTTACTCGCTGCTGCTCATGTTACCTCAAATGACATCAGAATGACTTGCACAACCTCCAGATTTCTTTCTTTTATTTCTTTACATCGTGGGAAACACTCTTTTACGAAGTTAAAAATATCTTAAATCCTGCTTTTAGAAGAAAAAAGTATAAATCAGCACGAACTGATGAATACGAACTAGCTGGAAGAGTGTAGACCATGATTGTCATCCTGACCTGCCAGTCTTGCTGTTGCTGAGGAATATGTGCTGATATAGCCTGCAGCCAGGGCCAGAGACTGCAACAATAACAACACCACCACCAACAACAACAAACAACACAAAATTGTTGACATCTCATGCTTTGTTTTATGCTAACAAGCTATCAGAAGAGAGAAGAACAAAAACGTCCTTAAAAGGCTGCGTGTTGTCTTTGTTTTGACATTTTATCTGTTTCTAATTGTGCTTAATGTGGTTTATTCAGATGTGTACGCAAATGTGTTTTGTGTGATTTTTTTAAAATTCGTGTTCAAAGTAAGCTGACAACACCAGCAAAAATCAAAACAAAACAGTATCATTTGCACGATCCATTTCATCTTTTGTCAGTAACAATTAATGTCTTTTTTAAAATTCTGTTTAAAGAAAAGCATTTTTTATCTTCCTGTTGACATTTTATCTATTTTTGTACATGCACGGTAAGTTTCCTTTAAATCTGTAGTTTGATTTAAATTAGTTTTCAGATTGTTTAAGGGGGGGGGGGGGTCTTTCATAAATGTTTATGCTAGTTTTTTTATTGTTTAAAGTGAATAGCAGCTTTCTTTAATTTTTTAACAGTTCGCCAGTTGTGCGTGCACACGAATGCATGTGTGTGTGTGTGTGTGTGTGTGTATGACTGTCTGTCGTCTGTCTGACTTTCTGTCTGTCTCGCCGTCTTTTTTTGTGAAGGAAGTGAAAAGAGGACGCGCACACACACACACACACACACACACACACACACACACACACACACACACACACACACACACACGCACACACACTCGCGCGCGCATGTGGGCGCTCCTGTGTGCGAGTAAAGACGTTTGTATCCAACTCTCTGTTCGGAGCTTGCTCTTGCATAGTTATTTTCTTTCCTAGCATCAGACAGACAGACAGACAGTTGTCACAGCCATACCACATCAATCACCGCCACACAACCCCGTCACTCTTCCTTTATGCATGCATGCATGCTACCTGTTTCCCCCATTGACAGCGGCACAGCAAAACACAAACAAAACCAAAAAAAAAAGCCTGAAGTTCTCTCTCTCGCTCTCTCTATCACTCTCTTTCTCCATTTTCTCTCTCTCTCTCTCTCTCTCTCCTCTCTTCTCTCTCTCTCTCTCTCTCTCTCTCTCTCTCTCTCTCTCTCTCTCTCTGTGTCTCTCTATTTATCCATCTCTCTCTGTCTCTGTCTTTCTCCATCTCTCTCTGTCTCTCTCTTTCTCCATCTCTCTCTCTTTCTCCATCTCTCTCTCTCTCTCTTCTCTCTCTCTTCTGTCTTCTCTCTCTCTCTCTCTCTCTCTCTCTCTCTCTCTCTCTCTCTCTCTCTCTCTCTCTCTCTGTGCAGACAGTGGCAATATCTCAACTCCCAACTCCAGTCAGTCTTGTCGCCATGTCTTCCTAAGGGTCTGGCTGATCGTAAATCGTCTTCGTACTGCAGTGCAATGCGCCTGTAGGTCAGAAATGGGGAGACAGGAAGCCTGGGCAAAGTAAGCACCATGGTATTGTGTCTACAATGTCATATAACAAAGGAGGAGTTTTTAAAACTGCAATCACAGGTCAGGGGGAGGGTATTGTGTCTAGAATGCCATATAACAAATTGTGTCTAGAATGTCATATAACAAATTGTGTCTAGAATGTCATATAACAAATTGTGTCTAGAATGTCATATGACAAAGGAGTTTTTAAACTGCAATCACACGTCAGGGGGAGGGTATTGTGTCTAGAATGTCATATAACAAAGGAGGAGTTTTTAAACTGCAATCACAGGTGAGGGGGGCAGGAAAGCCGTGTGGTTAGAGTATTGTGCTCACATTTTGATAACCCAGGATCAAGCCTGGGTCTGAATTACCACCGAGACGCCTGTTCAAGGTCATCCCCCCCCCCCCCTCCCACCCCACCCTTGGAGTTAACATCCTACTGACTCCACTCTCTCAAAATTCCTTTGGATGAAACTGTAACGGAGATACTGTGTGCCAACGCACGCAGAACATCTTTGTGTGCACATTAAAAACCTGTTTTACCTTTCAGAAGAGTAGACCATTTATCCAGGTAAGAACGGATAAGTAAAAAATATGTTGTAAAAATTATGCATGCATACCACTTTTTTGTTATTGGACACCATCCCCGAAGTCGGAATGCGGCTACCTTAATGGTGAGGCAGAACTGGTCGTGTACACAAAACTCTCGTCTCTGATGAACCTTAGAGTGCTAGCCAAAGAACTGAAAGAAAGAAAAAAATGTTAAGCCTGTGTAATGGGATCTGTCGCAGAATTTGTGCCTATGATTCTATGAGCGTGGCACGTACGTATATCAAAGAAACAAGACAGCAAAGTAAAACAACAACAATAACAAAATCAACAGGGAAAAAAGAAAGAAAGATCACATACACACACACACACACACACACACACACACACACACACACACACACACACACACACACACAATGTGGTTTGTGTTTTAATGCCCTGGCATCATTTATCATGGCACGTATGTCAGCCAGTCGTTAGCAAGGCGGTTGGTGCAACAACAGATCAATTCTGTGACACAAGGTGTTAGTCATCAAACATT
>CM054135.1:53424663-53482163 GCA_028751875.1 Rapana venosa
CACACACACACACACACACACATTACAAGTGACAAAACACAAACTTCAGTCACACACAAGCATCTGCTTTTCTGCTTTTCCCCTGTCTCCCTTCGTCTAATATCACTGATAGTGAAAAGACGTAAAATGTAATAGAACAAACGAACACACAACACACACACACACACACACACACACCACACACACACACACACACACACACACACACACACACACACACACACACACACACACACACACACACACACACACACACACTATCCACCTACCTAGCTTCTTTCATTCCTTTTCTTATATATATCTTCTATTATGCACAAACAAGTCGGCCTACTTGCAAGCACGTGTGTAAAAGGAATATGATGTCGATGTATACACGATCCTTTTCTACCATTATCATGTGAAAAATACACATCCACGAGTGTGTGTGGTGTGTGTGTGTGTGTGTGTGTGTGTGTGTGTGTGTGTGTGTGTATGCGCGCGCGTGCGTGCGTGCGTGATTATGGAAGAAAGAAAGAAGCTGAAGACAAAAAGGAAAAAAATCGAAGAGACTTCAATTAAAAGGAACCATTATTTTTCTTCCTTTTTTTTCTTTTTTTTTACAAGCTCAGATTCAGGTGGCTGGGATGGGGTTTTTTGTTTTTTTTCTATGTCGGTCATCTCCTGATGTTTTTCATCCCATTTGCTTTTTTGCTGTCCTCTTTCTCGCTCGCATCCTCCTCCTCTTCCTTCTTCCCCTCTTCCTCCTTTTCTTCCTTCTCCTCCTTCTCCTCTCTTTCTCCTCCTCCTCCTCCCCTTCCTTCTTTTCCTCCTCCCCTTTCCTTCTTCTCCCCTCCTTCTCCTCCCTCTTCTCCTCCTCTCCTCTTCTCCCTTCCTTCCTCCTCCTCCTCTTCTCCTCCCTTCCTTCCTCTCCTCCTTTTCTCTCCTTCTCTCTCCTCCTCTTTCTTCCTCCTCCTCTTTCCTCCCTTCTTCTCTCCTCTCTCCTCCTTTCTCCTTCTCCTCCTCTTTCCTCCTCTCCTTCCTTCTCCTCCTCCTCCTCTTCTCCTCCTCTTCCTTCTCCCCCTCCTTCTCTTCCTGTTCCTCTCTCTTTCCTCTTTTTTTCCCCATGGCTGCCGTTGCTGCTGCTCTTCTATCCGGTTTTTTTTTTCTTCCCTTGCTTTGAAAGAAAGATGGGGTCAGAAAACGAGAAAAAAGAAGACAGGAAACTTTCCACAGAATCAATAACCCCTAGACATGACAGGAAAAAAACCGTGTGTGCTTACCTTACCTCCCCTGATTTTACTGTTCAAATACGAGTCTGTTTCACATCTAAAAGACAATGTCGGTCTTGAATAGAATGATGTAAGTTATGAGTATTATATTTCGGGGTAGGTGGGGTTTTTTCTTCTTCTTGCTGCAGATACTTTTTTGTGGTTTTGGGTTTTTTTTCATTTCGAGGATAATGGAATAAGCACTCGTGTATTTTTTAACATCCAAATCCGTGTGTTTGTGCAGTTTTGTCAATTTTGTCATCGGTTCCCACCAGCACACAATGGCCTACTCGCCCTAAAAGCGGAACGGGTTTTGACGTGTGCGCAAGATGTTCTGCATGCGTCTGTATACGGTTTATGGTCTCATCCGAAGGACTTTAACGGGGAGTGGAGTCAGCACTGATGTTAACTCCAGAGGAAAAATCCTCTTGAACGAGATTCGAACCCGGGTCAGCAGATCACGAGCGCTACGCAACGCGCTTCTCTCTAGCCACCATATGGGGGAAAGGGGTCCCTGTGTTTTTAGGAACTTTCACTGTAAAGATGTCCATCATTCCTCATGTAGATAGCGTTTCCTTGTACCTGAGCTCGTGGGTAGCGTCAGTGTCATTGGTAGTGCAGGTGTTTATTTTGGAGGGAACAAAGATATGCGTCATATGGTTTATTGATCAATTGTATGTATGTTGCTAAAAGCGGGTGTCTGCCATTTTAGGACAGTGAAAAGTGTGTGTGTGTGTGTGTGTGTGCGTGCGTGCGTGTGTGTGTGTGTGTGTGTGTTTTGTGTGTGTGTGTGTGTGTGGTGTGGTTGTGTGTTAGTTTCTTCAGTTTAACGTCCTTCCACTAATTAGTGATATCAGACGGGAAAGTGTGGGTGGGGGGGGGGGGTGAGAGAGAGTGGGGGGGGGGGGGGAGGGAATGGGTGGGTTGGGGTGTGCATATAGCTAATTATCAGCATTAAACAACTATAAGAAACACCAATTAAAAACCAGAAACAAGAAAGTTGAAGGGGAAAAAATAACAGCTTCAAAACTAACTTTGCAATTCATACAACTAGTAAACATCGTTGAACTATAACATTTTGATAACAGGACTATGACTTAATGACAATACAATATCTTTCATTAATGGAATGTCTTTTAGAATTTGCTCTAAGCAACGGACTGTGAAAACAGGTAAAAAAATTTTCAAATCTCTGCATTCTAAAAGAATGTGAGCAATGGTCATATTTTTGCCACAAATACATTGCTTTTATTTCTTTTTGAAAATTTAGTTCTAAAAGCATTGAGCTTGAACCTGTGGATAAGAGATACAACGTTTCTATATCCATGTGAGTTACGGCATTTGATCTTATCAAAAGATAATACATGGGCTACATCATCATTCCAGGGAGAACAGATATCTTTTAGCTTCTTTTTAAAATGTTTCCAACATGCATTTTGTAACATACTATAGCCCTCATGAATGGATATGGGGACATTTATGCTGAGTGTGTGTGTGTGTGTGTGCTGTGTGTGTGTGTTGTGTGTGTGTGTGTGTTGTGTGTGTGTGTGTGTGTGTGTGTGTGTGTACAATAAACTTACCTTTTATTGATGGTATAGTTTCCAAACAAAATTGTAGTGTGTTGCACACAGTTGGTTGTTGTTTTTTAAACACAAGAGTGCATCGATTTGTGGGATTCTTTAATCAATGGAGTGTCCATCGCCTGTCCAACTATCTACCCAACTTCTTCCCTTTTCTCCAAACATACTTGAGTGCACTCAAGTGTGTCCACGTGCAAAGGTATATATGTCAGTGTGTACACATAATCTTTCTGCCAGCATCAAGAGAAACTATTGAATCATAAAATCAATGTTAAATGCCTCTCTCTCTCTCTCTCTCTCTCTCTCTCTCTCTCTCTCTCTCTCTCTCTCTCTCTCTCTCTCTCTCAATCTCTCTCTTGTGAGAGCATGGTGTAAAAAGCCCTGTGCTTATCCATTTACTCTCAATTCGAACTCTCTCTCTCTCCTCTCTCTCTCTCTCTCTCTGAGTGTGTATGTGTGTCTGTCTGTCTGTCTGTGTGTGTGTCTGTCTGTCTGTGGCAGAAAGAGAGAGAAAAAGCCAAAACCACAGCGTTGAATTAGAACGAACCATAATTTTCTTCATTTTTACACGCTAAGTTTCAGGTGGGTGGGTTTTTTCCACTCTATGTCCTTCATCTCCTGATTTTTTTTTCATTCCCTTGTGGTGTCCTCTTTCTCACGCATATCCTCCTCCTCCTTCTCCTCCTCTTCCTCCTCCTCCTCTCCTCCTCTATGGCGCTCTCTTCTGCCTTTTCCTTCCTCTTTCCTCTTTTTTCCGCTTAGCTGCCGTTTCTGCTGCTCTTCCATCTTTTCTCTCTCCCCATATTTTGATAGAATGATGGTGTAAGGAAAGACAACCCAAAAACACAGGAAACTTTCTTCAGAATCAATAACCCGTAAACCGGACAGAAAGAGGACAGTGTGTGCTTACCTCCCCTGATTTTACTGTTTTTTTATATTATTAGTCTATCTTTAATATTAGTCTATTTCAGATCAAAAAGATTTGTGAGTCTTAAATCTAAAAATAGTAAATAAATAAAGCTGATATATAAGTACACGTTCTTTCGGTGGGTTGATTTTTTGTTTGGGCTTCTTTTGGGGGCGGGGAGGAAGGGGAGCAGGGTTTCTTGCTCTTGAGGATACTTTTTTTGTAAAGATAGGATTTTTATAAAAAAATAGAAAATTGTTACAGTTTTCAGAAATTCCATCATTAAAAGTTATGGTATTTCCTGTCGTACGTTGGTTTGGTACTGTTTATCAAAGTAAAATCAAAAGAATGGGCAGTCTTGATCTATATTTATTTTAACATTTATATACACTTATACCTTTACTTTAAACAAATTTATGATTGCAGCTGTCTAGTCTTACTCTTACTGCAGACACCTTTTGAAGAAGGTGTATGGCAAAACTGTGAGCAGCTTCCTCTTTTACGGAGTCAGTTCTCTGTAGTAAAATTTATATCATTTCTCCTGTACCTAGCGTTTCCTTTTACGTAAGCTGGTGGATAGTTTTACTATCACTGCTAGTGCGGGTGTCCATTTTTGGAGGGAGCGTGGCTACCCGTTATGTATATTGACTGGCTGCATGCAATCAAAAGCCGGTGTGTATGACGTACGACAGTGAAGTGGTTGTTGTGTGTGTGTGTGTGTGGTGTGTTGTGTGTGTGTGTGTGTGTGTGTGTGTGTGTGTGTGTGAGTCGTGTGTGAGTCGTGTGTGTATGTGGCGTGTGTGAGCGGTGGTGTATGTGTGTGGTGTACGTGTGTTGTATGTGTGTGTGTGGGTTGTGTGTGTTGCATCTTGTTGTTGCGACGCGACGTAGTGGATTGGCATTGTGGTGCGTGCATGGGTGTTTGTTTGTTTTGTACGTGTCTGCGCTATGCTGGTTGTCGTCGAGAGGTGTGGGGTGAAACGCCTTCGGATGTTTTTTTGGAGTGTGGCTCAATTGTTTGATCAAACATAAGGCAATGACATGGTACAGTCTGGTTGATTTCTTTTGAAGCTGCGTAGGCTGCGAAAAGAAAGTAGGTGAAACGCCTTCGGAGTTTTTTTGGAAAAGCTGTGGCTCAAATGATTTCGATTCCAGCAGCAAGACATGACAGTTCTTGTGAAGTTCTATTTGGTAAGAAGTAGGCTGCTGAAAAAAGATAAACATTAGGCTTCGTCAATACAGAGAAAGACAGACAGACAGAGTTTATTAATAGCTATAACAACAGTAGAAGCAGACACACAGACAGACACACAGACAGAGTTTATTAATAGCTATAACAACAGTGGAAGCAGATACACAAACAGACAGACACACAGACAGACAGAGTTTAATAACTAGAACAACAGAGGAAATAATGATGGCAGAAAACCCAGCAGCAGCACGCGCAGCAGCAGCAGCAGCGGTAAAAATAGTTCCAGCTCTAAGCAATAATAACTGCAGGGGGAGAAAAAAAAACATTAAAGTCAGGGAATAGCTTAGTAGTAAGTTCAAAGTGCAGTCATGTGGTTTAGTCAGTCCCAGTAAAAATGAAGAATGTATGTGTCGTTATTGTTGTTTTTTCTTATATTGTACATTCCCCCCACTTACCTAACACCTTGGTGATTTAGTTATTCCCAATAAAACTGAAGTATATGTCGTGTTGTTTCTTATTATATTGTACATTCCCCAACTTAATTAATACCCTCACGTCACCCAGAACATGCACTCTTTCTCACTCATCACACCTGCAAAATCACTGCGAGAACGTAAGTAAGAAAGAACACACGACCGAACGAGAGGTTTTCCGGGTATGACCGACAGTTTTAAGTGCCTCGGCATAATAGGCAGCCATACTCCGACTTCAAGGATTTCTTTTTTTCTTTTGGAGAAGAGTGCAGGGTGGCATGCTAAGGGCTTGTCGTGGCTGGAGACAATCTCAACATCACATGTTTAACCATAACAACATTTTCCGATGTAGGCCTCGCACCTAGCTTACGTCAATAACAGACAAATCCTTTGTTTTGGGGACAAAAACTGAAGTGCGTCAACTCGGTATTTACATCGGGTTTTCCCCCCTTTTCTTTGTTCATATCTGGAGCGGGGGTGGGAGGGTGGGGGGGGGTCTCTGTTTGGTTTATGTTGTTTTGTTGTTGTTTTGTTGATGCGAGTTCCGTTTGTTCGATAGGTGACGAGTAGTTTGTGTTTGTTGCTCTCGTTGTCTGTCTTATGTCTGTCTCTCTTCTCCTTCTCTTCTCATCTATCGTTCTTCTATCTCATTACTCTCTCTTCTCTTCTCTTCTCATCGCTGTCTCTCACGTATGGGTATGTGTGTTGATTGAAGGAGTCGATCAGGCCATGCTTGAGTATTGTAATGCGCTTAAAGCTTACACTTTGAAATATATGCAATACAAATTAGTGTTTCATTCTCATTACTATATATTAGAGCAGCAGCCAGCAGCAGCATATCAAATTATTATCATTATATTATTATTATAGCATAATCTTCTTTATCATCATCATTTTCGCCATTACTATAGTAGGAGGAGGAGCAGCAGCAGCAGCAGCAGTAGTAGATTCAAGATTCAGTGCTACACAAATTCTATACATGATTATTACTAGCAGTAGTAGTAGTCGTAGTCGTAGCAGTAGTAGTAGTAGTAGTAGTAGTAGCAGCAGCAGCAGCAGTAGTAGTAGTAGTAGTAGTAGTAGTAGTGTGTGTAGTAGTAGTAGAGTATAGTAGTAGTAGAGTAGTGTGGTGGTGTGTGGTGGTGTGTGGTGGTGGTGGTGGCTAGTATAGTAGTAGTAGTAGTAGTTGGGATGGTGGTGGTGGTGGTGGGTAGTGGAAGTAGTGTTACAGCGCAATCATTACGCAGTGTAATCATGATTTCACACCATAGATATGATAAATAGCAGGATAGACTAGAAAACTGTCATGACTGGTGTGTGTTGCAGTCGACGACGAACAACGGCGAGCTGTCGGTGTCGCTGTGTTTCAACAACCATCTGGAGAGGTTGACTGTCGGCATCTTTGAGGGCCGTGATCTGAAAACCCCCCAGGGCACTCCTATGGGTATGTGTGTCTGTCTGTCTGTCTGTCTGTGTATCTGTCTGTCTGATGTGTATGTATCTGTTTGTATGATTGGCATGAGTAGGTATGTATGCATGTATGTGTGTGTTGGGGGTATGAGGGTGTGTGTTATTTGTTATTGGCGTGTGTGTATGTATGCTGTGTGTTGTCTGTCGTGCGTATGTGTATGAGTATATATGTATGTGTGTTTGCACGCAGCATGCATGTATGTGTCGTATGTAATGGAAATGTATATGTATGTTTGTATGTATGTTTGTAGTATGTATCTCATGAATATGTGTGACTGCGCGCGCATCTTCTCTTGTTTGTGCATGTGTTGTAATGTGAGATAGATGCTTACTTCCTTGCTTCTGTAGGAAATGATGTGTGGATGGGGTTCTAGAATAGATGCTCTTACTTCCTTGCTTTCTGTAAGATGTGTGTGGTGAGGGGTCATATGAGATAGATGCTCATGTTTTGGTTTTATGTGAACATGTAACAGCGGGTTGCTAAGGGTGGTTGGTTGGTGGTTGGTGCTGCTTGGTTGGACGGGTGGCTAGGTTTTCCTTATTTATGTTAAAGTGTGTCCCCTTCTCGTTACTTCAGGCCTAACAGCAGAGTTTGAACAGCAAGGTTCTACTCGCTTCTCCGTCACTTTCTTGCTCATTTCCCTGACTGATCTGGGCGGTAGGGGGACACGTATGGGAAGGAGTGTTGAGAAAGAGGGGGGGGGGGGGCTGGTACGTCTGCAGCAGACTTGCAAGAGTCTCCTCCGTTCCCTTCTTTGCTGGATGTCTGCGAGTAGATCTGAAACACGCGAGAATAAAGGTCTGAAACACGCCAAAAACACAGTTGTGAAACACGCCAAAAATACGGCTGTGAAACACGCCAAAAAAACAGCTGTGAAACGCGCCTAAAAACACAGCTGTGAAATACGAAAGAAAACAAAAGTCTGAAACACGCCAAAAAACACAGGCCTGACACACACACAGAAACAAAGCGCTAAAACAAAGGTCTGAAACACAGAAAAACGTATGTCTAAAACACACAAAAACATAGGTCTGAAACACTAAAACACATACTCACACACTCACACACTCACTCACTCACTCACTCACTCATTCCCTACACACAGGTCTGAAACACTTTAAAAAATTTAAAAAAAAACAAACAAACCAGGTCTGACACGTAAAAAAAAACTAAGGTCTTACACACACACAGAAAAAAACCCACAGGTCTAAACACACACACACATCATCATCATCATCATCATCATCATCCGAAAATAAAAGTTTGACTTTGACACACACAGAGAGACAGATAGACAGACAGAGAGAGATAGACAGACAGACAGACAGAGACACAGACAGAGAGAGAACAAAACACAGGCTTGACACGCTCCATAAACAATCAGTGATAAAACAAAAACAAACCAAAGAAACTGCAGCCTGAAGAGGGGGCAGGTTGTGTCTTCATTTCTGCTCCGTTGTGTCGAAGGATTCTACAGGCTTTGTGTTTTTTGCAGGGCTCTGGTTGCTGCTTGTCACGTCTGCTACAGGTTTTGTTTTTTAAATTTAAACCACCCCAAACCAAAACATGGTCAGCAAAAGCACTACGCAGTTGTTAATTGTTAAACTTCTGTATGTCCCTCTGTTTGTCTGTCTGTCTATGTCTGGCTGGCTGGCTGTCTGTCTGTCTCTCTGTCTCTCTCTGTCTTCTCTCTCTCTCTCTCCCTCTCTCTCTCTCTCTTCTCTCTCTCTCTCTTTATCTCTCTCTCTCTCTCGTTTCTCTCTCTTTCTTCTTTCCCCTTCTCTCTTTCTGTCTCTCTCTCTGTCTCGCTCTTTATTTTTTCTCATATAGATAGATAGATAGATAGATAGATTAACTCGCATGCTCTGGCGCACACACCTATACACACGCACAGATACGCAGGCGCGTACTCTCACACATACACACACGCGGGCACACACAAGGAAACAAAGAGAGGGGAGAGAGAGAGAGAGAGAACTCGGAACTCGGATGTTTGTTTATTGTACATCGGCCAGAGGCCATTATACAACACACATGGAAATGGGGGGGGGAGGGGGGCTACGGGGAAACGTGTTTGGCGGTAATGGTCAAATGCACAGCAAAATTGAAATACATCGGACTTTATGTGATAAAGAAAACAACAATCCTAATGTAACAAATTTGATTTATTATAAGACACCGACGTCCTAGATTTACGATATATGAAAGTTGTCAAACGCGAGAGGGAGAGACAGAGAAAGAGAGAGACACAGAGAGAGAGGGTGTGCAAGCGGTAGGGGGAGGGGGGGGGGGGGACACAGAGACAGAGATGGATTGAAAAGTAAAGCAGTAGACTAGATGTGAAGTTTTATAGGTCAAACCCGTCTTCGACAAACATGCTTCTTTTTTTTTTTAGGCCTCTCTCTCTCTCTCTCTCTCTCTCTCTCTCTCTCTCCCCTTTCTCAAATGGCCTGAATGCATTCAGCATAGTCATGTGTTTCTAAACTCCTTTTAGGCTTTTTGTTTTGTT
Source organism: Rapana venosa (assembly GCA_028751875.1). NCBI lineage: Eukaryota > Metazoa > Mollusca > Gastropoda > Neogastropoda > Muricidae > Rapana > Rapana venosa. Next base: position 53,434,043 of record CM054135.1, read on the forward strand.
TGTGTCTTTGTTCATGTCTGTGTTTGTCGCCCGTCTATGTTAAGCCTATCTCTTATTTCTGAAAGTTTTCGTTTCAAGAATGTTCTCATATTTCCAAAGTACACGGCAAACTTTTTTTTCTTTCCCAGAATGTTGTTGAAAGGCTCTAGCCGTGTTTGCGTTTTTGAAGAATGTTTCTGCAGCTCTGTTGCATGGCGCACGCTCCTTGCTTTTCCAAGGTTTGTTTTTTTCATTGATTAGTAGTTTGGTGTTTGATAGCGTTCAAGTTTTTCCCGCGAGAAAACGTATACACAGCCAAATAAATGATACAGATCATTTCAGAAAAGAAAACATCAAGATACAGAAACAACAATACAAATTACAACAAAAATAGCATGTATAGTAACAACAAAGTCGCTTTAGGAACTATTTTTGAAGCAGTTATATTATGTGGACCATACGCAGCAAGTGCAAAATATCTACAAGACACTAAAACCATTTTTCTTCCGCTCACTGACATGCAGACGCAGACGCGGGCTTTCCAAACTATTAGAGTGTGTTCAGTGTATGTGCCATATTTCTGTCTTTTGGACGACTGTCCCGATGTCTTTACATATTGTAGATTTCTTTTTTCTCAAAATCTTTAAGCATATTCAGTGTATGATACAAACATCTCTTTCTATGATTATTTTGGAGGACAAATTACTCTTCCAAGAAATATCGCTTACGTTTAGTGTTTACCACTTGTTCATGTTTGTCCCCAAGTATTTTTTTTTATATTTTGCTCTGTGTGTGACGCATGTTTTTCTTTCTTTTCTAGATTCTTTCACATAGTTTCAGTAATTCTTGCCTAACACTGAGAATTTTCTCATAAAATGTCCAAAGTACCGCACTGTCTTTTTCTTTAAAGAATATCGACATAGGTTCAGTGCATGCTTGATATATCCTTGCCTTTAGTGGGTAATCACAAGTATTAAAATAAAGCTACCACGAAAAAAAAGTGTCTAATGTAGGTTGCGTATAGTTCTGTTTCTTGAAGTCTTTAAAGCCTGTGATGCCAATCCGTTTATTCTCACACATTTTCACATCGTGTGAAGTATATTATGCTGGCCGTGATTCGGATCCCAGGAGTATTAACAGATGCTTGCCACATACCCTTTGCTTTTTTTTTAAGTTTTCAACAAAATGCAGCTGTGAACTTTTTTTTTACTCGCCCCCTCTCTCTCTTCCCCCTCTGATTCCTTTTTTGTTTTTATATTCTTTTTGAGTTTTATGGGGTTTTTTAACTTTGTGCATTTTGAAAAAACTCTCCTCTCAAATGAATTCACGGCATCATTTTGAGTTTATTTTTTTTGTGTTTGTTTGGTGGGGGGGGGGGGGGGGGGTTATTGTTTTTTGCGAGAGTTGTGTCATCGCGTGCAGGTTCAAAGTCTGCGAATACCTTTTTTTGGGTTTTTTTTAGCTCTCCCCTCCCCCCCCCCCCCCCCCCCCCCCCCCTCCCCACTCCCCCACCCCCTCCGCCCTATGACTCTTCAAGGTCAACAAGAAGCCAAGCCAAGCCCAGGTGGGTTTTCAGGGCTCCATACATAATCCCTGTAGGATTGAACGCAGAACTTCTGCTTTTTCAGGCGATGCTTAAGTAGCCATTGAGCCACCGTGACCTTTTGTATGCTGACGAAAACATCTCTCTTTTGTGACCTGAACAGTAGGTATAAACACCGCCATCAGACGACAACACAACGATTGTGAGGGTAGTTCCCGTCTGTCACTCTGTTTAAAAAAATAAACAATACCGGCATTACTTTGTCTGACTGGTGAGAGCAAGACGATGGGAGGGGCGGGTGAGAGAAAGAAATAGGAGGTTGAAGGCAGGAGAGAGAGAGAGAGAGACGAGAGAGAGAGAGAAAGAGAGAGAGAGAGAGAGAAAAGAGAGGAGAGAGCACGGAAAAAGAGAACACAAAAACAAGAGGCAGACAAACAGAAAGCACACGAAAACAACAGAGACAGACAGAGAGAGAAAGCTTCTTTGACAGCGAGAGGGTTTCTTTGACCTGACTGGTCATTTGTTCCATTCCGATGCCGTGTGTGCCATACTCAGCCTGGTTGTGGGTTAGTACAGCGCCATCAGCGCCTGGGCTTTTTCACAGTTCTTGATTAAACCATTGACGCTGGGGCAACAACAGCAAAGTGAGAGGCTGTATGACCAGTAGCTTTCCCACTCATGGAATTCCATTTTACAGCTTAGTCTTCAGTGATCGACTATGACTCTCTAACTAGGAGGCTTGACTTGCACATTCCTTATGTGCTGCAGCCCTGGGGGCTAGTTGGCCTTTGGAGAACATCTCCAACGCTGACTGTCCTTATGCCCACTTGGCCGAGAGAGTGGGGATGTACTGTGGGCAAGGCATCTCCACTATCATCAAATTTCTGCCCAATTTCCAAAACAGCAGCTGCCTCCTCTGCTGTTTTGGAGGTCATCGTCGAACACGACGGACAAACATACATACACACATGATGCACGGTGGCTGTGCAGACAGGGATAGATAGCATGGGCCGTACTGTGGATCCCCTGCTTTAGGCATGCAGTACAGGTGATGCTGTTGATCGGTGCTGAAGCCTCATTGCAGTATGCAGATTGCAGTTAAAGCGGGGTTAGCATGATGACTTATTACCAAAACGGGGTTTAACATGGCGTCTATATCACGAAATCGCCAGTAAGTCCGTTTTAAAAATCAATGAGATTTGCTCCCGGGTTCGAACCCCGTTCAAATGGGGATTTTCCCCCTAAGGTATCAGTTCCGACTCCACTGCCCCTCCCCCCCCCCCCCCCCCCCCCCCCCCCCAAAAAAAAAATCTCTCTCCTTTGGATGAAACTCTAAACTGAGGCACCGTGTGCGAATGCGCGCAGCAGAACATCTTGCGCACACGTTAAAACCTGTCCGCTTTAAGAGTAGGCCATTGTGTGCTGGTGGGAACGGATGAAAACATGTATAAAACTGTATGCACACAGGGACTGGCTGTAAAAAAAAAGCACTTAAGTGCTTATTCTATAACCCTCGAAATGGAAGAATGAAGAAAGAAAGAAAGAACAAATGAATAAATAAACGAAGACACAGACATGAATAATGCGGATTTACTTAATTGTAGTGTCCTCTGCAAAACAAGACAAAAACAAAAACCAAAATGAAACTCGCACCGATTAACCGACAGGGCTTTTGTTTTGGTTTGGGTTTTTTTATGTGTAGTGGTTTGTTGTTTGGGGGGGGGGGGGGGCGTTGTTGATTTGGTATTTTGGGTTTTTTCGGGGGGGTGGGGGGGGGGTGATAGAATTATGGGCAGGAGGAGAAGCTAAACAAGGAGCGTGTCGTCAGGAGGACCTTCCCCTTAGACGGGAACGCGGAGAAGAAAACGAAAACAACAACAACAAAAGCGAAACATTATTGCGGAAAGAGGAAAAATGGTCGCCAAGGGAGCGAGAGGAAAGTAACGAGCAGGAACTAGAATAACGAGAAGAAAAAAAAAAGATGGCAATGAAACTGCTTGCAGTGGCAGCAAGCTACAGCAATAGCCGACAGCAGATTTGAACATGGCCTGAGGGAGTCGTCTATGTGAGCCGCACCCTCATTAGGCCTGAGGGACAGGACAGGAGGGTGGGGGAGGGGAGGCACAGGGAGAGGGCAGAAACAGCCAGAAAAACAAATCCTGTCACTTGGTGGCAAGGCTATGTTCATCGCAGTCTCTGTGCTGGCGACGTTTTGAAGTGGAAACAGTTTTTAGCTAAACGTGGTGCTTGATAATCCATAATTATACTTTTTACTTTGATTCTAAACTGCATGTTGCTCATAGTTTGTTTACCCTATTTCAAATATGAGTGGATCGGGTTTAGGTGGTTATCAAGTGATGTCCATAAAAGACATATCTGTCAACTCATCTGTCATCTGCTCCCGTAAACCCCTCCGGGGTCGTAGGGGCGCTGCAGTGACGAACGTTGCACCAGTTGGCTCCATTTGCGGCGGTTGTGGGCGAGTGCCTGGGTTGTGGAGAAGCTCTTCCTGGTCCATTCAGTGATGTTGTCTGCCCATTACACATGTCCATACTCTGTAAGAGAGGGGTGAGGTTATTAATCTTGTCACGCTTTGTCTTGCCTTGCCTTGCCTTGTCTTGCTTCGTCGTGTCCTATCTTGCCTTGCCTTGCACTGCACTGCACTGCATTGCATTGCATTGTATGATACTTCCCTTTCCTTGCCTTGCCTTATCTTGAGGTCAACGTGGAGTTACGGAACGGCAGTCATCAGCTTTTTACTACTCGGTCCGTTCTGTTCTCTGTGACTGGGTCATGGCAGGCCAGAGTTATGGAAAAGGCATCCTCTCCTGGATTGATTCAGTCCACCTTGCTTTAAATAAAATAAATACAGGAACCCTTCAGATTGGTGACTTCTCTTTGGCTTTTCACTCAAATAAGTAATGCGGCTACCGTAGCTGTGGGTCGAATACGCAAAAGTTCACCATCAGTGAACCTCAGAGCTCTAGCCAAGGAACCAAGTAAAGTAACTAACAAGCCATTCACAAAGAAAAGTATTAGTTACTCTTGTTAAAATCTGAAACATTTAGGAATCATGTAACTTTTTTTTTTTTAAATCTGCGGTGATGTTTTGCCCTCTGATGGCCTACGGGCGCTTCAGCGTGGATTGGTGAGGTCAACCGTTGCTGACATGAAGCGTAAGTGACAACTTGAACATGAACGTGAAGTGACAACTTGAACATGAACGTGAAGTGACAACTTGAACATGAACGTGAAGTGACAACTTGAACATGGACGTCAAGTGCACTGGCTTGCAGCCCCGTGTTGTGCAATGTCGACAGGGCCAGGACTGCAGGCAGGCAGGCAGGCAGGCAGGCAGCTGGGCACTGACTCAGGCTGACAAGCCATCGTCACGATTGGAAGATTGAATGTCGTTCACCTCCAATAAATAATGCACACCGCTGCACGACTGCCACTGCCCGAAGTACCCTTCGAGTATTGTGTTTAAAAAAACGAACATCCTTCTGTTGGGTTTTTTTTTATTGCGTTCCTTTCAGGGCGTGGATATCTACACTGTCGCTTGATTTCCTTGAAGTGTTTCCATGATGAATAAAATCTGAAGCACGAGCGATTAAAGCTAAAGGTTGTTTTTTTATAGATATATGTTCTTCATGTGACAAACGCATTGATGTATGTAACAGATCTGTTTCAGTAACTTTGAACTTTGATACCGTGTTACGTGGCAATGTCATAGCAGAGGAATATCATCTTACTCCCCCACCCCTCCCTCTACAAGGTAGTCATAGTTTCATCGTCTGTGCTGTCAGGCGCAAAACAGAAAAATATACAGGTATTTTGTTTCAACATTTATCCCACATTTCTATTGTACTCTCTCTCTCTCTCTCTCTGTCTCTGTCTCTCTCTCCTCTCTCTCTCTCTCTCTCTCTCTCTCTCTCTCTCTCTCCTCTCTCTCTCTCTCTCTCTCTCTCTCTCTCTCCCTCGGTCGCTTCCTTTGCTTGGCTTGGCAGCCAGCATCTCTTTCTCACAAGCAGTGAACAATATTATAGTGGTGGGGGTGTTTTTTTCTGAAAAGTGTAGAAGTCTTTAGCCTGCCTGTTGAGGGACTACCAACGACTGACTTTGGAATGGAAAAGAAAAACATTGACAAGAAAAATGCATTGACATCATTCGCTTATCTCATTTCCTTGTGATGTCAATGCCTTCATCCCCCCCCTCCTCTCTCTCTCTCTCTCTCTCTCTCTCTCTCTCTCTCTCTCTCTCTCTCTCTCTCTCTCTCTCTCTCTTTTTCTCTCTCTTTCTGTCTCTCTCCGTCTCTGTCTTCTTCCGTCTCTGTCTCTGTCTTCTTCTCTCTCTCTCTCTCTCTCTCTCTCTCTCTCTCTCTCTCTCTCTCTCTCTCTCTCTCTCTCCTCTGTCTGCTTCCACTTCCTTACCCCACCCCCCACCCCAAAAAAGTGGACTAAAAAACGATGTATTGACATCACTTGCTTATATCATTTCCTTGTGAGCTGTCTCTCTCTCTCTCTCTCTCTCTCTCTCTCTCTCTCTCTCTCTCTCTCTCTCTCTCTCTCTCTCTCTCTCTCTCTTTCTTCCGTCACTGCGTCATTGCGTCAATGCTACGATATAGATATTGAAAAACAAATTAGCACATATGGGTGTAGTGTGTGTGTGTGCGTGTATGTGTGTGTGCGCGCGCGCGTGAGTGCGTCCATGTGTGTGTGTGTGTGCGCGCGCGCGCGCGTGTGTGCGTGAGCGCGTGTGTGTGTGTGTGTGTGCGTGCGCGTGTGTGTTTGTGCGTGCGTGCGTGTGTGTAGTTTATACTTTTCTGCATCGGTGTATCTGTGTGTTTATGAGTCGAAAGGAAACTTGCAAACTTTACCTCTAGTCACTTTTCTCTGAAGTAGAAAGGTTTTCTGAAATATTTTCAAAGGAGTGGTAACAAACATTGTTTTACCAAAAGGTCGTCAGGCGAGAGGGGAAAAAAGGCACACAAAATAGAAAACAAGCAAACAAACACAGAAAGCAGAAGAAAGGCATCAAAAGGGACTAAGAAAGCAGCTTCAACGTGTTTTTGTTAACAAAATAAGTTCATGTGTGCCTGTCTGTCTAGGTGGCTGACCGTCTGTCTGTGTTTCTCTGTGAGTGTGTGTGTGTGTGAGTAGTAGTAGTAGTAGTAGTAGTAGTAGTTGCTCTTCAGTTTAACGTCCTTTCACTAGTGATATCAGACAGAAAAAAGTTTGTGTGTGTGTGCGCGCGCGCGCACCGACATACAAGCTTATCTCTATCAGTGTATCTGTATATAATGTTCCTGTATTTCAGCAAGTGCTTGTGTGATTGATTTGTGTTCTGTGTGTGTGTGTGTGTGTGTGTGCGCGCGTTTGCTCTTGTTTGTGTATCTGCATACCTATGTTCTTTTCTGTGTTGGTATGTCTGTGTGTTAATGAGTTGAAAAAAGTTTTGAAACTTTTTTAACTTGACTCACTTTCCTTTAAAGAAAAAATACTTTTGTAAAATAATAATTTTTTTTTTAATGAAGCTGTTAAAAAATTTATTCAAAAGGTCACCATGGAAAAAGAACAAACCAAACAAAAAGCACCAAGCGACCAAAAAAAAACACCCCAGCAAATAAACATGAGAGCAGCTGCAAGATGGTCTTGTCGGCAATACAAGTTGGATCAGTGTGTGTGTGTGTGTGTGTGTGTATGTGTGTGTGTTCACAAAAAAATTCTGGGAAAAGTTTTGTGATTTTTTTTGGTTGCTTGTTTGTTGTGTGGTTGTTTTTGTTTTCTTTTGCAGTAGAGATCACGAACAAGGACAACTTGGATTTTATTTTTTTATTGCGAAGGGAAATAATTCAGGTTTCTGGCTCGTTTGTTTATTCTCTCTCTCTCTCTCTCTCTCTCTCTCTCTCTCTCGCTCGCTCGCTCGCTCGCTCTCTCTCTCTCTCTCTCTCTCTCTCTCTCTCTCTCTCTCCTCTCTCTCTCTCTCTCTCTCTCTCTATTTCCTTCAATTTTCAATCTAGTAAAAACCAATTCAACTGGAACTTCTTATTGACGGGTGGTGGGGGTTGTTTGTTTTGTGGGGGTTTTTTTGGTCGTTACTTTTATTTTCCTGGGTTTTTTGTTTGTTTGTTTTGTTTTCTTTAGCAAATGAAAGGGAAAATGTTGCCAAAATGGAAGCAACGTTCTTGTGAGTTAATTTCATCACTCTAACCGGCACTCACACTCTTGCGCACACGTGCTCAAGAGGCAATCACACAAACACACACGCGCGCGCGCGGACGAATTGATTGATTGATTGATTGATTGATTAATTGATTGATTGATTGATTGATTGATTGATTGGTTGGTTGGTTGATAATCTTTATTCCGAAGGGTTACAGATAAGTATTGACATAATTTTATCATCCGGTTCTATCCTTGCCCTGAGGAGGGACTGTCCTTAATAATCACAGCTGACAGACAGATAGGCAGACTCAGATTCGGATTGGGAGACGGACAGACCGCTCGACAGACAGACAAGGAGAGGGAGAGAGAGAGAGAGAGAGAGAGAGAGAGAGAGAGAGAGAGAGAGAGAGAGAGAGAGAGAGAGAGAGAGAGAATGGCATACACAAAAAGAAAGGAAAAGAACAGGACTGGCATGACGTGGCCAGACTGGTCAGCCAGCCCCCTAGCCTAACTAACACTGTGCAGCCTGACCCCCTGACCACTGAGTGCCCACACCACAGAGGTGCAGGGGGTCAGAGTGACCTCAGCACTGATGGACTGGAGGTGTCGCCGTCATTACTGCTGACCCACTCCTGTCTTCAGGCACAGAGTGTGTCTGTGTGTGTCTGTGTATCTATCTGTCTGTGTGTGTGTTGTGTGTGTCTGTAGGTGTGATTGTGTCTGTGTGATTTGGGGGGGGGGGGGGGGGGGGGGGGGGATTACACGCACACGGTGCATTGCATTTGTGTGTGTGCGTGTGTTTGTGTGTGTGTGTGTGTGTGTGTGTGAGAGATGCACACATTTGGATGTGTGTGTATGAGAGAGCAACAATATTATGAGAGAGAGAGTGCGCGCGCGCGCGTGTGTGTGTGCACGCGCTAGAGAGTGTTAATGTGTGTAAAGGGGGGTGGGGGTGGTGGTGTTAGTGCGTCCGCACGTTAAACCACATAGTCGAATGTCTGTCGAAAAATAAAAGCTACTCTCTTAGGACAAAACACACTTAACAGACAAGGGAGAGCAGAAAAAGGATGGCGCTGCTCTTGTATCAGCGCTGCTCTTGAAGTGAGGAGAGACGAGCGCCATAGCCGAGTGGTTATGACTGTTCGACGTCAGTCCCATGGGTCACGAAGTCGTGGGTTCGAATCTCGGCGGCAACTGGTCAAGCAAGTGTGGGGATTTGTACAATCTCCTAGGTCAATTCAACTGCAGACCTGCCAGTGCCTTAATTCCTTTCGTGTATATACACATGCCGAAGATCAAATATGCGCGTTAAAGATCCTGTAATTCATGTCGGTGTTTGGTGGGTTACGGAAACACGAACATACCCAGCATACACTCCGAAGTCGGAATGCAGCTACTTCATGGTGAGGGGGGGGGGAGGTGGGGGGGGGGGGGGGGGAGGTGGGGGGGGGGGGGGTCTCATACGCAAAATGTCACCAATGATGAACCTTGGAGCTCTAGCCGAGGAGCGACAGAAAGAAAAAAAAAGGAAGGAGGAGAGCAACCTGACGGATGTTGCCACCTGCTGGGACTGACCGTGGGGTCCAGTGCACGTGAGCACTGTGGCCATACCAAGGGAGAGAAGAAGGCGGTGAGGCCATGTGATGATGGCACTGACAAGTGGACAAGGAGGCCTGCCTGCCTGGGAGACCTCTTACCTCAGAGGTGGTTAAGGACTGAGTTACCACCACTTGGTTACAAGCACATCAGATAGGAGAGAAAATGATACACTCACACTCCCACGCGCGCGCGCGCACACACACACACCCACGCACGCACGCACACAAACACACGCGTGCGCGCGCGACCGAACGAACGGGGACGGGATAGCCTGGTGGTTAGAACATTGTGCTAGCAGTCTGCCGACCCGGTTTGAACCGCATTTCAGGGGTGTTTTTTTCCCTGGAGGTAGCATCAGTGCCCACTCCACTCCCCACAAAAAGCCCTTTGGATGAGACTATAAACCGAGGCCCCCGTGTGCGAACGCGCGCAAAACATCTTACGCACACGTTAAAACCTGTTCCACTTTTTGGAAGAGTAGATTATTGTGTGCCAGTGGGAACAGATGACAATGTTAACAAAACCGCATTCACACAGGGTCTGGATGTAAAAAAAAAAAATTTAAACACTAGCGCAAGGATTTCAATAATCTTTACGGAAACAAACACTAACGCAAAGTTTTGCATAATGTATCGAAAAACACTAATGTAGTGCTTTGGGTAATCTTACTATAAAAAAAAAAAAACGCTAACACGAGATTTGGAATAAACTTTAGGAAACTTTTTTTTATTATCTCAGCTCCGGAGCTGGGTGGAGGGTAAGTGAGGAATGTGACAGCTCGCTGAAAACTGACTTCTTGAAAACGATCTTATTGACCAGGCTGTGGACAGAAAGATGGGAGGGGCGGGGGGGGGCGTGCCAAAGGGTCAATACTCGGGCCTTCTCTGTTTGAGAGCCTCAAACATGGCCAGTGTCCAGATCTGCCAGTTAGCAGGTGTGCGGGGTGGACACATCTCTGGAAGCATGTCCGCAGCTTTGGATAATATTGACCACAGCAGTACTGACAGACATGAACCGTGATCTTTTTCTTGTCCCTTCCCTCCGTGGGAGGTATCGGGGCACTGTACTGAAGGAGTATTTCACTGAACACTGTGTGTTGGGCTAGTCAAACCCATCAGAATCCACCCCTTTCAAAGTCCAATGTTGTTGTCACTGTTGCTGCTGTTGTTGTTGTCGTAGCTTTTACTCCCCACATATGGCAGGTGGTGGTGCAAGGTTACATGGTTACCAGCACCAGAGGAGACCTCCATCCCTACGTATGGTACATTGTGGATTATACTTCTAGACATTATTTCCAGCATCCGGCTGATCAGAAGAACGCTTCTCTGGCGCATTCTCAATGCACCATGAACTCTCTCGGATAGCGTTTCCATCTATTTTGTTTTAAAGCCGTGAAAATCTCACCACTAACGAAAAATGACGAGCCTATATTTCGATAAACTCAAATTGGCCATCATTTTCTTTCGCGATTCCTATATTCTCAGCCTTGGGCATGCTTTTGTAACAAAAAATCACCGGTGTATTATGAGGGGCAAAGGTCTTATCCTCTGATCACGAAAAGCAGTGACCTGCTGAGGTTGACGACATCACTGCATCAAGGCTCTGTGGTGGCTGGCTGATTACAGGGGAGGACTTTGACCATTTTGAAATCCATTTCTTTTCAGACACGCCAAAGCTGTAATCCTCAGCATGCGTGACCGCAATCAGAAAATCAAATTCGCTCGTCAAAAAATCCAGTCATTGGTGTTAGCATGTGGTAGGCTGTGGAAACATGACCTCCATGAATCCGACACTTCGCCAACATAGTTGGTCAAGTAAACGCCAGGCGGACTACACCGGCAGTGTGGTGTGGTGTTGCATGAGTTGACACTGACAACTCCGTGACTTCTTAACTCCTCATGGAGTCATTATGATGCTGCACTGAAGCTTTGATGCAGTGTGTTCTGGACAAATTTCAGCTGGCTGAGCCCATTACACCACTCAGGCTTCAGACCTCATGCTCATTACATTAGTCATGTTTCTACCACTAGGCTGTAGCTGGCATATTCGTCTGCAAGAGATGGACGAGTTTAACACGCACGCCAGATGTTTTACGTCCCTTAGCACGCGGGGCCTTTACTTGGCAGTTTCATCAAAGACTCGAGGGGGAAATGGAGTCAAAGGAAGATGTGCTGCAAAAGAAAAATCCCTTCAAAAGAACGAGCTGAGTTGGGACGGGAGCCCGAGGCCCACGACCATGAATACAATGCTCAAACCACAGAGCTACCTGTCCCCTGTCAGAAAAAGAGGCTGAGAGTGCTAACTGACGAGGAGGGCAGATGGGTCGTCATCTGTAGTGAAGGAGGGAAATAATAATAATAATAACAATAATAATAATAATGTATGGAATTTATATAGCGCTCAATCTTGTAAAGCAACAAATCAAAGCGCTCAAGAGACTATGTTGGGGTAAACGGTGTGCATGGCAAAACCCGAGGTTGGGAGAGTAGAAATATCAGCTGTTACAGGAGCAGAGAGACATGAGTATTGATTGTGTGACCGTGGTGGACCCAAGCGGCAGACTGTAAATGAATCCTGACCCTCACAGACAGGTCAGTGTCGTGTAGTGACCATAACGCTTTTGCCGATCGTTGGCATTGCGGCTATCAGTGACCCCCTTCGACCCTAACCACACCCACCCCCTCCCAGTTTCCAACCTCATCCCCACCCCATTCCTGGCTTCCTGGCCCCTCGCTATCTTCTCTCAGTCTGCTGATTTTCCACCTGTGTCGGTTAATGTCTGTCTCTCAATTTCTTCTCTGTCTGTCTGTCTCTCTCTCTCTCTCAAACTTTATATGCTATGAATAATTATCTATATCATAATACCAATCCCTAATAAGGGTGGGCACTGATCATATAAAAGCACGACCGCCAGTGTTAGCTTTTGTCCTCGAAATTAAAACAAAATTGCCCCTCTCTCTCTCTCTCTCTCTCTCTCTCTCTCTCTCTCTTCTCTCTCTCTCTCTCTCTCTCTCTCTCTCTCTCCTCTCTCTCTCTCTCTCTCTCTCTTCTCTCTCTCTCTCTCTCTCTCTCACACACACACACACACACACACACACTCACTCTCTCTCTCTCTCTCTCTCTCTCTCTCTCTCTCTCTCTCTCTCTCTCTCTCTCTCTCTCTCCTCCTCTTCCTCCTCGTCCTCATCCTCTCTCTCCACCACAACTTCCTCTATCCCTGCTGCAGTGAATACCGTGATAGACTTAGACTTCCTATGACAGCCTTCCAGAATTTCAAGCAGCGCGTTCTGCGGTAAGAAGCCTTGATTGGAATGTGATTTACACTTCGTTTGGGTCAACAAAGACAGAGACGTGCAGACGCATACACAGACACTCCAATCGTCAATAAGGACAGGGGGGAAGGGAGGGGAAATTGTCTGACAGAGAATGAAGAGAATTCAGTCCTGGGTTGTGCTGATTCACTGAAAGAGAGTGTGTGCGTGTGAGGTTTACGTGTGTGTTGGGGAGGGAGAGGAGGATTGTGTGTGTGTGTGAGAGAGAGAGGGGGGGGGGAACTCTAGGATCTGTATTAGCTATTATTATTATTATGATTATTATTATTAAGCTAAATTGTTGGACTGATTGATCTGTGTGATTCATATCGACGACCAAGGTTTCAGGTTCCAGCATAGTGTTGAGAATGGCACCATCACGAATGTTCGTGTTTTTGGTCAACACACTACGCCTTCATTGCTTTTTCGTTCCTCGGCTAAAGCTCCGAGGTTTACCAATGGTGAGACTTGGGCGTATGCCGCCGTGTTTTTATTGTCTACCATTAAAGTAGCCGCATTCCGACTTCCAGGAAAACATGATATATTCCGGAATCTTTAGCATATGTATATGATCTTCTGCATACGCATACACACGAAGGGGCTTAAGACACTGTCAGGTCTACACAGAAAACGGAAGTTAACCTAGGAGACAGGACAAGGACGCTGGAACCAGTGACTCCAGAGCTCTTAAGAATAGGAATCAAAGGAATATCCGTAACACCACCGAGTCCCTATCCGCAAAACCACTAACACACATACACGGGCGCGTTCACACATGCAAAATGTACAAGTATCCCCGCAACCTTGATATCAGTTACTCAAAGTTTGATGAACGCATAGGGTTTAGCATTGGGCGAGAGATTTTAAGAGGATTTCAGAAACTTTTCAGGTTCATTTTTATTCTCTCAACACCCCTATGTATGACCACCTCCCATTTTCCCGTCCACATTTCCGATGTGGGAAGAGAGATAAACTCTTTCAGAAAGAGACGCTGGTCTCCTTTGAAAGAGATCCTATTTGCTGTTCCTCAGCTAGAATTCCGAGGTTTACCAATGGTAAGATTTTATGTGACTGTTTACCCACCATGAAGGTGGCTGCTCCTCTTGGGGCATCTGACCTCCTACCTTTGCCAGTAGGTCAGCTTCCTCGTTGCCATAGATGCTGCAGTCCGAAGGAACCTTCTGGATGACTGTATGCTCAGAGAGTGGAAACAGATGACAAAATTTCCAAAACCGCATACACACGGGGACTGGATGTAAAAAAGCACATTAGTGCTTATTCCATTATCCTCGATATAAAAGAATAAATAAATAAATATGCTCAGCAGACGCTTCAGGGCAACATTCAAGAACAAGCGTGTTAAGTTCCTTGTTCTAAGTTCTGAATTATCTGGGAACAGGTTTTAACATGGGTGCAAGATGTTCTGCGTGTGTCCGTATACGGGACCTCGGTTAACAGCCTCATCTGAAGGACTTTTGGGGGAGTGGACTCGGTACTGATGTAAACTCCAGGGGAAAGATATCCTTAAATGGATGGCTCAATGGTGTCTCGAACTCGCTCGTTCAGATCGCGAGCTCAACGCTCTAACCACTAGACTACCCTGCCACGTGGAGGAGATCTGAACTTCCCCAGAGATGTCGCCCGTCTCCTTTGGAAGAGAGCTGAAGTTTCTCAGAGAGTGACTGGTCTCCCTTGAAAGAGAACTTAACTTTCTCAGAAAGTAACTGATCTCCCTTGGAAGAAAGCTGAACTTTCTCAGAGTGACTGGTCTCCCTTGGAATAGAGCTGCACTTTTCCAGAGTGATTGGTCTCCCTTGGAAGAGAGCTAAACTCAGAGAGTGACTGGTCTCCCTTGGAAGAGAGCTGAACTTTCCCACAGAGTGACTGGTCTCCCTTGGAAGAGAGCTGAACTCCTTCAGAGTGTGTTTACTCTCCCTTGGAAAAAAAAATGCCGAACAGTGAGGTATCAACAACGCTTTGGTTCCTTTGGAAAGAGAGCATAGAAAGCATCCGGTCACTTCTGCTCCCCAGAAACGGTTACTGGTTATTACTTTTGGTAGAGGACGAATTTATTGTTCTCCTTTTTCAGGGAGAAGACCACTCTTCTGTAGAAAGGGGACTGTGTCTTTCATCAAGACTGGAGACTGGGGAAGAAGGGGAGGGGGGGGTTGGAGGAGAGGGAGGGGGTATCGGAGACTTCTATTCAGAATGACTAGAGAGTCAGGTTTCGCGAGTGAACAGCCAGGAATGGAAAGAGAAGGAAAGCAGAAGGCATAAAAACGGTTCTTTAAAGAGACAATGAAATAGACTTGATGACGTATTCTCTGTCAATCTGTCTGTCTGGCTTGTCTTTGTGTCCATTTTTTTGCGATCCCTCTCCGTTTTTCCTGTTCTTTGTTGTTGTTCGTGTTGTGTGTGTGTGTGTGTGTGTGTGTGTGTGTGTGTGTGTGTGTGTGTGTGTGTGTGTGTGTGTGTGTAAGAGCCAGTCTCTTGACTCATTTGTTTTCTCTTTCTTCTGTCTTCATTTGTCATTGGTTTTCCTCCCTTTTCATGAGGGCCTGGTGTAAAGAAACCTCTGGCTCAGATTTCCTCCTCTCTCTCTCTCTCTCTCTCTCTCTCTCTCTCTCTCTCTCTCTCTCTCTCTCTCTCTCTCTCTCTCTCTCTCCTCTCTCTCCCCAACATGTTTGAGTTCGACCTGAACTTGTCTCTCACTCTCTCTCTCTCTCTACTCTCTCTACGAGGGGAGAGGGGGGGACGGGATAACCTGGTGGTTAGCGTGATGCGCTCGTGATCAGCTGACCCAGGTTCGATTCCCGTTCAAGAGGATTTTTCCTCTGGAGTTGACATCAGTGCCAACTCCACTCTCCCCAAAAGTCATTTGGATGAGACTATAAACCGAGGTCCCGTGTGCGAAGCTGCACACTGCAGAAAACTCTTCCGCTTTTCGGAAGAGCAGGCCATTGTTGCCGGTGGGAACGGTGACAAATTTACGAAAAACTGCTTACAACGGGGACTGGATAAAAAAGCACATGAGTGCTTATTCCATTATCCTCGAAATAAAAGAATAAAAAAAAAATAAAAGAAAGAAAAATCTACTAACATGTTGAGTTCGAGCTGGGACTCTCTCTCTCTCTCTCTCTCTCTCTCTCTCTCTCTCTCTCTCTCTCTCTCTCTCCTCTCCCTCTCTCTCTCCTCTCTCTCTCTCTCTCTCTCTCTCTCTCTCTCTCTCTCTTCTCTCTCTCTCTCTCTCCTCTCTCTCGCTGACTTGCTGATAGGGTACCCATGGTCGGACGTAAAGATTTATCGGTCAATCAATCTGTTTCTGGTTGACCTTTCAGCCCACAGTGGTATGGGGGGAGAGATCACAGTACAGTACCTTGCACTGCACAGTCCGTCACTGCTCGGAGTTGTATTGCTTAGTACTGTGATGCATTACGTTATATATAAGTCCAAGTTTCTGTCTGTGTGTGTGTGTGTAGTGTGTGTGTGTGTGTGTGTGTGTGTGTGTATGTAGACACGGGCGCGCGCGCGCGTATGTGTGTGCTGTTGTTGCTACTGCTGCTGTTGCTGCTGCTGCTGCTGTTGCTGCTGCTGCTGCTGCTGTTGTGAACTAGTCTGTGCCCTTCTAGTTAAGCTGTGTTTTATTTATTGGGGAGAGGGTGAGCACGCTGAAGAACCCTGAAACGGCCTCTCTAGTTGGCTTGGTGGTTGGAGAAGTAGAGCGTTGCACTTAGCGGTCTGACAGCCCGGGCTCCAGCCCAGGTTCCAGCCACCATCGACATGCCCGTTCATGGGGATTTTTTTTCCCCTGGGGTTAAAAACCTGTGTCCACTTCACTCTCCTGAAAGTCCTTCACTTGAGACTATAAGCCGAGTTTCGTGTGCGGAAACACGCAGAACATCTTGCGCACACGTTAAAATCTGTTCCGCCTTTGGGAAGAGTGGGCCATTTGTGTCGGTAATAATGGATGATAAAATTTATAAAATTGCTTGAACAGGGAGACTGGATGTTGTAAAAAATAAAAAAAAAGACATAAAAGCACGAGTGCGTATTCCATCATCCTCCAAATGAAAGAACAAGTGAGCTCGTGACTGATTGATTCAATTCTCTCAATGTAGTTCTCTGTCTATCTGTCTGTCTGTCTGTCTGTCTGTCTGTATCTCTCTCTCTCTCTCTCTCTCTCTCTCTCTCTCTCTCTCGCTCTCTCTCTCTCTCGCTCTGTGTGTGTGTCTGTATCTGTGTGCGCGCGCGTGTGTATGTGTATGTATGCTTGCATGCTCACGGGCATGCTTGTGTACGTGTATATATGTCTGTGTGCCTGTGTGCAGACACGTACGTGAAGGTGTGCCTGATGATCCAGAACAAGGTGGTGAAGACGAAGAAGACGGAGGTGGCCAAGAAGACCAGCCAGCCCAGCTTCAACGAGTCCTTCACCTACAAGCTGCCTGTGTCCAGCCTGGACACGGCCAGCGTCAACATCACCCTCCTGCAGCACCTCAGCGGCCACAAGGGTCAGTGACCCACTCCCTCAGTGACCCACTCCCTCGCTCACTCCCTAACCTCATGTCTGCAGCTGACACTCGACCCTCCTGAACCGTATGGTTGGTACGGTCGTGGAGAAGTGGAGCAATAGGCATGCAGACATATACACACATGTGTGCACAAGCATGGATGCACTGGCGTAGGCATGCATGCACACACATGTATGCACGCACATACACAGAGAGAGAGACAGACAGACAGACAGATACATCCATCCATCCATCCAATCATTCATACATACATACATACGTACGTACGTACATACATACATACATACATACATACATACATACATCAATGCGTAGTTACGTACATACATACATACATGCATGCATGCATGCATACATACATCAATGCGTAGTTACGTACGTACATACATACATACATGCATGCATGCATGCATACATACATACATCAATGCGCAGTTACGTACATACATACGCACATAGGTACTTAAGAACTTACATTACAAGGATCACCAAGGATTAAGGTCGCTGTCTGATCTTTCTTGTCAGCGAACTTTGTATCATTCTAAGCTTTTGGCAAGTTTCAGGGATCAACAGTCAGAGACAAGGAAGAAGCGAAGAAGTTGACTGACATCATGACACACATAGGGAGAAGGAGGAGACAGACAGGCAGAAAGAGACAGAGTGAGAGACAGAGAGAGACAGACAGAGAGGTACAGAGACTGAGAACAATAGAAACTAGCACAACATGAAAGTAGTCGGATACATATAAAAAAAAAAGCTAGCAAAAAGCTTAAAGAACACATCACAAAGACAGACTGATAGACATACTAAACAGACAGACAGGCAAGTACAGAGACTGGGGATAAACTAAAACTAGCTCAACATGAAACTCGTCAAATCCAAAAGACAGAGAAGAGACAGGCAGGCAGATAGACAGACCGAGGAAGGCGGGGGGGAGAAGCAGAAACTAGCTCAATATACCATCAGTCAGTTCTAACAAGAAGATAACAGTAAGCCTGGAGAATTCATCGCAAAGACATAGAGACAGACAGAGAAAACATCAGGTACAAAAAGAGTAAGAAACAGAAAAGAAGAGAGATAGGAGGGTGAGAAACTGGAGCGAATAGCATCACAACTAAAACAGAAGCACACAAAGTGGAAGTTAGAGACAGAGATGACTACAGAAACAAGCAGAGAGAGAGAGAGAGGGAGAGGAAACGAAACGAAGTTTTGTTTCATGAGGGTAACAGACCAAGTATAAATACCTTTGTTTTATCCAGCCCTCGGGAAGACAGTGAGAGATGGATGGGAGGGGAGGGAGAGAGATAGAGAGAGAAAGGGGGATGGGGAGATAAACAAAGACACAGAGAGACAGAGACAGAAAGAAAGAACGATGCTGACAGATATACAGACAGATGGATGAGCAACTCTACATCCACACAGACCAACAGAGGAGCAAGTGATAGACAGACAGAGGACCAGAGGAGGTGTATGTGTGCTTGTTTGTTACACCAGAAGACGACGTACAGAGGACATTGTACAGTGACAGAATTGAAGGCTGTGCGTGACATAGTGTCACCGGTAGTGTCACCGGCATCAATAGCACCATTGCTGCGTGTCCTGTGACCTTTAGCGCTGGAGGGGAAAAGCGGCAGCAGACAGATAGGAAGACAGTAACAAACCATCCTGCAGTACCATTCACCTACGATAGGGAAGTGAGAGACAGGCAGACAGAGAAAGAGAATGAGGGAGAGAAAGACAGGGAAAGAGAAACGCACGCGCGCGCGCGCGACACACACACACACACACACACACACACAAACACACAAACACACACACACCTCACTCACACACACACACACAACACACACACACACACACACACACACACACACACACACACACACACACAGGGGGAAGAGACAGAAACAAAGAGAGAGGGTAGAGAAAGGAGGAGGAGAAAGAGAG
The DNA here is from genome assembly GCA_028751875.1 of Rapana venosa. NCBI lineage: Eukaryota > Metazoa > Mollusca > Gastropoda > Neogastropoda > Muricidae > Rapana > Rapana venosa. The sequence continues at coordinate 53,453,118 of CM054135.1, forward strand.
GGGTGACGGAGAGAGAGAGAGGGGGGGGGGGAGGGGAGAGAAATGAAACGAACTGAACACGGAAACTGTATTGTCATAGGTAAGAAAGGCCTTTTAAAAGGGGGAGGGAGGGTGACAGTCTTTGGCAGATGGAAAACTGACAAAACAGATACCCACGCGCATCCATTCTCATAGCAACCGACTGTTTAGATCAAAGAAAATGTATACATAATCGCTCCGAGAAACAGACAGAAAAGAGGAGGAACAGACAAGACTGAAAGGCGGAAACTTTCTGAAAAACAGCAGACTCAAAAAATTTCAGACAAGCAATTTTTTTCAACAGATGACAAATAATAGAAAAGTGAGAGAAAGTAAAAGGAATGGAGGAGGGAGATAGAGGAGGGAGGGAGAACTGACTTTTTTTTTTGGAAGATGGCAAAATCACGGAAAAGTTTCAAACAACCAAATACGTTGATCCCTGAAAAGATGACGTAATCATTGAAAACTGAAAGAGAAAGACAGATACAAGGAAAAAGAGACAGACAGACAGACAGATTTTTTAATTTTATTCTTTTATTTCGAGTATAATGGAATAAGCACTGGTGTGCTTTTTTTCATCTAGTCCCCGTATGTATGCAGTTTTGTAAATGTTGTTGTCCGTTCCCACCGGTACACAATGGCAGGTAGAAAGGTAGAAAAAATACAGACAACTTCCTCTAGCAACATTGAAATGGAGAAAAAATCACTATTATAAAAACAAAATAATAATTATAACGTGTATGCTGCTAGTGCACAGATCGATGCTAATCGACATGGATCTGACAGTTTCGGCCTCCTTTCCAGCCACATGTAGGCTCTCCCACCTCTCTCTCTGTTTCTCCTTCTCTCTCTGTCTCTTCCACTCTCGCTCTCTCTCTCTCTCTCTCTCTCTCTCTCTCTCTCTCTCTCTCTCTCTCTCTCTCTCTCTCTCTCTCTCTCTCACACACACACACACACACACACACACACACACACCACACACACACACTCTCTCTCTCTCTCCACCAACACACTCACACACTCTCTCTCTCTCTCTCACACACACACATACATACACACACTCGCTCTCACTCTCTCTCTCTCTCTCTCTCTCTCTCTCTCTCTCTCCTCTCTCTCTCTCTCTATCTATCTATCTATCTATCTCTCTCTCTCTCTCTCTCTCTCTCTCTCTCTCACACACACACACACACTCTCTCTCTCTCTCTCTCACACACACACACACACATACACACTCTCTCTCTATCTCACACACACACACACACACACTCTCTCTCTCTCTCTCTCTCTCTCTCTCTCTCTCTCTCTCCTCACACACACACACACACACACACTCTCTCTCTCTATCTATCTCTATCTCTCTTTCACACACACACTCTCTCATCACTCTCTCTCCTCTCTCTCTCTCTCTCTCGCTCTTTCTCTCTCTCTATCTCTCTCGCTATCTCTCTATCTCACAATTTCTCTCTCTCTCTCTCTCTCTCTCTCTCTCCTCTCATCCTCTCTCTCACTCTCTCTCTCCTCTCTCTCTCTCTCTCTCTCGCTCTCTCTCTCTCTCTCGCTCTCTCTCTTCTCTCTCTCTCTCTTCTCTCTCTCTCTCTCTCTCTCTCTCTCTCTCTCTCTCTCTCTCTCTCTTCTCGTTGCCTGGCAGACGTAGTCTCAATTCATATTCTTCTTTTTCTGTGTTTTTCTTTAAAGCAAAACAGAACTAATAAGGGGAAGTAAAACACACACACACACACAACACACACACACACACACACACACACACACACACACACACACAACACAAAACATATTTGTCATTCTCGTCTAGACTAAGCGTGAACTAATTTTTACTCAGCTTTTTTCGTGCAAAAATCAAAAACACAACAACAAAAACTTGTTTGTGTGTGTAGGTTTTGTTCTGTTCTGGTCGTTTTTTTTTACATATAATTTAAATGCTTGTTGACGCGAGTATTGTATGAAACTCTATCCTTTAAGTGAACTGATATTAGGAAAATGTTTGCGTGGTGTTTTAAATGGAAGGGGAGGGGGGGGGCTGTCTGGAATAAAATGAACTAAAAAGAAAAAAAAGGGGGGTTCAAAAAGAATAGCAATGATGACAACAGTTGTTTTTTTTCCGTTTCTTCGCTAGAGCTTAGAGAATCACCAGTGCTGAGATTTTTGCGTATGCGACCATTTTTACCCACCATTAAGGTAGCCGCATTGCTCCTTCGGTGATATGATAATGATGATAACAATGATAATAGTGATAAGGATAGTAGTTATGAAAACAATGCATTACTGACATTTTTAGAAGGTTCAAGCTCACAAGATAGAAACCAAAAGCAACACTGACGTGGTGTATAAATGTTGTGTTATGAGGTGGTCACATAATTATATATGATAGATAAATTGGCTCTTCTAATTTCTGCTTGTTTACATGATGATTACCTGTCTTTTTTGGTGTGTTTGATATATCTATACATACGTTGACACAACAAAACAAAACACACACCACAACACACACAACAAAAAGTTATAATTGCGTGTTTTGTGTATACATATTTTGGAAAAGATTTGGTAAAATGTTTCATTATCCTCCCTTTGAACCCAACACTAAAAAATGCAGAAAACTTTTAAAAATAATACAATGTGTTTAAGTAAACTTGAAGAAAAAAAACAATAAGTCTTTATAAAAAAAACCCCCAAAAAAGAAGAAGATGAAAAAACGCAGCAGAGCCTAAAGGGTGTCTACCACAAAGGGGCTTGTTTTTACCCTACCGCAGGCACACACTAAGCAATAAAAAATTTTCCCCTTCAAAAATCTTTTCTTTTTTTTCAAAATCCCCTGTCTGCCTCCTTTCTCTTGCCACAACTCCGTTTCCATCCCTATAGGGGGGGAAAAAAAAAACCCCTGCCCCAGTTTTTTTTTTTTTAATCCCACACTATCCACATTGGAAAAAAACAAAGTAACAACAAACAAAACCAAAACAACCCCAAAGCCTACACAAATCAATGAAGAAGGGGCTCAAGGGGGAAAAACATCCCCACACCACAAATCGATACACCCCAAAACACACACTAATGATAACCACACACAAATAATAGATACACCACACACAAACTTACGATCACCCACACAAAAATTATCGTACACCCCACACAAATTATCGTAACCAACACAAATTTCGTAACCCCAAAAAATAATCGATACACCACACACAAACGAAAAATACCCACCCAAAACTAATCGATGCAACCCCCAAAAACTTTCGATACACCAACCCCCAAATAATCGATACACCCCACACAAAAAGAATCAAACACCACATACAACAATCGTGCACCACCCATAAAACTTTCGAACCACCCCACACACTAAACGAACACCCAAAAACAAATAAATCATGAACCCCCAACAAACTAATCGAGCACCACACACAAAAAATCGATACACCACACAAACTATTTTAACACCACCCAAAAAAATCGATACACACATAACTAACGATCACCACAAAATAATCAATACACCACACAAACTAAAAAAAAACCTCACAAACTAATAGATACACCAAAAAACTAAACAATACACTAGTTCTTATGTTTCTATTTTGATATCAAACGGTATTGGGCTAGAAAAAGAAAAAAAAAAAAAACCCGAACAACCCCCAAAAAAGCAACACACGCAGTACACGCACGGCACACACACACCACACACCCCCCAACCGCCGCAGCACCACGCGCGAACCCCCACAAACACACACACACTACACACACACAACACAAAATTTTTGCATCAAAAAAGGAGAGAGAGAAAAAGAAGGGAAACGTAACAAACCCCCAATTTTTATACAAAAACGTCATTGTAACTGTTAAAAACATCGAAACAGACGGAAAAGAAACAAAAAAAAAATAAGGGAGAGACAAAAAGGACTCGTGTGAAACAGACAAAACCCGCCCCCAAAAAAAATTTTTAATCGAACGAAAAGGAAAGATACAAAATATAAAAAAATAACAAGAAGTATAATATTGGGTACCATCAGCCGTGTATTGGGATCATTTTTACTTGTGATTTTTGGTTTGGGTTTTTGTGGTTTTTTACGTTTGAAAGTCACAAAGGATCCCAAAGTTGTCAGGACCCCCCCAAAAAAAAAAATAGATCTAAAAACAGAACAATGAAAACTTAGGGCGGGTGATATGCATGTGAAGAGACTGATACATTTTTGAAACCCAAAGGGACGATCAATGTATTTAAAAGGCTTTGGGTTGAACGTTTCTGTGTAGTGCAATGAAAGGGACGTCCTGTTCAGACAGAACTCATGTGTGTGATTTGTTCTTGTTTTTGTTTATGTGTGGGTTCAGTTCGTGCCCGGGCATTTTTTAAAAAAATAAATAAAAAAAAATAATTTTTAAAAAAAAAATAAATGAATGAAATGAAGTAAGGTCAAATATGAAGGCAAGATTCGATTTACATTTGCTAGGACGCTTTGCAATTCCGTTTTTCTCAGTGTATGACGTGTGTGTGTGTGTGTGTGTGTGTGTGTGTGTGTGTGTGTGTGTGTGTGTGTGTGTGTGTGTGTGTGTGTGTGTGTGTGTGTTGTCTGTTTCTCATGCTTTATCTGAGTGCCTGTCTTCATCTTCATAATGTGCATGTCTGTGCGCTTGTTATATAATGTCCGGAAAGCACTTGAGGTATTTATATTCTTTGGGGTTTTTTTAAAGTCATTAAAAATGAAGTGCTTAGAAATCAAGTGAAGAGGGTGTGGTTTCTAAAGAAAGAAGAAGTCTGTCTCGAAAAAGAAAAAGTAAAATAAAACTCAAGAGTAACAAAACCGTCATCGGTAGAAGACCAAAAACAAAAGCTCACTTGTATCGACTGTGCACAATCTGAGTATCTGATAACAGTCGTTTCTTCCACGTCACTCTCTACCACGCAATAACTGACTGAGTCTGCTGAATACATCAACGACATACCAGAACAGGATGTAAGGTACACCACCTTGAGAGTTGAAAGGAAAATTAATGGCCTGGAGTTTAACCAGATAGTGACTGACTGTAAAATGACTATATTCTATAATATTTCAAAACGGTTTCAGTGAGACAGTAGCATACACAAGACACTAGCAAAGCTGACGAGGTGAATAAGTGTTAGTGGTATTTGAGCGGGATGTATCTGCAGGTCAATAATGCACTTGCATTTCTGTTCCGAGCCTGTGGTTTCTGACGCTTTCAGGGACACGCACTGACGTCTTTCTGAGTCAGGTACTATCCTTTTTCAGAAAGGACTTTTCTTTTCTCGTGCGGAGAACGAAAGAATCGTTGGTAGTTTTCGCTTGGGGTTTTTTTTTTCTTGAATCCATACTTGAGTCGCTCTCCCAGTTGTGCAAAGTCAGCATACTTGATCATCAAAGGAGTTATTATGTTTCTCCAGAATAAGACAGAGGCACATCACCTGAGCCCAGTGATCTGTGTGCCCCTTGCCAATTTGCATGTCATGGGGATGGGGGGTCACAGTCCAGTAGGGTTCTGTCACAGTTCTTTTCCATCATGAAACGGAAAAGACTGAATTGTATCCCTTCCCGTCGTTGACATGAAATATATGTGCCTTTAAAAGATATATATATATATATATATATATATATATATATATACATACATACAGAGAGGGTGGGGGTAGAGAAATAGAGGTCGTGTTATTAGTGAATGCGAACGATTCCTCTAAACCTGATTACTTATTTCGTCCAAATAGATGGTTATTTGAAACAGCAGTGTTGGCTACTGCAGGTGTCATGCATTTCTGTCTGTATGTGGCATTAACTCCTTGACGTCCCAGTTTTATTGTTCCCTGGCCACTCATCCCGATCTCACCACAAACACTAAGCCATGCCTAGGCACGCTGGTGCACTCTAGAACCGCCTGCCTACAAACAGCTGTCTTTTTTTTTGGAGGGGGATGGGGAGGTTCAGAAGAAACTTTTGTATTGCTGATGGTTTACTTAACGATGTACTGTTAGGGAGACAACTGCCTACACTGATGCTGGCTGATTCAGTAAAAATTAGATTCTGATGTATGGAATCATATTCCCTTGCTTTCTATTTTTTTCCTGGAACAAAAACAGAAATATATAGAGTGCACATGTCTGAAGATCACTGCTTAAGTTTTCATAATGTTTAGGGGTGTCTTTTCTGATAAAGTATTTACAGAATATTACCTACAAAACCGAATGCTAAAGCTGAAATTTAGATAAGTGCACACTTTTTTGCTATGTGTGAATGCAAAATATTTTGGCGACGCAAAAACAAAGCATGTGCAGCAGGTATAGTAAGAGGTGGCTGTAGAAAAGCACATTATTTATTATACAAGGCACAAACCTGAATATCACAGTGAAACAGCACAGCGAGATGAACAGAAAAAAGGGAATAACTGTAATTGTCTGTCTCTGTGCATGTTGCAGACAAGCCTATCGGCCGAATCGTCCTGGGTTCCTTCATGTTCGCACGGGGCAAGGAGCTGGACCACTGGAACGAAATGATAGCCATCCAACGCGACCAGGTTCAGCACTGGCATGTGCTAGCCTAGTCAGGGGACCATCACGAGCCAGTCATACTTTAGACCGTGTCACCTGACGACAGGGGAGCCAATCACACGCCTTGCATTTGGACGCCATGTCACATTGGATAGCCGAGAATTGGAATCAAGTCACGTGATGTCACCCAGCCAGTCTTTTGCTTCTACCCAACCAGTCAGCATGTGTGTGTGACAGGGTGTCCAACAGTTAGGGGATGGTTGCTGCCTTTCCTCCATCTTTGTTCTTCTGCCGTTTTCACCAAGTGGCGATTACATTTAGAGTCCTTGGAAAGACAGGTTTAAGTCGACAGTGAAGTGGTCAAGAATCTGTTAGAGAAAGTTTCCTGTCAGAACAAGTGTCACACTTTATCTTCAGATTAACAGCTTTGTACAGTTGATCATTAGACTGCTTTATTTGGTGTAGTGTGATAGTTTGAATTCACAGAAATATGACCCCATAAAATCATAATTTTGTTGAGGATTCACACCCAAACATTTTGTGCGAAATTAGAACATAGAAGTTTGTTATGAAAACTGTGCTCATTGGTTTGTACCCAAGCCTTTTTTGGTATATTATTGTGTCGTTGACTCACACAGCCGAGCAGCTCGGAGTATTAAACGTGGAAATGGTTATTCAAGAAACTACCTGTAGGCCTTCATGTTATGACGGTAGCATTTGTAGTGAACTTTGCAGCAAGACTGTGTTGTTAGCTTATATTGTACCCTATTGTGTGAGATGTTGTGACCTTGTTTCCTCCTGAGTGCTGACAGAAGGTGTAGTGAGAGATAGACTGTAGACAGACAAGTACCTACACACATGAAGACTTTGGTAAAGATTGAATTTTGCCATGCCAAGTATTGATTATTTTGGTTTTTATTATTGTCTCACACACCCCTCCCCTTTTTTCTCCTCCTCACCTTTCCTTTTTAATGCCTGAAAAGGTCTACAGTGGTAAGCTTGTGCTGGCTTTTGTCGGATTTGATTGGTTGATGATTGCCTCTGTAAATCACGGTTTACTATTGGTATGTGATAAACATGATGATGGTGGTGTTTCTTGTACCTATTACACACACACACACGCGCGCGCGCACACACACACACACACACACAAACACACACACGTGTGTGTCTTTTACCAGGTCAGTATTTGTTTCTGGCTACTCTGTCTCTTTGACCTGTGCACGGATTTTTTTGATTTTTTTACATACATGTAAGGAATCCTATCTCCACAGGTATTGCCATTACTGCCACTCTTAGCCCAAGGATGCAGACATTGCCAGTCCATTGTGTGTCAGGCCCTGCAGGGGCAGAACAGCGTTATTGCTGGTCAGCTATTGGAAAACTCCGTGACCCAGTCCTGTCCCCAGAGCTCCTGCCATGGGGTGACCTGTTATTACATGTTTACCGAGGAGACCTCTGATCTTGTACTGGTTTTGACCGTTTTTAAGAACTAACTTGTCATTTCTTTTTTTGTGTGTGTTATCGTAATCATCTTCTCTATCAGCAATGGTTTTTAGCAGATATTGGCATGAATTACAAGAGTTGGCAGGGGCTGCTTTTGTTTTGTTCTGTTCTGTTTTTGAGGGGCTGCTTTTGTTGTTGTTGTTGTTGTTCAAGGAAACTATTTGATGTGTTCATGTATACATTCCAGGCGGATCAGGACACTGGCTGGTTTGCATATCACTTGATCTGGAGGATTACAAATATCTACGGATATCCAGATCGTCACTGATGCTGTGCAGGAAGTAGACCTGATTTCTGGACCATCAGAGTAGGATGTCAGACGCATTCAACTGTTGGGCGTATTGTGGTGATTATGTGTTGTATTTTCTTGCTCGGTTACACACACACACACACACACACACACACACACACAAGATGCAGTGTATCACTGTCATACCCAACCCTTAGGATGGTATCCAAATCACAAAGGAAGACAACTTTCAAACATGCACGTGAAATACTTCCCTGCGTTATTTTATTCACATATTTGGCCAGACAAAAATTTGCAGTGGAGGAGGAAAACATACTATTTTTCTTGCTCTTTCCTTTTTCTTTTTATTCTACCCATGACTCATAGGTCAAATATTTCAGCAGTGTACTTTTTCTGATTTGTCAATGAGCCCATACCCGTGGAGGACAAGCTTTATACGGCAAAAATATCAACGTGGACAAACTAAGCCACGCGTGTACACCCACTCACCCACACACATGCGTGTGTGGGGGGAGGGGGTAGATATGAAAAGACAGGATACCTATTGTACTTCTACCAGTTAACACTTATGTTGCTTTCTCTTTTTTTTTCACATCTGAAACGTTTTGTACTAACACTTTTTGTGGCAGACTTTTTTTTAACTGTGTACTAAGGTGGTTTAGAAGCTTTCACAGAGTTACACCCCCTCTCTCCCCCCCCTCCCCGCCTCACTCCTCTACGTTCCCCCCACCCACCCCAGGGGCATTTCTCACAAGAGACGCACCAGCAAGGTGGAAAAAAATGGTGATGATAATTATTTTCATTTCGTGATGTGTGTGGGGTTTTTTTTTAATATTGTACATCAAAAAATTGAATGAGGAACATTTTTTTCATGAACATGGCTCAACATGTCTGTTGTGTTATAAACTGCTTTTACCTTTGTACAGTTGGTGTTCGTACACAAAATTAATGTGACCATAAACTTTGCAGACAGACTTGTACGCTTTTCACGTTCATCAAGTTGAAAAAGCAGCAACAGCAACATCACATGGATTAAGGGAAATGTTGAATGGGATGTAATATAAGAGAATATTATTGAGTACACTTTATCTAATCACACACACACACACACACACACACAAGCACGCGTGTGGTGGGGGCCTACTCCCAAACAATAGCGTCCGGTCACAGTCTAAGGGCGACAACTCTGACAATTATATCAAAGTTGATAGTTCAGTGTCTGTCACCGTGTTCATGTTCTTGAAAAGGTATGTTGGGCGAATAATGTTACAGATTGCTCATTCTATTGGTTTTTCGTTCGTCATTCAAAAGCTTTTGCTCGACTTTTGAGAGCATCTGCTGAAGTCACATGACGCGAACAGAACGATATGATGATGGTGTTATTTAACTCATTATTTATTGTACACAGTCTGTTTTTGAAATGAAGATATAAAAAAAAATTTTGGATTAACATGTTTTAGCCTGCCTATTTTGTTGCTGACTGTTTAGCTTTGTACAGACTGTTTTGTGTTACAGTGTGTCCTCACACAATCCACAAAATGATGATCAATAGTAAAGACTGGCTCGTAAAGTCTTCAATGTTATCCAGTAACAGAAATGTGATGGGAATCTGAAGAAGGAATGGTTTGAAAGAACTAGGCCTATGTCCTCGGCACCTACTGATATAATCAGACACACAGAGAGACAGAGACACAGAGAGACAGAGACAGACAGAGGGTCTAGGCATACACACAAACAAACACACAGAGAGACAGAGACACAGAGAGAGAGACAGACAGACAGAGGGTCTAGGCATACACACAAACAAGCATAATTATAAGACCACCGTAAGGTGTGTCAAAGATGTGTAATCAGTTCTTCAGTGTTCTTTCTTAGGTGGGATGTGTAGTACCTAGGGTGTCGCTGCTCTTGTGGCGACGCGCTCTCCCCGGGGGGAGCAGCCCAAATTTCACGCAGAGAAATCTCGTGACTTAAAGTGGTATAAATGAAATAGTCTTCTCCTACAACTATTGCCTATAACCCTGCAGGAGGTCTGCTGCCCGCTGGCCTCAGCCGACACGTCCCGACTTCAGAGCAGCTTATGGCCTGTCTAGCCTGCCACCGCTGTCAGTAGAGGGGATGCCCACCACGCCTGTGCGCCACACCCTGCCCCAGGTCCCCGTGAAGTAAGGGGAGGGGGAGGTGCCACCACAGAGTTCATGCCCCAACCCAAGAGAGGAGATCTGCAACAGAGCACATAATTATAGGCCGAGATTTTTTTTTTTAATTTATAGAATTTTTTTTTTTGGGTGGGGGGTAAAAAATTAGATCTTCCTCGGTTATGTCTTTTCATTACTGTGCGTTTTGTGGCGGAGGGGGGTTGTTGAATTTTGTTAGTTGCTTTGGGGGGAGGGATGCACCGACCGAAGAGACAGGGTAGCAGAGGAGCGTCAGTGAACAGGGTGTATATTTCACATGGGCACGTATGAAGGTCTGGGACGGGGTGGTGGTTGTGGTGCTGGTTGATATTGTGATTATATAATTTAGGCCCCAGCAGAATTTTCTGATGTAGGGACTGAGGGGTGGGGTGGAGGTGTCCACTTTATAGGTTGGCTGAGTGGCAGTGGTGTTGATGTAGCACCGACAGACCCGCTCTGCTTTTTCTTTTAGGTGTCACCTGCTGGTTAACTAAACTGATGAATGGCTTTATCTTTCGTAAACCATGGCATAATGGACAGTGCATACAATGCTGATCACCATATGCGTACAAGCTTGTGGGGGGAAAAAACAACTATCTTTCAGTGTGTGTACGTGCGTGCGTGGTGGTGGTGGGTGGGTGGGTGTGTGCGCACCCGTGTATGTGTGCGTGTGTGCGTGCGTTTGTGTATGGAAAAAACGAGAGACAGAGGAAAACAGACAGAGAAACAGACGGACAGATATTTTGGAGCAGACTAGACGGACAGATCAACTGGGTTAAGACCCAAGCCCTTACCTACGAACACAGACGACTCTGCTTACACTGGACTTTGAGAGCATACCTGTACGATCCTTGCACACAACGACAGACTGCCAGAAATGAAGGGAGACAACTTGAACAGAGCTCGTCAGTGTTGTGTCCCCTTAGACTGAGAACAAGACGTGGGGGAAGTAATAGTGGACCAATGCGTTTGGGGCTGGGTTGTTCGGGCGCTTTTTTCTTTTTCTTTTTTTTTTTTGGGGGGGGGGATGCTTAATATTTTGGGAGAGGGGGAAGGGGGGTTGTTGCTTTTGGTCCATGGACCTAACCAGCTACATCTGATTTTGTCCAACAGAAATCTGGAGTTTCTGTGGAATTCGCTGTTGTTAGTGACCGTATTTTGTTGACGCATGTTGTGTCATTTTCACACTTATAAATATTGTTGGGAGGGGGAGGAAGGCGGTTAGGTGAAGGGCTTAGCAGGATTTGAAAAAAATCCTACAGATTATGGGGAGATGGGGGGGGGGGGGGGTGTCCAACAGATATAGACCTACTCTTATGATCAAATATTAGGGGACACAAGGTTGGCACTATATATATATATATATATATATATATATATATACATATGAGACGGCTACGCTTATAAACACATCAGTACACGCCAGCATAACCATCTACCCACTTGTGTATACGCACGTATAGCCGCGCACATAATATAACTAACTATATACGCACCCCGTTTTTTACCAACAGTTGTGTGTTAACCCCTCCTCCCCCTCCCCCACTTCTCTCTCTCTCCCTCTCCCCCCTCTATCTCTCTCTCTCTCTCTCTCTCTCTCTCTCTCTCTCTCTCTCTCTCTCTCTTATCTCAACTGACGTCATGTAGCGTGGGGTGTTTTTTAATATCCCACATAGAGGGACACATTGCCAGAGAGAGAAAGGGACACTGGGCAACATTTTGGCATTGCCAGAGAGAGAGAGGGACACTGCCCAACATTTTGGCACTGCCACAGAGAGAGAGAGGGACACTGCCCAACATTTTGGCATTGCCAAAGAGAGAGAGAGGGACACTGCCCAACATTTTGGCACTGCCAGAGAGAGAGAGAGGGACACTGCCCAACATTTTGGCATTGCCAGAGAGAGAGAGAGGGACACTGCCCAACATTTTGGCACTGCCAGAGAGAGAGAGAGGGACACTGCCCAACATTTTGGCACTGCCAGAGAGAGAGAGAGGGACACTGCCCAACATTTTGGCATTGCCAAAGAGAGAGAGAGGGACACTGCCCAACATTTTGGCACTGCCAGAGAGAGAGAGAGGGACACTGCCCAACATTTTGGCATTGCCAGAGAGAGAGAGAGGGACACTGCCCAACATTTTGGCACTGCCAGAGAGAGAGAGGGACACTGCCCAACATTTTGGCACTGCCAGAGAGAGAGAGAGGGACACTGCCCAACATTTTGGCACTGCCAGAGAGAGAGAGGGACACTGCCCAACATTTTGGCACTGCCAGAGAGAGAGAGGGACACTGCCCAACATTTTGGCACTGCCAGAGAGAGAGAGGGACACTGCCCAACATTTTGGCATTGCCAAAGAGAGAGAGAGGGACACTGCCCAACATTTTGGCACTGCCAGAGAGAGAGAGGGACACTGCCCAACATTTTGGCACTGCCACAGAGAGAGAGAGAGAGGGACACTGCCCAACATTTTGGCACTGCCAGAGAGAGAGAGAGGGACACTGCCCAACATTTTGGCATTGCCAGAGAGAGAGAGAGGGACACTGCCCAACATTTTGGCACTGCCACAGAGAGAGAGAGAGGGACACTGCCCAACATTTTGGCACTGCCAGAGAGAGAGAGAGAGGGACACTGCCCAACATTTTGGCACTGCCACAGAGAGAGAGGGACACTGCCCAACATTTTGGCACTGCCAGAGAGAGAGAGAGAGGGACACTGACCAACATTTTGGCACTGCCAGAGAGAGAGAGAGGGACACTGCCCAACATCTTGGCACTGCCAGAGAGAGAGAGGGACACTGCCCAACATTTTGGCACTGCCACAGAGAGAGAGAGGGACACTGCCCAACATTTTGGCACTGCCAGAGAGAGAGAGGGACACTGCCGAACATTTTGGCACTGCCAGAGAGAGAGAGGGACACTGCCCAACATTTTGGCATTGCCAGAGAGAGAGAGAGGGACACTGCCCAACATTTTGGCACTGCCAGAGAGAGAGAGGGACACTGCCCAACATTTTGGCACTGCCAGAGAGAGAGGGGGACACTGCCTGACATTTTGTTTTTTCTGATTTGAACAGTCTGAAACAGTGGTAACTATGATGATCAGTCGCCTTTTCAATGATTATGTGTTGCACATTGGTTATACATAGAACCATTATTTGAACACTCGCCATGTGTACTCAGTGTGTGTGTGTGTGTCTGTTGAACGGTCCAGCTGTCGTATTTTTTCTGACGTTTTAAAAATCGTCATTTCAAGCAGAGGAGCTACATCAGTTATTCACGATGAAAATATGGATGTGTGCACAGCTAGGTAGGCAGGCAGGGCTATAGCGCTATTGTGTGTTTGTATCATGCTAGCTTTTGAGGTGGACAGGCACATGCTTATGTATACACTGTTATCATGTAGTTTTTGTCAGGGTTGTTTGTTGGTTGTTTTGTTGTTGTTGTTGTTTTTTGGGGGGCGGATATTCCTAACATCCCTATGAGCACCAAGGCAAAGCTGATCAACGCCATCTTCCTGCCAACTCTCACTTACCAGTGCCAGACATGGCCCCTGACAAAAGCCCTGGAGCAGAAACTGGTAACGTGTGAGATGAAGTGCTTGTGGAAAGCCGTCAACAAGACCAGGAGAGACAAGATAAGAAACGAGGTGATCAGAGACATGGTAGGAGCCACACCTGTCCTACACCATATTGAACAACAACGAACCAAATGGTTCGGGCACCTCACACGGATGCCGCCAAACCAGCCAGCCTTGCGTGCTTGCAATTTGAGGTACTCTGGCACGAGGGCCAGAGGTAGACCCAGGCGACGCTGGAGTGATTCCGTGGCAGAAACACTGAAAGTCCACGGATTGTCCCTCCTCCAAGCTACCCGCCTTGCAGCAGACACACATTTATATCTCCCCGCGACGCCATAGAGTACAAGCGGAAGGAAAAAGTAAGGATATGATTATTGTGCCTATTATTTATATATCTATTGGTCTCTCCGTCAGTAATTTGTCTACCTATCTGTAATTTGAAAAATTAATGTCTGCTCATATGTAATGTGGTTATCTATCAGTATGCCTCCATTGTGTGTGTGTGTGCGTGTGTGTGTGTATGTGTGTGCGACCCGAACAGACCTAGGAGTCTCATGTAGACATCTCCCGGTGTGTGTCTGTTTACCTGTAGAAGAACAAACACAGTCATTTGACAAGAATTGCTTTCTGTCATATTCAGATTCTATGAGAGGGGAAAATACCGTCGACACAATGTTCATAATCTTTTGCGCTAACTAAAACATGTAAGCTCTCAAAATTTTTACTCAGTGTTTCTAACCTAACAAAGATCACGACTTATCAATGCGTTTATCGAAGTATCAGACTCCCGACTGTTTTGCTGTTGTATAAAGGAATGCGAGGAGAAAAGGATCCCTTAGTAAAAGTTGGAGTTATTGGACTTCCGACAGTTAGAGCCCAGGGTCTAAAATCGTCAGACACTAAAAATAACTAGATCTCGATGTAGTGCTCTCTCTCTCTCTCTCTCTCTCTCTCTCTCTCTCAGATGATTACAATCTACACACTGCAAAAAGTAATGGCTCAATTATGATCAATTATATTTAAATGAATAGATTTAGATTCTGAGTAATTGATACCGCAGCAGACCTACGTCAGTATTGTTCAGGGTCCTGCACCAGTGCCACAAAATGAGTCATGCTGTGTCCATGCATGAAGTTAGTGATATAATCAACACTGTTCGCGTTCTGCTTACCTGTCATTAAATTAACTCACAAATTTACTGCACTGATTCTTCCACTGTTTTGTGAAAAATCAAACTGCTTATTCTTTGGGTAGGCCTATGGCATAAACAAAATGATACCAAGGAACGGAAATGTTCGTTTGTAGCCTATTTATCTGCCATTATGCTCAGCTGAATGTGATCTGGTGTTTATAGATCATAATCTGTATGTTATTGTTATGTTGGATTTTATCGTAATACGTTTTGCCGTGAAGCTCATCACATTTTATGACAAAAGGGACCAGAAACCCCTCCACCCACCCCCCTCTCTCTCTCTCCGTTTTGTATGTTTATTAATTTCGTATATATTTCTTATATATCTCACTTCAAAATGTAAATAGGAGAAGGAACACGATCTTTAAAACGATCAGTGAACGTGTTTGTGCGCTTACTTCCGCCGACATGGTCATCATACATTTCGGTAAGGAAATATCAGCCAATCCCTAAGCGGCAACTCGTCTGCCTGCCCCGCAGTAAAGGGCTAGGAGATGCCGTCCAATTTTCAGTGAAGAAGTCCTTTAGTATGTAACATGTATATAGGAGAGCACTCGTAGAAGCTTTCCAATTTTTAAGAATGAGACAACGTGGAGATATGCTTTAGAATCATTATTGAATCATATGATTTTTTTTTAAAGATAATTTTCTCAACTTTAAGTGAGGATGCTCTCTTTTCTGACGTCAGAGGCTTATGATCCCACCAAGTGACGTCGACCTTTCTCACAACTTCTGGGCCTCAATGTTGCCCAATAAGTTGTGTTTGTTTGTTTGTTTGTTTTTTGTGTTGTTTTTATTATTTATTATTATTACCTGATTCACCATTTACAGGACTGTGCTGGAAATGCATAACAATCTGTGTTTTTAAAAACAAAATCAGAGGGGCGCCCTGACCAAAGCGATCGACATCTTTGCTTATGTCACAGTGTGGATTAGCATATGTTGGGTTTCTTTGTGAATTAATTAACACGTAGGCCTATGTGGTTTTGGTATACTTCCCGGCCTTTGAAATCAATGTCTGAATTGTGATGACATGACCAGGTCCAGCAGGAGGAGGTGAATCCCTTTTGTTAATACAGGTTTGTGTCCTTGTTGTTGTTGTTGTCGGGGTCAGTTCTTGTCAGCACAATGAGACTTTTTGTGTTTGCTTACAACAGTACTTTTGTAGTGGTGGTTTTATTATCAGTCGTCAGTTTGGATTTTGTTGTGGTTGTATTGTTATTATTATTATACGGACGTGCACATATTCTATCTCTCTCTCTCTCTCTCTCTCTCTCTCTCTCTCTCTCTCTCTCTCTCTCTCTCTCCCCACACACTCTCCCCCATCTCCCTCCTCACTCTCACCTCTCTCTCTCTCTCTGTGTGTGTGTGTGTGTGTGTCACACACCCCCACACACACACACACACTTACACATTTTTTTCTGCATCTTTCTCTCTACCTCTAACGCCCCCCACCCCCACCCCCATCCCATCCCTCTTCCTTCTCCCGCCTCCCACCACTCCCCCCCCACCCCCCACCCCTCTCCACCTTCTTGTGCATACACTGGTTTGTCTGTTGTAGTGTTAAACGTAAGCCAGGACAACACAAACAACGTCTGCAAACTGGATCACACTAAGCCTGTGAAAACTCCCTTGCCCACATACCAGACCAGCTTTTTTCGTTTGTTGGTATATTCGTTGTTATTGTTTTCTTTTTATTGTTTAGTCTGTGCAATCCGTTCTTTGGTGTATTATTGTGATATTTAGTGACCATACGGATCATGCTACACACAGCTCTGTTACCATGATGATAATGATGATGATAATATGATGATGATGATGATGATTGTCGGGACAATTAAAGGTCTTGTGCAACAACAACAAAAAGGAAAAAGACTTTGTGATATGACTGCTGGTTTGAGAGAGAGAATTTGTGTGTCTGAGTGGGTGTTTTTCTGTGTGCGTGCGTGCGTGTGTGTGAGAGAGAGAGAGAGCGAGAGAGAGAGAGAGAGAGGAGAGAGAGAGAGAGAGAGATATCTCAATAACCTGGATGAGGAGTTTTTGAAACAACAAAAACACAAACACAGTGAAATTTTCAACCCTTAACCCCAGCCGTTCACACGGACAACACACAAGAGTTTTACTTCAGGTGTTAAAAATCCTCTGTTTCATATTTTTATCACAATCTCTCAGCTGTTACAGCCTCTGTTTATGATACGAAGAACGCACGATGTCTCAACTGTCACATTCAGCACTAGCTTTCACTATTAACACAAAGTTTGGGGGGTGTTTGTTTTTTTAAGCTGTTGATACGTGTTTCTTAACAAATACGATTGCACAGTATTGTCACTTGATGGATAGTCTGTTGACGATGCTCATATCACACAGCTCTCCACTATTGGCCATACCATCACACATTTCTCAACTGTTGACGTCTTTTCATGATTTTCTCACACAACCTTCGGCTATGAACACCTCATGAAAACTCTATTGCACATTTTGTCAACAGTCAGACATCTTTTGACCGTTCTTTTACACAAATCTAAGCGGCTAATGCTTGTTGACAACAAATCTAAGCGGCTAATGCTTGTTGACAATGTCATCATGACTCTCAGCTGTTGACGTCTGTTGGCATAGCGATCACAAATCTCGGTTGTTGACGCCTGTTGACAAGAGTATCACAACCCTCAGTTTGTTGACGCTTGTGGACAGTTTTATCACAAGCGTCTGTTGACACTGCTATCACAAGTTTCAGCTTTTGACAGTACTATCACACAGTTCTCAACTGTTGTCTGTTGACAAAACGATCACACGAATCACAGCTGTTAACCTCTGTTGACAATGTCATCACACAGTTCTCGCCTGTCAAAAAGTCTTATTGACAATATTGTCACGCAGTCATTAAGTGATGTCAGAACATCTGTTGACAATGTCACATAAGTGTCCATGTGTTAACGTCTCTTGACAAAACTACTGCTCAAAGTATCAGTGGTGGGGAGAACTGCTGACACTACTATCACAAAATTATCAGCTGTAGGAACCAGTGTTGACCCCAGCTGTTAACCTGTGTTGACAATGCTATCACATCAACCCTAGCTGTTAACCTGTGTTGACAATGCTATCACATCAACCCTAGCTGTTAACCTGTGTTGACAATGCTATCACATCAAGCCCAGCTGTTAACCTGTGTTGACAATGCTATCACATCAACCCTAGCTGTTAACATGTGTTGACAATGCTATCACATCAACCCCAGCTGTTAACGTGTGTTGTTGACAATGCTATTACATCAACCCCAGCTGTTAACCTGTGTTGACAATGCTGTCACATTAACCCCAGCTGTTAACGTGTGTTGAACAATACTATCACATCAACCCCAGCTGTTTAACGTGTGTTGACAAAACTGTCGCACAGTTCTAAGTTGTTTACGTCCCTTGCCAATAAACTAACACACTTATCTCAGCTTTCAGATTATTGCCTGGAAAATGCTGACTATATCTGAGCTGTTGGACTGACTTGTTCAGCAACACTATGTAGTGTACGGTTTTTCCGCGATTTTTTTTTTCATTCCTCGGCTAGAGCGCCAAAGTTTACCAATGGTGAGATTCTGCGTATGTTACCGGGGTTTTTTGCCCACCATGAAGGTCGCCGCATTCCGACCTCAAGAACGTATGCTGGGTATGTTCGTGTTTCCGTAACTCACAGAACGCTGAAATGAATTATGGGATCTTTAACGTGCACATTTGATCTTCTGTGTGCGTTAATACACGAAGGAAATTAAGCCATCGGCAGGTCTGCACTTGAAGTTGACCTGGGAGATCGTAAAACTCCCCACCCTTAATTCACCAGTGAGATTCGAACCCGCGACTTCATCAAGTTCTGGCCCCATGGAATTGAAGTCCAATGGTCCTGACCACTCGGCTATGGCGTCCACCGTCAGTGGCCTAAATGTTGGATACCAATACTGATCAATACACAATTTGTCTTAAGCCGTCAAATCAGCTGTTGACATCGACAGTTATGTCACAACATTTTCCAACAATTACAAGTACCTGGAGAGTTCACAACGACACACACATGAAGGCCTATGCATGCAGGCATTCGCGCGCGCGCGCGCGCGCGCGCGCACACACACACACACACACACAACAACACACACACACACACACACACACACACACACACACACACACACACACACATTTCTAAACAAGTAAACACACTTGTTGATTTCACATACATACATGCATGAGATATGGACCCTGACTGCAGATTTGGAGAGAAGAGTACAGGCGGTGGAGATGAGATGCTTTCGGAGACTCCTTGGCATCTCCTACAAAGACCACATAAGCAACGAAAGCGTGCATAACAGAATCCAGCAAACCATTGGACCCTATGAGAACCTTCTAACGATCGTGAAAAAGCGAAAACTTAAATGGTATGGGCATGTCACAAGATCCAAAGGACTTGCAAAGTCAGTTTTACAAGGCACTGTCCAAGGAGGAAGAAGAAGAGGCAGACCAAGGAAGAGCTGGGAGGATAACATCAGCGAATGGACAGGCCTAGAACTCAACAAAACCCTGAGAAAGGCAGAACAGAGAGAGGAATGGAGGGAACTGGTTGTTGAGTCTTTGAGGGTGCCCCCACGGTCGTCAGACTACGGGACAGATAGATAGACATGCATGAGGGCACACACACACACACACACAGTGAATTTTTTTTAACAGTCGAAAAAAGCCTGTTTCACTCATGAATATAAATCAAAGATAATACCATTCATTCAAAAAGGAGAAAAAAGAATATTATGCATAATGACATTAAAGCCATAAACGGAGAACAAACCAGAACAAGAATCCGAACACTGACAGACCAAAAAAGGCCATACAATGGGCAACCAAGCAAAAATCAGCTGTTTCTGTCCTTGATACCATTCATTCCGTGATCGAATTATAGTTTGGGGTTGGTTTCTGGGTTTTTTCTCCCAAATTCTGCGGAATGCTTCACAATTGCGAAGAAAATGCTAACAAGGCAAAAAGGAAGACAAGTAAGAAATTAGACCATCTTTTCTGAGACGACTCTGAAAAAATGTTTAATTTTCAAAGCTGCCACTCGCTTCGTTCCATATAATTGCAGTTGTCTATCCTGCCTATTTGTGGTCCCAAATAGCACCTGTTTCGATTTTTAATTTTTATAATGTTTTATTTGCGAATAAAAACCCTTCTCGGTTGATTCAATTGACATTATATAATCACCATGAACTCTGATAAAAATTAAAAATAATAAATAAAAACGGTAGATTTGTGTGGCATCACCAAGTGTAGGATGCGGCTGCAGGATTTACCGGCGAATAAACGGAGTGCTGTTTTCACAGGACTGTGGCCAAGTGCTGTGGAAGCTGAGGCAGTGGAAGTGACCTTTAACTTGACTACAGACAGACGCTTGCCGTGGAGTACCACGTAGTCGTGTGTGTCACATCTTTGTGACAATGTCACTGTCGTTGACTCTGACACCCTCACACAATCTAAACGAGACTTCAGCCTCCTCTAGTTCCCCACGATCATCCTCCACACCTGGTCCTCTCTCCTCCTCCTCCTCCTCCTCTTCTTTCTCTACGCCCTTCCCCTCCTTCTTCCCTTCCGCGTCTTCTTCTTTCCCACTACCTTCCCCCTCCTCTTCTCTATCTTCCCACGCTCTCTTCCCGCCTTCCTTTATCTCAACAATAACCTCGGAGTCCGAAATCTCCTCAGGCTGACTGTCGGATTCTGTGTGATCCTCCTCCTCCTCCTCCTCCACCCCCTGGCTGCCCTCCAGCAGTCTTGCCGCAGCGCTGGCCAGCAGCTTCATGCGCATGTCGTTGAGGATGGTGGAGTTGGAACGCATGCGGCACACAGGGGGCGGCACCGCGTCACTCTCGCTGCTGGAGTCCTCGTCGTGCTGACTGCCCCTGGATGATGACGACTCGGAAAACTCCTCCTTGTCCTCTTCCTCCTCCTTCTTCGCCTCCTCCTGGCCACTCCGACGACGACCGGTGTCGCTGTGCTGTGGCTCTTCCTCCTGAGGAACGTCGTTCAGATTGTCCGCTGCTTGGTGATTGGTCACCCGCAGGTTAACACCGGGACTGTCACTCGAGGAATCCTCCCTGGATGGTCCGGAGGGCGGCAGGGCGGGGCCGTTGTTGGCAGGAGCGTTGTCAGACACGTCCACACGTGGACTGGGAGCTGCGGGGGAGGTGAGAGGGCTGGGGGGGTGGTTGTGGTCAGGGGGGTGGGGGTGCCAGTCTGGCCTGTGCAGGAGGGGGGAGTCCAGGCTGGCTGCACAGCCCAGCTCGCTGAAGCGGTCCCAGTCACTGCAGGTGGAGGAGCTGGAGCTTCGGACACTGTCCCGGGAAAAGCTCTCCGGGCTGAGCAGGCCTCCTGAGGAGACGGGAGAGAAGACAGACAAAGAAAGCACACATGAGAAACATCAGAAACAAGACCGTCTGGGCCAGTTTTTGTTGGTTAGTGTGGGGAAGGTCAATGCTCGTGTGATTAGTGATCCACGAAACATGTGATTTAATCTAAATACACATTAAAACATTGATCTAAATACACATTAAGTCATCGATCTAAATACACATGAAAACATACCCCATCGATCTAAATACACATTAAAACATACCCCATCGATCTAAATACACATTAAAACATACCCCTTTGATCTAAATACACACCGCAAAAACACTGTACTGATCAACATCAAAATGCACACACACACAATTCTGTTGACCAGCAAGCATCTAGCAAGTGTCGTCTCCCTGCAGATCTAGATGTACGCAGATGATTATATCCTGTACATCCTGTTGATGTAAACCAACCCTGAAAACACTTTATTGATCGGGGGACACAGAACATCTCCTGTTGCCCCGAAAACATTGAACTGATCTCAATACATGCTTATAGAAAACATTGGCGTAAAATAATACACACCAAACATATTACTGACCTCACTGCTTACAAGAAACATAATATCTTATTGACCTAAGCACACCCTTAAAGACCGATTGACCTAAATGCATACAGGAAACATACCCCACTAACAGAAACAAGACAACCATTGTTCATCTTGATCCACCCCTCAATATATAGAAGAGACAGTAGCATCATGTCGTCTTTTTGTTTCTTCCTCTTCTTCCGACGTTCAGACAGCGACTATTCTTCTCTGCCATATGAGCGAAAATGCGTTGCATTGCCGTTAAGCGCCTGAAAAGTTAGGCCCAGTGCATCCGACTTTCGCACAGGAGAGAATTGTTATCTGTTAAGTCTCTCTGGGAAAAAAGGCAGGAGAATGGACCAAGAAGGCAGAAAACAGACGAGGAGGAGACAAGAAGAAGAAGACTAAGGCAGAAATAAAGAGAGGAAGAGAAAAGACGGAATTCCTAGCAGAGAATTTCCAGAAGTTGGGGCCGGGGTGCTATTTATAGTGACAGCCCCCTCCCACCCACTCCACCCCCGGGCATCCCCACAGGGTAGTCTTGTGATGGGGCGGTAATTAGATTACCTCCCATGCGATCAGAGTCCTTCGCAGCGTTGTGTTTCTAAATCCGGACACACCTACGAATTGTGCGAGACGTTTCGTTGGGTGGTGGCTGAAAACACTGTATTGCATACACTTAGTCTCCAAGATGAAGTGTGAAGTAATGCAGCCTTTGATTTTAGAGGCTACGTCCAATCTGCTTCGCTGTGCCATTTACTTGGGGTACTGTGCAGAGATGGGAGATTAAAGACCTCCACTCTGTTAAGATTTATAACTGTTTGAACCCTGCTTCAGGTTTAAAGAAGGTCACACACACACACACATTACTCGAGCGGAGAACTTTCTCTCGATGTTCAATTTGGCTGAGCTCTCGTTTCTTCTTGGCCAGCACTCTCTGTGAACAATCAACGGGATGGATGGTTGAAAGGAATCACTAATACACACTTTAAAACATCCACTTGTGCTGGCGAGGCTATAGTATCTTTCACTACACACACACACACACAGAGAAACTGCATACCTCTTAATCGATGAGATATACTAATGAGGACAGTGGATTAGCTAGTGTGGTATAGTAATGAGTCTGTTCATCAAAAACAGAACACAGTCTCTGGGATGACAAACATTAAGCTATCCTCAAAGTGTCTGTCATAGGTAGAAGATAGATATTAAGTGATATACAACGTGTGCACATCATTGATGACAAACATTAGGTAATTACAAAGTGTACAATCATCATTGATGGAATCTAAACACATAGGGCTGGATGACCGACGTTGAGCAATACATAAACTGTACATTCTGGATAACTAAGGAATATACAGAGTGTACGTCATAGATGACAAATAATAAGATATAAAGTATAAATCATGACTGACAAACATGAAGTCACACACAAAATGTATACACACACACACACACATATATATATATATATATGTGTTGACAGGCAACAGCAGGCTTTACCTTCAGCTTGATGAAGCGTTCATACAGGTCCACCTTGCGACAGCAGTCCTCAAACAGAACCACCAACCTGAACAACAAAAGCAAGTGTTCTAGTGCAATGTCAGCACGAAAAACGATAAAAAAACAAAAGGTGTGTACACTTATTCTTTTACCCTCAACAAAGATCAGTTTGACTTGACATGTCTAAACACATAAACTATCTTTTTTGGTCGGATAAATTGCAATTTGGGATTTTTTTTCGGTTGTCAGGAGTATTTCTTTTCCTAGAATGTTTGATACCACAGAATTATGGTTAAGTAGACTTCTTTTAGACTGATGACTAATAACACCAACGACATTAGCACTGATATCAGGGTTAATGACCAGAAGCTGGAAACAGTTCAAAGCTTCAAGTACCTGAGAGCCATTGTATCAGACCAGGGCTCCAAGCCAGAAGTAGTATGCAGGACTGCACAGACAATAACAGCACTGTCAAAACTAAACACCATCTGAAGAGATAAAAATATCTCACTTATCTCCAAGATCAGACTAATGCGCTCCCTTGTCATGTCCATATTTCTGTATGCCTGTGAATCATGGACCCTGACTGCAGATTTGGAGAGAAGAGTACAGGCGGTGGAGATGAGATGCTTTCGGAGACTCCTTGGCATCTCCTACAAAGACCACATAAGCAACGAAAGCGTGCATAACAGAATCCAGCAAACCATTGGACCCTTTGAGAACCTTCTAACAATCGTGAAAAAGCGTAAACTTAAATGGTATGGGCATGTCACAAGATCCAAAGGACTTGCAAAGACAGTTTTACAAGGCACTGTCCAAGGAGGAAGAAGAAGAGGCAGACCAAGGAAGAGCTGGGAGGATAACATCAGCGAATGGACAGGCCTAGAACTCAACAAAACCCTGAGAAAGGCAGAACAGAGAGAGAATGGAGGGAACTGGTTGTTGAGTCTTTGAAGGTGCCCCCACGGTCGTCAGACTACGGGACAGATGGATAGATAGATAGACTTCTTTCAATATATAATAAACCGGTTTGGGTTTTTGAGGGGGTAGGCGTGTTACCGGTACAGTGGGGTTGTGGGAAGGCTCTGTAAGAGTTTTGGATGCATTTCTTCTTCTCTACCATTCATTTTCACGATGCTGTAAGTTGATATGTTTACTTAGTATAACATTTTTTAACAGCAATACCTCTTAACCCTCTAAACTTTCTTATATAGAAACAAGAACAGACTTTAAAGAAAAAAGTTCAAAACATGAGCAAACTGCAAATAAGAATACTTCTGTGCTGAATGAAATCCTACAAAGATGGTAACAACCTTTAAAAAAAAAATGACTTTAACTCCATGACTAAAAACTGCAGTGCTAGGCCTCCTCTGTCTGGCGGCTTGACGGCAACCTGACACTGACAGCTCACTGTTAACTTCTGGCGTCGAGGGTGGCTGTTTACAGCGAGACGGGAATGAGCGTGGCAAGTCACAGAAGATCACGGAGCAAAAATGAACACGTTAACAAATTCATACAGACACTTACGAGTTAAATAATCTATGTCTTTGCTTTATTTTCCGGGGAAAGGAGGAAGGGGGGGGGGGGGGGGTATCTATGGAGCATCGGGTGAGGAGTGGTGGCTCGGCCTTACCTGAGGACTTCAGGGCTGTGCTGGATCCTGGAGACCAGCATGTCGTGGTTCAAACCCTCCACTGACTCCCCGTTCACTGATAGGAGGACGTCCCCTGTCAGCCACACACACACACACACATACACACACACACATACACATACACACACACACACATACACACACACACACACATACACACACACACAACACACACACACACACACACAACACACACACATACACACACACAACACACACAACACACACACACACACACACACACACACACACGTCAGGTCAACAGCCAACACATAACAAATCAACCAAAACCAACCCCATGGCAAATTACCTCCCCTTCCCCCTCAAGAGGGCAAAAAGGAATCCGGTTTAAAGAAAAAAAGAGGGAAGGGGGTATCGGCTGGAATGGTTTGTGGTGGGGGGGGGGGGGGGTTTACCCAGACTTTCATATATGAACTGTCACCAAAATTCATAGAGAAAAAAAATGGCGTTTTTAATCCATGGCCACTAGTTCCCACTATCCTGGAGAGAGAAATGAACTGCTTAATCCAACAAATACGTCAAGTCGTAGAGGAAATAGACTGATAAATAAACACACGAAAACATCAAGTCACAGAAAGAATTAATTAATTTACCTACTAATACATCAAATCATAAAGAGAACAAATGAATTTGTCAACCTACTTATACATCAAAATCATAGAATAAATGAGCTCATTAACCTACTAATACATCAAATCATAGGGAGAATGAATGAACTCATTAACCTACTAATACATCAAAATCATGGAATAAATGAATCCATTAACCTATTGATACATCAAACCATAGAAATAATATATGAATGTATTTATCTACTCCTACACCAAACCATAAACAAACACAGTTGATGCTACCGTGTTACCGACCTTTGCGCATGCCTGCAATCCAGGCGGCGCTGCTGACCTCCACGTAATCTACATAGGTCATGACCTCCACCTCCCCAGTGGCCTTGTGTCGTATGCCGTAGGTCTACAGTACAACGACACAGAAATAGTTTCCATTACAACTTTAAAATAATGTATCACTTCAAACAAAACTTTGTTCTTCAAATCGAAACATTTGAGCGGCAACATTAGAATAAATGACAAGCGATGACTTCTAAACCTTCCATGCCCTCCAGGTACAAATGACAAAGATTGGCATAGCTATGTAACCAACAATGAAGAATGGGCCTATTCATGCCTGATATTAAAAGTTACTGGAGTGTCTCAGAGCATAAAGAGATCAGGGACAAGAGAAAAGTAATATACATTTTTTTTAAAACTATGGAGAACAAATAAATCAATACCAGCACAACAATCATGCTTGGTATCAAACATGCAACCATTATTATTATTATTCTTTGCAATAAAAACAAGTCAAGGGCTTCCTGTAACACACACACACACACACACACGCACACTTTTAAACAAATATTTAATGTACCAACGCAAATTTTGGGGAACTACTGTTTATTTTGGAAAAATTTTAAGCAAGGAGGTGAAAACTTAAAAACAAAAAAAAAAACCACCCAACTAAACAACAGGACTTGAACTGAACCCCGCTTTTAGTCAGGGCAGATTTCTGGGTGTGAAATTCCAGCTGTTCTCTCCGAGGGGACATCACGTTGCCACAGGAACACTGGTGACGTCTTTAATTTCTAAACATCATCTCTGAAGTCGTAATGCCGCTACCTTTATGGTGGTGAACAAAAACGGTCGCACACACAAAAATCTCACTATCGGTGAACCGAGGACCGAAAACTATAACTATGTGCTACTGTTCCGATGGACGGGATAGCCTAGTGGTTAGAACATTGCGCTCGCAATCTGACGACCCCGGTTCGATTCCCGTTCAAGGGGATATTCTCCCCTGGAGTTATCAACAGTGCAGACTCCACTCTCCCCCAAAGTCCTTCGGATGAGACTATAAACCGAGGTCCAGTGTGCGAACGCACGCAGAATATCTTGCGCACACGTTAAATCCTGTTCCGCTTTTCGTAAGAGTAGGCCATTGTGTGCCGGTGGGAACAGATGACAGAATTTACAAAACTGCATACACACAGGGACTGAATGTTAAACAAAAAAGCACATAAATGCTTATTCCATTATCCTCGATATAAAAGAATACAATATTTTTTAAAAATGGAGATTTCGGGACTATAACTCAGACATGTTATCTCACCAAGTAAAGGCATCACAGTGTCCACCCAGTCATCCTCGTCAACTGATCGACACAAAGTGCAGAGAGGGGTCTTCTCCGCTTTTATTTGTCCTTTATCTTGCTCTGCGGGATCAGCTGGTCCTGTCTGCCGCTCTATAGATCGTTCCTTCCTTAGGCCTACAGTGGCTGATAGGTATAGTAGGGCTAGAAGCAGTTAGCCTTACTCTGTGTGTGTGTGTGTGTGTGTGTGTGTGTGTGTGTGTGTGTGTGTGTTGTGTGTGTGTGTGTGTGTGTGTGTGTGTGTGTGTGTTTGTGAAGCAGTAGCCTTACTGTGTGTGTGTTTGTGTGTGCGTGTGTGTGTTCCAGTTGGGTTTTTTTGGTGATTTATAGGGCTAGATAATAAGTCTGTTACCCCCCCTCCCTTCTCTCTCTGTCTCTCTCTGAATCTCTTTGTCTCTCTGTCTCTGTCTTTCTGTCTGTCTTCTCTTCTCTCTTCTCTCTCTCTCTCCTCTCTCTCTCTCTCTCTCTCCTCTCTCTCTCTCTCTCTCTGGTGTGAAAAGAATGCACAGCAACAAGAGGGTGGTCCCAGAAATTTTTCATTTTAAAAAGACCACTGTCATGGGGACACAAAAACAAACGCAGACAGGGAAAAAACACACACAAGCTGTGCTGCTCTTGTGGCGACGCACTCTGCCCTGGAGAGATAGAGAGAGAGAGAGAGAGAGAGAGAGAGAGAGAGAGAGAGAGAGAGAGAGAGAGAGAGAGAGAGAGAGAAGAAGAGAGAGAGAGAGAGAGAGGGGGGGGGAGTGAAAGTGAGAAGAGAGAGAGGGGGGGGGGGGAGAGAGAGACAGACAAACAGATAGACAGACAGACAGAGCAGCCTGAATTTCACGCAAAGAAATCTGCCGTAACTGAAATTGGTCTACACTACAATACAATACAATACAATAGAATACAATACGATACAACACAACACAATACAACACAAAGACCCAGAAGAAGAAGAAAATTGGACTGACCTGTAATGTAAAGCCCCAGCGGCAGTGGTGGCCGGCCTGGCGGACCAGACGGATGGTGCGACGTCTGCGTGTCTCCCCGGGGTCTGTCTGGATGGTCCGCTCTTTGGCCAGCTGGTCCAGTTCCTGACCTACTGACCCCGACATTGACCACGACAGCATCTTGCCACTCTGTGGGAAAACACACACACACGTTTAGTTATTTTACTTTGTTTTGTTTGATTCTTTTATATCGAGGATAATGGAATAAGCACTTATGTGGTTTTTTTACATCCAGTCCCCGTGTGTATGTGGTTTTGTAGATTCTGTCATCTGTTCCCACCGGCACACAATGGCCTACTCTTACGAAAAGCGGAACAGGATTTTACGTGTGCGCAAGATGTTCTGCGTGCATTCACACACGGGGCCTCGGTTTATAGTCTCATCCGAAGGACTTTTGGGGAGAGTGGAGTCTGCACTGATGTTAACTCCAGGGGAAAATATCCCCTTGAACGGGAATCGAACCCGGGTTGTCAGATTGCCAGCGCA
>CM054135.1:53489663-53494663 GCA_028751875.1 Rapana venosa
AGCCATAGCCATCACAATAGAGTGAATTATGGCCCTGATCTGCCGTCATGACATCAGGAAAACTACATACACACAGTATATACACGTAGACACAGAGAGAGACAGACAGACAGACAGATAGATGGATAGGCATATTCTTTTTTTTCCATTTTATTCTTTTATTTCGATGATAATGGAATAAGCACTCATGTGCTTTTTGTTTTTAATCCAGACACAAACACAGAGAGAGCTCTATAGAGTTACACAAAGAGACAGACAGACAGACACAACACAGAGAAGAGCTCCAGAGAGAGTTAACAACACACACACACACAACACACACACACACACACACACACACCACACACACACACACTTTCACATACACACATAAGACAGATACAGACAGATGAACACAGGCACACAGACAAACACACCGAGACAGAAACTGACAAACATACAGACATGAAGAGACAGCACAGAGACAGGGGAAAGAGAAGACTAGGACAGAGGCCAGAAGGAAAAGAGGACGAGGCTAATCCCCCACTTCACAACCATCTCCAGATCGTTTACCGCTAATCCCCACCCTGTCACCTTGAGGATGCTGACACAGACACTGACATGTAGTGTTTTCATCATGTCCACACACAATACATAATTAACAGTCACTGGAAGCTCGTCAGGAGATGATCACAAAGAGTTCTATATTATATATATTATAGATATATAATATTATGTAAGAGAGAAGAGAAGAGGATGGAAGTGAGAGATGAAAAGATGATAATAGATAGTATAATAGATTAGATAGATAGATAGATAGAAATAGAAGATAGATAGTAGATGATAGATAATAGATATAAGATGAGATGATAGATAATATATACATATTATATAGATAGATATAATATATATATAATATATATATATATATATATATATATATATATA
This sequence comes from Rapana venosa, assembly GCA_028751875.1. Classification (NCBI taxonomy): domain Eukaryota; kingdom Metazoa; phylum Mollusca; class Gastropoda; order Neogastropoda; family Muricidae; genus Rapana; species Rapana venosa. Next base: position 53,490,591 of record CM054135.1, read on the forward strand.
TATTACAAAATGTATAGCTAATAATAACTGAAACCTCATCAGGCGCTATCACAAGATGTTATATATATATATATATATATATATAATATATATATATATATATATATATATATATATATATATATATATATATATATATATAAGTATACAATGTATTTAGGAACTGGAAGTGATCAGGAGCTGTCGTTTGTTCACCTGACACTCACTGACTGACAAAGGTCCGTGATTTCCTATATATCAAGTATAGGGAGATACAGGTTACCAAAAGGAGATATATATATGTAATATAGGATTGTTATTGGCCCATCATCAAGGTAGTCGCATTCCGACTTTTGAGATAATCATAATGTCTTCGCTGTGACTCGCGCACGCAGGCGCGTGGGCACGCGTGCGCACAAACAAACACACACACACACACACGCACACACACTGTGGTGGAAAACATTTGTGTGTTGTAGTTGTTGTTGTCTTCAATTTAACGTGTGTTCACTCTATTATTAGACGAGGAAATGGGAAAATGTAATGGAAGCTAAAGAAGGGGGGAGTGGAAGGAGAACAGATCAAGAAATAGCATCAGTGTTGGCATTTTTGTGCATTTAAAAAATGTGTGTGCGTGCGCGCGCACAACCCTTTCCTTAATCACAAACCCATTCCTTAATCACAAACCCTTTCCTTAATCACAAACCCTTTCCTTAATCACAACCCTTTCCTTATCACAACCCTTTCCTTAATCACAACCCTTTCCTCAATCACAACCCTTTCCTTAATCACAAACCCTTTCCTTATCACAACCCTTTCCTTATCACAACCCTTTCCTTAATCACAACCCTTTCCTCAATCACAACCCTTTCCTTAATCACAAACCCTTTCCTTAATCACAAACCCTTTCCTTTATCACAAACCCTCGTTATCTTGACAAAACAAAACAAAACAAGGCAAACTATAACCCAGCCTTGCTGTTTGCTGGTTTTGCTAATGGTTCCACAGGGTAGCCTAGCACCTACATATTATAATATATACGAAGGTTGAGCACTGTCAATGTGAACATGAGCCAGCCCAGTGATAGCATGGCCTCATTCGTTCTTTCGTTCAGCTGTCGGGTCAGCCAGCTCAGCACTCTCGTACTGTCACCGCCCTTGTCGCCTTTGTCACTGGCAGAGAAATGTGATCCGGTCTTTGTTTCCACGTGTGTGTGTGTGTGTGTGTGTGTGTGTGTGTGTGTGTGTGTGTGTGTGTGTGTGTGTGTGTGTGTGTGTGTATGTATGTGTGTGTGTGTATGTGTGTGTGTGTGTGTGTGTGTGTCTATGCCTTTGTAGTTTCCCTACACGATCTGTCTTGTGTTTTCCAATTGCTCACCCACTGCACTGCGTGCGTACGTGCGTGCTGCGTGCGCTACAGATCTATACACACGCGTCCGCGCACACACACACGCGCGCACGTACGCACATACACACACACATAAACACGCAGGCTCGAACGCTCACACGCGCACACACACACACACACACACACACACACACTGGATGTAGATTGATTTGGACACACGCACAGGTGGTCCACAGATAACGCACCTTTCTCTTATGTGTGAAGTGCAGGTTCGATCCCCCGTTTGTGCCCGAGCTGTTTACAAACCGTTAGACCTGGGTTGGTGCTAGTATTTCGGATGATACAATGAACCGAGGTCCCGTGTGCAACACAAAATCAGTGCACGTAAAAGAGTCCCCGGCAACATTTGTATGGGTGACACTGGTTTTGTGCCAACGTGCTCTCCTCGGGGAGATCATCGCGAATTTTAGAAGTCTGCTGTGACTGAAAGTTGTATACAATACAATACAATACAATACAAGACAAGACAACACAGTACAATACAAAAGGTTAAGTCACTATTACAAAGAAAACGTATTCAGGACAGCCTTGGTGGTATCGCCTAAGACTAATCAGCGTGAAGTCAGAGTGTGGATGTCACGGTATGTACAGTAATGGGAGAACTTGTACCCGCTGCAGCCAGCCCTTCAGTCTCCACAGTACACTACTTACAGCACCAACCAGCCAGCCAGTCAGCCAGCCAGCCAGGCTGTCATTAGCTGAGGCCAGCAGTTGGCGCAAACTGTTGTACACCGTGTAATCAGTCGTCTGTCCTGCTTGCTAGTAGAGTGTGGGAAAAGGTACAAACACGTCTGCACAGATACAGGCCTGCCAGCTTTTGTTCCTTGTACATACAAGTTCTTCTTTTTATGACATAGGGGCAGATTTGATCTATAGGCAAACACCAAACCCAACCTTACCCGAATGAAGCTAATGGTCGTTTCATCACAAAGCAGGGAAATGACTCACAGAAAAACAAAATATTCTCAAAGAGGTGGACAGAGTACTGCTCTGAACTGTACACACACACACAGCAACAGGAGACCCCAAGGCGTTAGATGTCCCTCCACCAACCAACAAGTGCAGCAGCTACCCCATCCTACGGGAAGAAGTTGAAAGTGCAGTAAGATCACTGAAAAGAGGGAAGTCAGCAGGAGTGGATAACATTCCATCACAGCTGGTCCAGGCAGGAGGAGAGGCCATGACAGACGAGTTACTCACCATCTGCAATAAGATCTGGCAGACAGGCGAGTGGCCAGCACCTTGGACACAGTCCCTGATTATCGCTCTCCCGAAGAAAGACAGCTTACAACTATGCCAAAACTACCGTCCCATCAGCCTGATCAGCTATCCAAGCAAAGTCATGCTCAGAATCCTCCGGAATAGGCTGAAGCCTCAAGCTGAGGAGATCCTAAAAAAATAAAAAGGAACAGGAAGATTTCAGAGCAGGACGGATCACAACAGAGCAATATCCAACCCCTGAGTCCAGAGATCAAAGGGCTGACTGGTTGGTTCAGAACACTGTTGCATGCACTAACTTGACTACCTGCAGTCAACCTCCATAAAGGGGACCAGTGGTCATGGGATATAAAGTACTGTCCAGAAAACAAGAGGTCCTGATTCTGAAGCCTGTTAGAAGACAGGCTTTTCCCCCAATGCAGTAGACCACAAGCGGTGGTCTGGGTGCTAGTCTTTTGGATGAGGTGACAAACTGCCGAGATGCCGTCATGTGGGCAAGTGTATTTTTAGCACAGGTAAAACAGCAGGTACCACAGCAGGTGAAGCTTCAATCACCGCCGGGACCTCTGATGAAGGCTCATCCAGGAGCCGAAACACGAGTCAGGTCAGGCCAAAGGCATGGTTCTTACACAAAAATGCATAAGAATGCTGTCATTGAAAGATTCTATTTTATAGTTGTTTTTTTAATGAATCTTTGAAAGTCATTTTCAAAAATGATTGAGAAGTTTTAAGTGGTTACCTGCACTGGTTTTCCTCCACTACTATTTCTGCATTAGCCTAACACAACAACCCATAGAAGAAAGCTACCCAAAAAATTTAAAAAAAACTTGCATGGCCATGCACCCTTCCGTTGGGCTACACGGCAGAAAAATCTACTGTGACATTAGAATGTTAAAGTTACAGACGCGGAATAAATAAATGGTTGAATCAGAGTTGGTGGGGATGGGGGTGGTGGTGCCACAAGTGCACTTTGAGCTGATAAGTGCCCCCCCCTCCCCCCAAAAAATCAATGATATAGTTCGAGTGTGTGTGTGTGTGTGTGTGTGTGTGTCTGTGTATGTGTGTCTGTGTGTGTCTGTGTGTGTCTGTGTGTGTACAGTTGTTTCTGTGTCACGTTTTGATCCAGGCCAATTGAATTTGTAAATCAGTCTGAGAGTTCTGAACCTGATGCAAACCCTGATACAGACTGCACAATTCTTCTTCCTCGGCTAGGTCACGATGTGTACACTAAGCGTTTCCCGGCCCTCTCGTGAGAGAAAGACAAGTAACACTGTTACAGCGTGAATGAAGCTTGAGAAAGGCTGAAAAGAAGCCGAGTGGCAAAAGAAGACAGGCGGATTGGGCAACCTCTTCATGACCCGAACAGTGCAGACCAGAACAATAGGACATAATCGCCGTCTCTGTGGGGATTGGGGCCTTAAGTGTTTTGGAGGGCTGTGCAGTGTAGTAGCAAACCACACTCGATCCGG
>CM054135.1:53499663-53517163 GCA_028751875.1 Rapana venosa
CAAGATGCAGAGCTCTACAGAGCCCCTGACAGACAGCCAAGATGCAGAGCTCTACAGAGCCCCTGACAGACAGCCAAGATGCAGAGCTCTACAGAGCCCCTGACAGACAGCCAAGATGCAGAGCTCTACAGAGCCCCTGACAGACAGCCAAGATACAGAGCTCTACAGAGCCCCTGACAGACAGCCAAGATGCAGAGCTCTACAGAGCCCCTGGCAGACAGCCAAGATACAGAGCTCTACAGAGCCCCTGGCAGACAGGCAGCCAGATGGCTATTTGACACCAAGAAGTACATGGGTGTGACGTGGCACAGAGAGAGGATCAAGACGGGAACCGATGGGGAAGACATCTTTTTTTTTAAAATTCTTTTATTTCGAGGATAATAATAATAATAATAATGTATGGAATTTATATAGCGCTGAATCTTGTAAAGCAACAAATCAAAGCGCTCAGATTTGAATTCGGGCTGCTCTCCCCGGGGAGAGCGGGAGAACGCGTCGCCACTTAGCGCTGCGCCACCCTTTCACCCTTTTTTTTTTTTTTTTTTTTTTTTCTGCAGCTGTATTTGTTTCCCTATCAGAGTGGCTTTTTTCTAAGAATTTTGCCAGGGACAACTCTCTTGTTGCCGTGGGGTTTTTTTACGTGCGCTAAATAATTACGTGTAACACACGGGACCTCGGTTTATCGTCTCATCCGAAAGACTAGCGCCCAGACCACCACTCATGGTCTAATGGATGGGGGAAAAATTTCCGGTCCAAACGGGGTACGAACCGCCGCACACTTCAGACCCGGACTTTTCGCTTTCTAGACAGGCGCGTTACCTCTAGACCACCGATCCATAATGCATAATCCATAATCCAGGATAATGGAATAAGCACTTATGTACTTTTTTGCATCCAGTCCCCGTGTATATGCATTTTCGTAAATTTTGTTATCCGTTCCCACCGGCACACAGTAGCCTAATCTTCCGAAAAGCGGAACGGGTTTTAACGTGTGCGCAAGATGTTTTACGTGCGTTCGCACACGGGACCTTGGTTTATAGTCTCATCCGAAGGACCTCTGGGGGCAGTGGGGTCAGCACTGATGTTAACTCCAGAGGGAAAATCCTCTTGAACGAGATTCGAACCCGGGTCAGCAGATCAGGAGTGCATCACGCTTGCAGAGGATAAACCATGCCTAGTTAACAGCAAACAGGTATCACTGATCGATTGATTGACAATGTTCACAACATCTCTGATGGTTCGATAGCAAGGAGACATAGACATGCGACATGCAGAGAGCTATGTATGGCGTGGCATCAGATTTGGGGATAACATTTTAGTAGCTGCCTGTTAGAATGGGGTGCAGTGTAGAATGTGAGGTTTGAATCAATGTTTACGACATGTACATGTATGTATTTATGAGCCTTCTGTATTGATCAGGTCTTTGTGTCGATCGATGATGTACTGATCTATCGGGGTGTGTCTGTTTGTGCCTGTGTTCACATCACATCGCTTGTGTGTGTGTGTGTGTTCACATCTCATCAATTGTGTGTGTGTGTGTGTGTGTGTGTGTGTGTGTGTGTGTGGTGTGTGTTGTGTGTGTGTGTGTGTGTGTGTGTGTGGTGTGTGTGGTTTTTTGTCTGTGTGTGCGCGCGCCTGCGTTTTTGTTTTCTTTTTGCTGGAGATTTTTGTATGTTTGTTATTGTTGTTTTTCCTTGGTCTGATATCATTGAAAAGACGTCAAACTGAAAAACGAACGAATACAGATATACAGACAGGCAGAAAGAGTTAGAGGACGCTTCCCTTTTTACAGCTTTTGTTTCCCCACATAGCATAAACCATATGCAAGAGGCAAAGTCTTCACAACTCACTTGGGCTGACCTCTCATAGTCACAACGAGCAAATTTTTATCAGAAATGATCTCCCATATATACCATTCAATAACTGTGTGTCTCCCTGTTGACTATTGTCATTATGAGTTAAATCTCCCATGGTATGTACGGTAGGCCTATTGCTTTCCTGAGATATTGGCCGATATTGTATAATCCTATTATTTTAATTTGCTCTTTGTACATGTGATCATCAACAGCAAAACTGCACACACACACACAACATACACACACATCGCGCGTGCGCGGCGCCACACACACACACACACACACACACACTCACGCACGCATGCACACACGCACGCATGCACGCACACGTACGCACGCACACACACACAAACACTCTCTCCTCTCCTCTCTCTCTCTCTCTCTCTCTCTCCCACACCACACACCTCACACCCCTCATCACACAAAACACACACACACACACACACACACACCACCCCTGGGAATCCGGTAAGATGATAATTACTGAGAACGTAGTAAACTGACTCTGCTACCACATAAGGCAGGCAAGCATCAATCAATACAGCGCGGACTTCAGAAAACCATGACGTTAGTTAAGCAAACACCAATGTTCTTCCCCTCGTCCGTTATTATCGGCACTGGACTTGCAGTTCAACTAGTCCAGCCACAAGAAAAGAAAACAGCCGAATAACACAACATACAAACAAACAAAACAGTACTTAACCTACACGAATATCTCTGTCTGTCTGTCTGTCTGTCTGTCTGTCTGTCTGTCTGTCTGTCTCTCTCTCTCTCTCTCTCTCTCTCTCTCTTCTCTCAGGAAAAAAAAACCTGGTTGGCGATGATTATACTGATCTGCTTGTCGTCATAGATAATAAATGGGTTCGCGTTTCACTGACATTATTGAAACACACACGGATGAGACTTTAAACCGAGGCCGCGTGTGCGAACGCACGCAGAACATCTTGCACACACGTTAAAATCCTGTTCTGCTTTTTGTATGAGTAGGCCATCGTGTGCTAGTGGGAACAGATGACAATTTACAAAACCGCATACACACGGGGACTGGATGTAAAAAAAAGCACTTAAGTGCTTATTCCATTATCCTCGATATAAAAGAATAAAATTAAAATAAATAAATAAAACGCACACACACACACACACACACACACACACACACACACACATGTATACATAATACACACACTGCACACATGTATACACACACACTGCACACATGTATACACACACACATGCACACACACACTACACACACACTGCACAAACACACACACAACACACACACACTGCACACGCACACACCCTACACACACACACCACACTTTGCCTAGGTTAAGCAAAGATCGGGATCGATCTTCGATCCCTGCTTATCAGCCATTCTGGTCTAGACCTACAAGAACTGTTTAAATCCATCCGCATGGTTTATGACAAAATTCAATTCCCTTATCACTGTCAGTGAAAAATGACATCACCTACGTTTTCTCACGTCGTGCATGCTCTGTTCGTTTAATTTCAATATGGTGCTTTCTTTGTAACACACGAAAATGACAATACTGCTCCTGCTTTAAGTTAAAGTCTTTTCACTCATTATGATATCAGACAGAGATGGGAGGGGAAAAGGTGAATTATATAGGCCTACTTTCATTGACAGTCCAATCGACACCATGCATGCTTTGTTCGTTTTCAATATCGTGCCTCTTTTTTAACACACGAAAATGACAATACTGCTCCTGCTTTCAATTAAAGTCTCTTCACTCATATAGATAGCCTATTAGACGGAGATTTTTTTTTTATAACAGTGAAGTATACTTTGATTGGTCCAAATGCCCAAGATACAAAGTCTAAAAGCTTCAGTGAAGTGCCCCAAAGACTCCTCAAGGAGTCAAGAGATGATCATGCACTTCTCCACTGACCTCCACAGAAAGAAGAACACCCCATTCCCTCTCCTAAAAGTTGCTAGATTTTAAAATCAAACACAGTTTTTTTTCAGCTTTTTCTGGGCCATTACCCGTTACTGACTACACATCATAATAATTAATAACAGAATCGTACGGCAGCTTCGTTAGAATTAGTTCGGTCCGATTTGCTGGAAACTTCCAAACAAAACAAAGACTTGAAACAGCACAAGATTTGAAAATGGGGGACAAGGGCATTGAACAAGAAAGACGATGAATAAACAAACACGGCCGTTATCTGTACGAAATGTTATCTAAAACTTCAACACTCACCTTATCTGTTTTATCAGCAGATTTGCTGATTTTCAGGCGAGGAGAACCTGACAAAAGCATTGTGGCTTTGGGATCCTCTTACAATCAGGAACAAACTCAACTGTTGTTTGGTGTGTGTGTCTGTGAGCCGAACAGACGACCATGTGACCAATGTCAACAACAAAAAACTCCGCCCCCTTGTTTCCTTAGCCCATTAAAAAAAAAAAAAGTGTGTCAATGACAGAGCCAATTAAATGTTTGCTCTGCGAGAGAAAATCCATAGTGTCTATGTTTACTATGTTTAGTCAACATGTAAATTTTACCGGCCCACCAAAGACAAACAGTTTAGTTACTACTGCACTGTAGACTATAGTAATGGTATAAGGGATAGTCCAAAAATGACAACTATGGTAATCATTTAGCGTCAAAACATCGCTTTTACGTTATGAATAGTGTGTGTTAGGAAGAGGGAAGGATATGGGACCAATACAATCACTTTTTTTTTCTTTTTAAACAGAGGAAGGTGTTATCTATAAAAAAACAACATTATTTTAAAAAAATGAAAAGAAAGAAAGACAGAAAACAGCCTGCTGACAATGTTCTCTTTACTTCTGTGTGTGGTTTCTGTAGATCTTTTTTTTCCCCCGACTTTTTTTGTTGGTGCTTTTAAGTTCTCCATGTCTTTGTTGTTTACGTGAACATCCAGTGCAACATGCCTTGTGTATACTTCTGCATTTCCATTGCCATGACTGTGAAACGCAGAGTGTGAAGCTGTGCTCGTTTTATTGAAAGTTTGGCTTTTTACAGTATTTGTTAAAAAGTAATTTCTTTGAAATAAAACATAGCTCATAGAAATTGTGCATACACATTGCATGATGACCCCTCTGTCTCTATCTTTCTCACACACACACAAAAACACAGACTCACACACAAATATTCCTCACACATACAGCAACCACACAGACCAATAGAAGACTTCAAGTGAGTTTAATTTTTCAGTGAACACACTTTATATCCACACCCTACTCCATGAGCAGCCACGCAGCACAGACAAACTGTTTCTCAAATGAATGATGTCTGTAAAAAAAAATTATCAAATTTGGTGTAAAAATGGCTAACCATTCCAAAACATCACATCAGAGAGCCTATCTTATGAATGAAATGAGCATTTTCGTGCAATCCATTTTAAAAAATAATGATGTACACCTGTATAATCTCAACCATCAAAACCATACATGACATCTGAAATACAGAAAAAAATGACAAGGGCATGTCAATGTGACCTTCAATTCTTTACGAAAAAAATAAATTTTCAAAAGTATCTATGAGATGATTTTTAATGAGACACAAATTTTTAAGACAATTTTTATATAAACTCTGTTAAACAGGTGTGTGTGTGTGTTTGTTTACATATGTATGTGTGCATGCATGTGTGTACATGTACACATGCATGAACATACAAACATGCATTTATGTGTGTGAGTATATTTGTATCACCTACTGTACAATATGAAACATCAAACGATCAAGATGAAAGCTTTGTATGCTATCTATGAATCAGTAATGGTGATGTGAACAGCTGGAAATCTGGAGCCAGGGCCGATGTGAGACGAAGTCAGTGTGATGGAGGGAAGCTGTCACTGCAACAAGCCTGGCTATGGCAGATTGTAACAACCCACATTCTAAGGAACCGCAGCAAAAGACTGCACTGCTTGTAAACACAACAAAGCCAGATTCAACACACTTGGGACTTTACTCAACTTATTTTCCCCCCAGTAACACCGAAAGCTGATCACATGCAATATGATTTAGACCATGACAGGTGTCATAATAAACATCATATCTTTTTTTATGCTGTGGCACATAAAGTCTGAAGGGTCAGTTAGCCTTGTGATTAGAGTACTGAGCTTGTTATATGATCACAGAGAGGGCATGATTCGAGTCTTCACTAAGGTGGTCATTTCAAGCAATTTTCCCCCCATGCAAATCCTTTTGAATGAGACTATATGGGGGTGGGGTAGTCTATTAGGTCAGAGCATTGTGCTTGTGATCTGACAGCCCAGGTTCGAGCCACCAGCAAATCACCTGTTCTATGGGATTTTTCCCTTTGAGTTAGCATCAGTACTGACTCCACTCCCCTGAAAGTCCTTCATATGTGACTATAAAGTGCAAACCTATGCAGAACATCTTGCACATACGTTAAAACCTGTTCAGCCTTTCAAAAGAGTAGGACATTTCGTGCAGGTAAGAACATTTGAAAAAATGTTTTTAAGTATTCACACTGCTGTCGTGTTTAGACATTCTGAAAGTTGGAATGCGGCTATTTTAATGGTGGGCAAAAAGGTTTGCATATGCAAAAATCTCACCAACGGTGAGCCTTAGAGATCTATGTAAGAAACAACAACAAAAAAGTATATGAAAAATTCAGAGCAATGAAACATCAACTTCTCTAGGAGGTAAAGAAGAAGTCAATGGGTCAGTGACACAATTCAGTCAACTTTGGAGTGTGGTCTTGCTACTTCTCTGACCAGAACAGGAGTCCATCTCCTCTTACCTGACAGGACCATGAAAGATGTCATGACACTTGTGTGATGGCACATGATGTGTATGTCTTTCTTCGGAAAATCATACATGAGGACAAACAGAGCGTATTGGGACCTTAGCTTCTCCAGGACCTGAACCATGAGCTTACTTTTTCTCCCTAGCTGCTTTAAATAATAGAATCCATAAAGTCACCTTCCCTGTCTCTGAAGGGTCACCACTTACTTCATTCATGATCTGCTAACCAACAACACTTTGTCATGCTCAAATTAAGCTAAGGCCTAGGATTGCAGTATATACAGCCTTTGTGCATGTCCTCAACTTTGAAGCATGCTCAGCCATGGCTTCAGGAGCCACACTCGGTCGGGTTTAAAGTCTGAAAAGCAATGAAAATAGCTACACTGGACTGAGTTTAAAACATTTAGCCATGCTTGTTGAAGCTGAACTTGGCCTTTGGCAGCAGCAGCAGCAGCAGGAGCCAGAGCCACACTGAACTACGTTTCCTCTGCACTATCACCCAAGCTCCGTCATGCTTTGGTTAAAGCTTTGGGGCAGAGAGACTGTCAGCCGGTCAAGAAGAGACCAGCATGGCACTGAACAAGTAACATTACACAACAAAAGACAGCTGCTGCAGATGTAACAAACAGTTCACAACCAGGTACTAAGAGTGGTTACTGTCATCATTCTCCCCTTCCACATCCCTGTGTCAAGTCTTCAACAGCCCCTGGCCTGCAAGTCCATCTGTCAAACAAGACTCTGATAACAGAGCGCCCTGACAAAGTGTTCAGAACACATAACAAGACCCAGAGAAGACTTGCGTCCTAGAAAAGAAACCTGAAGAAGTACATCCCAGTTTGATTATCAACAACTGTATATACACTGACAGAAAAAATGATGGCATGTGCAAAATGAACCGCAGAAAGATCATCTTCCCTTTTACACATGGTCAATATTTCTTACAGACTACTACTCTACTTGTAACAAGAAAAGTTATTTTTCTTAAATGATGTACAACAAATTTCTAAAACAAACAAAAAAAATCCACTTTCACATACAAACTTGAATGTGAGGTGTCACTTGAGATTGTGGTAGCATACGACCAAAGATCTGTCTTTTGTACAAGAGAAAACTGTTAAAAACAAAGATACAATGCAATGCAACACAAGGCAAAAACAACACAATACAAAACAATACAACACGTAACACAACAAAACGCAGCATAGCACAAAAATAAGTACAGTATAATAAAATTTAATCAACTTCTTTTGAAAAAAACAATCAGTGCATTTTGAATCAATCTCATTATTACTGATCAGAATTTCCAAGAATACGTCATAATCATTATCATCACGGCTCATACTGCACCCACTCTGCATCAAAGTGAAGCGCTGATACAATTTCATCAAAATCTTCAAATAGATGCATTCAAGTGTGCACACACACATACACACACATACTTCATTACATGCATGCATGCATGCACTCTCACACACACACACGCACACACACACACACACACACACACACACACACACACACACACACACACACAACAAATCAAAGCAAAGAAAAACAAAGCAAGAAAAACACTAATCATGGTACTATCATACACTGACGAATTGAAGCACTGACATGCTCAACATGACAGAAAATGAGATGCATAACAGATGATGGCAGAATTATTTTTGTTTCTTTTCTTTCCCCTCTTTTCGTCTCTATAAAAACTGGAACTCTTTTTTCGTTTCTTCTGTAGAGATTTTACCAAAAATATGCAAACGTGAATATTTATATGACCATGTACACATTTTTCATAACCATACACAACCCCTCTGTACATATACATAAGTATGTATCCATTTTTATAGTAATCTAGAAAAAAAATCACACACACACATGTGCATGCGTGTGCGCACACACACACACACATGCATGCACACACACACACACATGCATGCACACACACACACACACACACACACGCACACACACTTGTACATGTATAAAAGAAAAAGTAAAGAGAAGTCCATTTTAAAAGAATGAAGCAACCCCTCCAACCAACTAACACATCTGTGCATTTTTGGACGTAAAAATGGCACATTCAACCAGCTCTATACTGGACGACAAACATTATTTATGAATTATTCTGACGACATGTTGGGTGACCCTTTTATTCTTTTTTTGTTTGGGGTGTTTTTTTGTTATCATATCTTCATAACCAGTCTCAGACTGATAATATATCTGCAAAAAATGTTCTAAAGATAAATGTTCTGAATGAACATGTAAAATGAATACATCAAAAGAACATGTTCATATACCATAATTCATTGCATTTTGCACAGGTAAAAGATATTGCACGTCAACTTGTATTTATAATCTCTTGATCACTGATTGGTGTATGCAAACCATTTGCTGTTGTTATCACTACACAATCATACACTAAATGATGTATGTGTAGCATAAACACACACACACACACACACACACACATACACACACAAAACACATATCATTTGGGGTGACCCAAAAGTACTTTGTCACCTTCTTTTCCAAAGATGTGAAGTACTTCTATCTAAATACAAAACCAGTCCATTATGAGTATTTACCACCAAAAGTATGATAATGATATTATAAACATCAACTTTCTGAACAACAACAACAACAACAAAATAAAACGGTACCACGGTTACAAATACTGATTGATCCCTCTCTCTACAAAACAGCATTGATCAGACACAAAAGAAAGAGATACACCTCTCCCTGTTCAACAAAACAGAAATCTGAACATGAGCCACAGCAAAATAGTCCTCCAGTCAGCGTACTGTAGTCATTCTCATTCACGTCTTCTACTCTGCAAAGTGATTCCGCTCACAATCCAAAAATAACACACACAACGCTCATGTCACGAAATTGTCAAATCACATACGGGCGTGCGTGCACATCCACACACACACACACACACACATGAATAGTATAAATCAGATCCACTAAGGCAGAATAAAAATATTGCACACAACTGGAATTTTGAAAACTTAAATTCCATTTTGAGAAAATATGTACATAAACAAAAAAAATAACAAAACTGAAACATGAAAAAAAAAAAAAAAAGAATAGCACAAAACAATATAAATCTCTCAATATAAGTCTGACTTTTGTAAATGCGACATAAATGTCAAAAACAACAAAATAAAAGGGTATGTGCTACTGCACGATTGTTAAGTGACAAATAATCAGATGGCACTGTTACTCCCTGATTATTATGTAATCAATTCCAGTGTAGTCAGTTTTACCCTCACACCATTCTTTGACACTTGAAGGATGAGTGTCTACTCTATAATTACTTTACAATGATAACAATAATAATAATAACTGAGAGGATTAACTTGCCCCTAGATTCTCATTTCATAGATACTGAAAAGGTGAGGTTTACCCTGAAATACCATTTGCCACACACGGGCACAAGGTTAATGTCTACAGGTGTGGAGATTTTTATGCTCTCTAAAAATCATACGTTCATTCATTCATTGTCATCATCAAAGTCAGGTCACTGACAATAACTGGGATAATCAGGTTTTTTCTCAGATTATTACTGAACAAACATAGGAATAACATGGTTCAAACTTTCCGTTTTTCAGATGACAAAATCTGGAATACTGAGATTGATCTCTGCAACATCACCTGAAAGACTAGGATAGATTACAGCATGAATATATTGGCTACTTGTGTTCCGTATCCAATGACTAGAAAAATAAACACTCTCCTTCATTGATGTCAACCAGGAGTAAAGTTTAGAGAAGTACAGGCCACTTTTTTTTACATTTAAAAAAATCACAACAGATGACAAGACATGCATCAACTCCGCATCTCCGAGTTCTGCCTAGATCCATTTCTTACCACACACATACTCAGTTACGTTCTTTTTTATTTATTTATTTTTTTAATGAAGATCAGAAACAACAAAACCATGAAAAACTTTCAAGCTCCGAGAGCAAAGAATCTTTCTGATGAAGAAAAAAAAGAAGAGGGAAATCGACTAAATCAGTTTCCGACTTTGCCAATTTAAAAAAAAGGGGATATAAACAGTCCATTGCAAAATCTGATGCAGTCACTTTCCCTGGCCATCATTTTTAACTCCATTTTGAAATCTTTACATCAAGTTTATATCTATGAGAAAAACCCCAAATGTTATTTCAGCTGGGAGGTATCAGGGACTTGTTTACCTCTTTGTTATTGTTGTTTTATCATTGTATGCATTTTGTTGATATAATATAATATATATATTATTATATATAAAAAGAATAGAGAGAGAGAGAGAGAGAGAGAGACAGACAGAGAGAGAGAGAGAGAGAGAGAAAGTGAGTGAGAGAGAGAGAGATTCTTTTTCTAAAAAGCATTTACAGATTTACAGTTCCTCCATGGGGGAAGTCAGACACAAGGCCATGAACAAAAAACAACATTATCTTGCCCTAAACAGACTCACCACACTTGTTTCCACCTACTACACCTTGAGTAGTGGTCTGGGGGCTAGGCTTTTGGACAGATGATAATTTAAGGTCCTGTGTGTGTCACATATTTAGCTCCTATAAAAGAACCCACAACAACAAAAGAGTCGTCCTTGGCAAAATTTAGTCTTGAATGAATGTGAACATGAGGGTGTGTGCTGTGGGTGACTGCACGGGTGTGTGCGTGTGTATGTGTGTGAAAATATGTTACTTGCATGTATGAATGCATGCTTGTATTTGGATCCACGCTAGTCTATGAATATTTTTACAGAAAAGAAAGCACACACACATGAAAATGTGAAAAAAAAAAAGCTGGACCGTTTTTCTTCCTTCAATGACTAGTCCCTGGTTTCAGAGTGGAGAGTTTATACACTCACAGAATACACATTCACAGCCATCAAGGGGGGAGCAGTTTACAGCCAACACCAAACATGAAGACGGGAACAGGAACTCATCACGGGGACAGGTTTTCTCTCGAACACAATCTCTACACGTGCCTTGCTTTCTGCAACAGAGAACAGAGACTTTACGGTCAGTAATGCTGGGGGATATCTGGATGAATATTTTTCCTGAAAAATTAGTCTTCATTGGCACCGTACCATGACATTGCTACATTCAATCAAAATCAAACCACTATGATTCACTGAAAACACTGGACACTAAATATGATGAAGCACTGAAATTCTTACACAATCCTGACACTTAAAAATAACATAAAAGTTAAATCTTAGATCAGCACCAAAAACAAGCACTGAAATAGTCACACATAATCCTGCCACTTAAATATAACTAAAAAGCTAAAACTAAGATCCACCAAAAAACCTCTGATATTAAGAATGAAACAAAATTTCCACAAATAAAAAAGAAAGTTTCTTATAAAGTTTACTCAGGTCATTTTCTAAAAAATTTATGTATTCAGAATAGAGGCACTGGCAGGAGTGCACAAACCAGTGCATGCAAGGAGACGATGACAACAATGAAAAGAATCTCTGCCATCCCTACACACAAAACCCCTACACACTATTGATTCTGCATAATTCTTTCAAACATTATAATCCCACAGACACAGAAAAATATCTTTACACATGATCAACTTCTTACACAGAGCAGACAACACTTTTTGACAGGTATTCTAACGAACACTCTGACAGCAACTGTTGCTGTCTGTCAAACGAGTGAAAATTGCGCTGCCATTAAGCACCTGACAAGTCAGGCCCAGCACATCTGACTTCAGCGTGTGACAGGTATACTTCCTGCAATAAAGGTACCACACAGGCGGAATGCACTACCTGCAGACTAGACTTTCAAGGTTGTTCGTATACCGCTGCGACTGGACGAGTGGCGCGAGGAGGGGACGATGGTGTCCATCTCTGGGTGCAACTTCAGCCCCGGAATGTTGAAGACAGAGGCAGCTGCACATTAACCAAACACAACAACCCAGACCTTCAGCAACACACAGCCATCATACCATCAACTACAACGTCTATAATGACATTCCTAATGTAACGTCGTGTGAAAGGACATGACATCAAAGAAGTTCTACTGATGTTACGTTACATGCACGGTGAATCCCAGTTTGTTGTTGGTGATGTTGTTGAGTGTTCCCCAGCCTGACACTCTGGGGGATCACCCAGAATAACTGTATCATCTGTCTCACTCATCCCGCCTGGCAATCACAAAGACTACTGCTGCAGTAATGTTTGTATAATTTCAGGGGTGAAAAAAATATCATTCAGATATCTATGATGGTCATTTGTGAGTATTCATTCACTTTCTAAAGCAAAACACATTCAGAGGAATAAAGTTAAACTGAGAGATAGATAGAAGCCGCTTTTGGTGTATTCACACATGCACGCACGCACGAACGTATGCATGCATTCATGTCCACATGCATGCATGAATGCACACATATGCGCCCTCATACACACACATGCGCGCATCAACAACAAAACACACAACATACACACACACACACACACACACACTCACACACACATACACACACACACACACACATACACACACGCACACTCACACACACACATACACACACACACACGCTACCTTCTGGCAGGTCATGTAACTTGGCGGGCAGATCTGTGAAATAATCATGACGACAAGATTCAGCTGCTGAGATACGCTTGCATGGCTCCATCTGAAATTGTAACGATAATAACAAAAACGGTATTAATCACGTCAATAGCAAATATTTACATACTTGAAAGTCATTCTGTATGGAGTTCCAAATGCCTATAAAACAGAAAAAAAACTAGTACTATAATTTCAAAGGAACATAACAATCATACACACAAAGCCATATAATGTGCCTATCCATTCACTCATAAGATTACACACACACACACACACACACACTCACACACACACACACACACACACACACAGTGGGAGACAGGGTAGCCTGGTGGTTAGAGCACTGCACATTGTGCTTGCTGTCTGACAGCCAAGTTCAAGCCTGGTTTTGAGCTACCACCTCTTCAAGGGGAATTTTGCCTTCATACACACTCCACTGCCAACTCCACTCCCCCCAAAAAAGTCCTTCAGATGAGACTAAAAACCGAGCTCCTGTGAACAAACGCATGCAGAACATCTTGTGCACACAATAAAACATGTTCCACCTTTTGGAAGAGTATGCCCTTGTGTGCAGGTGAAAACCGATGACAACATTTACAAAACCACATGCACATGGACTGGAAAATAAAAGAGCACACGAGTTATTCCATTATCCTTGAAACGAAAGAATCTAAATTTATTTTTAAAAAGTAAAACCACACACACGCGCACACACACACACCATGCACACACATACACACGGGGGCTGAATGTAAAAAAGCAAACGAGTGCTTATTCCATTATTCTTGAAATTAAAAAAAAATAAAATAAAATAAAGAGCAGGAAAACAAAGAGAAAAAAGCAGAGGTGTTTGTCTAGTGAAGTATCAGCAGCATCTTTTACCTGTAGCAAGCTGTCTGCCACGAACAGAGCATAGAAAGTAGACAGCAGAAAGACAAAGAGGAAAACAGCACAGGTACTTCTCAAATGAAGCAGCAGCAGTATCTGTTACCTGTAGCAAGCTGTCTGCCAGGTCCACAGCATGGGGAGTGCAGGACAGCTTGGGCACACAGCAGTACAGGGGCTGTCTGGGGTACGTCCCAAACCTCTCTGAAAATATGCCCACACAAGTTACTTATCATGTATATATAAAGAAACAATCTCCATCTCACTGCCCTTTAATATAACGATGAGAGAGAGAAAGGGGGGAGGGGGGGGGGGAGAGACAACAACAGATAGGAAAGAAAGAGGGAGGAGGAGGGAGAGGGAGAGAGTAAGAGTGCTGAAAAGAGAATACAACAAACAAGCCCACAGGAAGTTGCAAGTGGAACTACTAGGTAAATCAGATGAATACCAATGAGCAAAGAAAAATTTTTCCCAAAAGATGACAAAACTCCTTTTGTGATCATTTCTGCCGCAGTGGGCTCAAAAAGAAATATTTGTTCAAGCAAGTAAATTGGCAATGTCAAGAAACAATAATATTACTAATAAGAGAATATGTTACATGGCTTTTTGATAATGATGATAAAATTGACTGTTGCTTTCTTGTTTATAGCCCAGGCATTGATGATACTGACCAGAAAGACAATGATTAAATTAATGAGTAATTATGGTGACAGTTACAATGTTGAAAAGATGACGGTGATGATAATTTTGATGACAATAATGATGATAATCCACCTTATAGTGGTAATACTGAACAGATTAAAAAGGCAAAAGCAAACAATAATTCAGTCCCTAAATCAGAAATCTCCGCTGGGACAAAAATGCAATCACAACAAAAAACAACAATAACCAAAATCACAGCATTCAAACCCTACAAACACTGTTTTAACTGAAGAGAGGAAACTAACAAACATCACAGGGGACTGACTTGTATTGTAGTGTGGCAGCTTGGTCACTCCTTCCCAGGTGCTCTCATCTGGCGTGCCCCGAATCTGCACCACCACAAACACAAAACACGTCTGCACCAACACAATACCATCTATAGAACCAATAACATATGCTTTCAGGGGCTAGACCTTAATGTCTAAAAACGTCAATGAAATGTATCCTTGAGAAAACAATCAGCATCTAGTGAAAGCAACAGTGTTATCCTCGAAAATGTTCAGAACTGATGACTTATAATGCTTCTTGTTAAACATCATTATGGTCTGTGCCTTTATGTTTCATTTTGATTACCTACTTATATCAAGACAGTAAATCATTCCTTAACAAATCTTATTCACAAAATATTGATTTACTTCCTTTTTTCCCACAACAGGGAACACTTCAGAGTTTCAGATTCTTAATTGGGCCACAGTCAAATGCGCTGAGCCTGATTTGTGCTTAACAGCAGCACAACGCATTTTCACTCATATGACAGACACACAATAGTTGCTGTCTGAGCATTGACATAGAAGAAAAACAAACAAATAAATAAAAGAGTTTAAATTTTCAATACTGTGTGGGAAAAGAGTCTTTTTTTTAATATGACAGAGGCTCGATTCTGCAGACATGGTGCAAGATGAGTCAGGAGGTCAGACACACTCACCTTGAAGATTTTCTCCAGCTGGTCAAAGGCGTCCTTCATGCCGGGGAAGGTGGCCTGCCCTGAGGTCATTTCCGTGAAGATGCACCCCACACCCCTGCACACCAACAGGTGTGAGTGTCACCAGGTGTTTGGAATAAGTGTCACCAGGTGTTTGGAATAAGAGTCAACAGGTGCTTGATGTGTAGACAGGTTTTTGGAATAAAAGGTAAAAGGTAAAGGTGTCCCATAACCTATAAGGTCGTAGGGGAGCGAGGCGTCAGAGACCTCACTTCTCTAGGGCCAGCATATTGAGGGCGGCGCCCATCTCCTCTCCCTCGCTGCTTTACCTTCCCTGACCCTAAAGAGGACAGGTACCCATTTACAGCTGGGTGAACTGGGGGACTGTTCTGAAGCCAAGGCGCGCAAACGGTCACCCATCCAACTGGTAACCACGCTCGACGCTGCTTAACTTGGCTGGGGGAAAGCGAGTGCTCCGACCACTGAGCTATCCCGTCCCCTTTTTGGAATACAGAAGTCTAATGCTGTACACCTAGTTAGTCACAAATGAAATATAAACGCATCATGCACGCACAAACAGATGCATAAACGCTTGCATGTTAACTCCCTCGCTCACTCATTCACTCACTCACCCATACACTTACTCACAGAAGGAAGGTGGCAGGACGGTTAAGACGTTTGCCTGCCAACAAGTAAACCATGAGGTTGTGGGTTCGATTCCCAGCCTCGCCCTTTCTTCCCAGTTTGACAAAAAAATCGAACTGAATGTCAAAGTCCTTTCGATGAGACTATAAACCCAGGCCCCGTGTGCGAACACATGCAGAACATCTTGCGCACGCGTTAAATCCTGTTCCGCTTTTCAGAAGAGTAAGCCTTTGTGTGCTGGTGGGAACAGATGACAAAATTTACAAAACCGCATACACACGGTGACTGGATGTAAAAAAAAAAGCACATGAGTGCTTATTCCATTATCCTCGATATAAAAGAATAAATAAATGAATAAACATACACTGAAACTACCTCTCCAACCCCACTCCCCCACCCTCCGTCCCCATCCACCCCTTACACACACACACACACACACACACACACACTGACACCCACACACTGACCACATGTCCAGGGAGGTGGAATACTGGGTGGAGCCCAGCAGGATGTCTGGGGGTCGGTACCACAGCGTCACCACCTCATGGGAGTACGTGTGGCTGGGAATGGACTTGGCGCGGGCCAGCCCTGAAACCACCGCGACGCCACTGACCACACCCTGAATCAGCACCCTCCTACCTCTGTGAATGTCTTCACCTCTACACGCCTTCTCCATTCCCTCCGCTCTGCTGCAGATACCCTGGGCTTACGAATACCTAGATTCAACCAATCCACTGTTGGCCGCCGCTCTTTCTCTATTTCTGGTCCATCAATCTGGAATGACCTCCCTCTCTCCCTCCGTGAAAAGCCTACTTTATGACAGTTTTAAATCCAGCCTCAAAACATACCTATTTCGAACGTAAGATTTTTCCCTCTTGTTTCATCTCATAACTGTCCCTGCCTTTAAAAGCCAAAATTCCATCACCCTGCTGAAATGTACAACCTCTGTGTTGTGTGTGTGTGTGTGTGTGTGTGTGTGTGTGTGTGTGTGTGTGTGTGTGTGTGTGTGTGTGTGTGTGTGTGTGTGTGTGTGTGTGTGTGTGTGTGTTGTGTGTGTGTGTGCTGCATGCGTGCGTGCGTGTGTGCGTGCGTGTGTGTGTGTGTGTGTACATTTGAATTTGTTAGAATATTCTTAATCATTGTTGGTTGCAT
>CM054135.1:53519663-53529663 GCA_028751875.1 Rapana venosa
AGAAAGGGTAGAGAGTTGCATATGCTTATCATCATTATGAAAATATCAAATGCAAAGTCAACCCTTTTTTCATTCCTCAACTTGAGCTCTCACCAATGGTGAGATTTTGTAAATACAAATCATCCAACATGACAATGACACACAGTGTAAACTTTCAGTTTGGTATTTACACAACAGGAATGTACCTTGACATTAAATGGATGAAGACCACCTGGGTGCCTTTCTAAATACTGGCTCAGATCTGTGTGCTGAAAACAAAAATACAGTGCAATTAAGCAAAAGTGACAATAACAAACAACAAAATCCACACACCCAAAACAATGTTCCACTGATCATTTTGTCTCACAGCAGTCTCACTCTTTTGTATGAGTGCTGAGATTCAAACAGCATCTTATATCTGTGGCACCCAAAAGATATAGGATCTGTCTAAATATACCACCTTAATTTTACAATGCTAACATGATTTGTAAATAGAAACTTCAAAGGTTAAAGCACTGTGTGTTTAAAAACATAAGCATATCATGAAAACACACACATACATACCAGTTAGGTTATGACTTCTCTCCCTTTCTACCATTCTCACACACAGACACACAGACAGACACACACACACACACACACACACACACACACACACACACACACACACACACAAATGGAAATAATTTCTTCACTTATTAAACAAAAAAGCTAAAAACATTGCTTCTGTTGTTGCTTATACTACTACTACTACTACTACTACACATCCTTCCAAAGAATAAATAAATAAACAAAATACTCACCACATATTCAAAGACAAAAGTGAGGGTTTCCTTAGTATGAATGATATCATGAAGAGTGACGATGTTGGCATGGCGAAGACCTTTTAACAAAGAGGCTGAAACAAAGACAGTTCTCTGATATATCATTGGTTCTCCTAGATGTGGGGAAATGCCTTGCAGAAAGGAGAGGGTCTGTGATTTACTGTCCCAAAAAGCATTTCACTCATAATGAAAATTGTAGAAAGGAGACAGTCTATCATGATTTACAGCATGGAAAATTTATCAACATCACTAAGTCAGTTTGTTCACACACACAAATATATACAAATGGATTTATTTTCATTAAATTTTGCTTAAATGACTGATACATGAATCAATAAAAAGAAAAGAAATGAAGCGATGAAGTCCTTCGGATGAGACTATAAACCGAGGCCCCGTGTGTGAACGCATGCAGACATCTTGTGCACACATTAAATCCTGTTCCGCTTTTCGAAAGAGTAGGCCATTGTGTGCTGGTGGGAACAGATGACAAAATTTACAAAACCGCATACACACGGGGACTGGATGTAAAAAAGCACATGAGTGCTTATTCCATTATCCTCGATATAAAAGAATAAAAGAATAAATAAAAGAATAAATAAATAAATAAATAAACATACACAGTCCTTCAGAGGAGACTATAAACTGAGGTCCTGTGTGTGAACGCACACAGAACATCTTGTGCACATGTTGAAACCCGTTCTGCTTTTCGGAAGAGCAGGCCATTGTATGCCAGTGGGAACGGATGACAAAATTTACAAAACTGCATACACATGGGGACTGGATGAAAAAAAAGCATAGGAGTGCTCATTCGATTTTCCCCGAAAGAATTTTTTTTTAAACCCACATTTGCTCACCTTCTCGTATTGCTGTGAAAGGCGCCCCTTCCTCCTCCTGTAGTCGTATTTCCTTCAGGGCGATGACCTGATTGGTCAAACTGAAACACATCACGCACTGGATACAGATCAATAACAACACACGGCTGACTAGTTAAGGGGGAGGGGGGAGGTAGCCTAGTGGTTAGAGCCTTGAGCTTCCAATCTAACGGAGTGGGGTCAAGCTCCGCTCTGCTGCAGATACCCTGTGCTTACGAATAACGAGATTCAACCAATCCACTGTTGGCCGTCGCTCTTTCTCTGTTTCTGGTCCAGTCATCTGGAATGACCTCCCTCTATCCCTTTGCCAAAAGCCTACTTATGACACTTTAAAATCCAGCCTCAAGGTATATTTATTCCAAACCTCAGATTTTTCCCTCCTATTTCATCTAAAATTTGTCCCTTCCTTCAACTGCCGAAATCCCCACCACCCTGCCAAAGTGGATAACCTGGTGTGTGTGTGTGTGCTTGCGCAAATGCGTGCGCACATGTGTGTGTGTACATTTGAATTTGTGAACTCTGTTAATTGGTATTGGTTCTATGTGTATGGGTGTATTGTACCCAAGTGCTTTTATTTGTTTTGGCAAGATGTAGCGCTACATAAATTCCATTCATTATTATTATTTATTATTATTTTCCTCCTGGAGTTCACATCAGTACTGACTCAACTCCCCCGAAAGTCCTTCAGATCAGATTACAAACTGGAGAAGGAAGGTGGCAGGATGGTTTAAATAATAGCCTGCCTAACAAGTAAACCTGTGAGGTTCTGGGCTCGATCCCTAGCCTTGCCCTTTCTTTCCAGTTTGGCGGGAAAATCAAACTGAATGTTTAAGTCTTTTGGTGGAGACTCTAAACCAGTTGCATTAGTGTGCCTACGGACTTTCGTACATAAAAAAACACAAAAAACCCACAACAGTGTGAAGCTTACAAACAGCAAGGGGGGTACCTCCTGACTGTCCTAATAAAAAAAATACCTGGTAAGTTCAATTCCCAACTGTATCCCTGAAGTTGGAATGTGGATACTTTAATGTGTATGTGTGTGGGGGGAAGGGACTCCTTCCACACAAACATGGGCATTCTGATCATCATGAATAAAATCCCTATGGCACCTTTTTAAAACACCCTTCCATGTGTTTTGCCCCTACACCCATGACGTGATCTTCTCTGCTCATGTCCTTACAATCATTCAATAATCATGTCTGTACAAGGCCAACCACCCACCCACTCAATTAGTTAACAGAAGTGATGAGGATTAATAATCCATTAATATGTCATCAAGCAATTCCCTTAATGCCAGAAAATGGATGCCGCATGACAGAAAGCCATCATGTCTTATGCCCCAGCTGAACAGACGATGTGATTACGCTGAGTGATACCAAGACCAAGCCATCAACTCTATTCCAGGTCAGCAATGACAAAAGATAGGTTGGAATCAATCAACCCACTGTTTCCATGAGTTTAACCCATTTCAAAACAGTCTTGAATGTCAATTTTTAATTTAAACAGGTAAAAAGGCTGGCCTGATGTTATCTAAATGCAAATTTTAAACAGCTTTGGTAAAAGAGAGAGAGAGAGAAAAAAAAAGAAAAAGATGACAAATACTGTTTGACAACAAATTTTCATTCAATAGACAAAACTCAAAAATATTGCTGTGAGGTCCCAAAAAACAAAAATAGGAAGAATCTACAAGTTTAAATTTCTTTCAATATTCATGACTCCCAAGATTTGATTTACAGCAGAAGGAATTGGAAGGGCTGGAAAAGTAAGACTGAAACTGCCACGCACACACTTGCGCACATGCACGCAAGCAAGCAAGCAAGCACACACACACACACACACACACACACACACACATAAAACAACCTCTCCATCATATTGTCCCCCAAATGCCATCCCTACTCCCACCCCTTTCACAGCCCCTGCCCCAGTCTTTCTTTCATCTAGATGCATCTTCTATCACCCTAACACATTTGAATGGGGGGAGGGGGGATTATGCAGGCAGAAACACACACACACACACACACACACACATCCTTTCTTTTTCTTTCCCAAATTAATGGCTAGGCTGGCCTATGGCTTTCACACAAGCAAGAAGGAGCCAGACCTCTCTCTGCCACAGACTCTTTTCACCAGTGGGAAGAACAGGCACGCTGACAGGGACATAAAACAGACATCAACAGTTCACAGCAAAAACCAGGACACTCCCCCCCTCCAACCCCCTCCCTCCATCTCTTAACTCCACATCACCCCCTCCCACCATCCCCGCCCCCATCCCTTCAATCTCCTCACTTTATTCTTTTGAGAAATTGCAATATTGCACACACAAAAGACTGAGCTTGCTGTACATAGCCTCTGTAAACAATACTAAAGGACACCTCCCCCATCTTCCACACATGGTGCCAGACCTGGGTTGACCCGTATGGTTGGCCAGGGTGTTGATACAAGGAGCGACAGTAGAGTTGGTTTTATACCCTGTTTTAGTCAGTGTACAGTTGCATAGTATTGATCTGAGATTTGAAATGTTATGAGGTGACAGCCCTGTAATGGCCTCTGTGGCTGGCAAGGCTATAACAACAACAGGATTTGACTGGATTGATTGGCACCTCCCCCACATTACATAACATACAACCGAATGCCTTCATTCACTTTCTACATCTATCACAAGTCCATAAGGCGTTGTAGAAACGTTGTGCCTTGGGCAAGTTGACCCTGGCAGACCGCAACCTCCACAAAGTCTCAGAATGCATGCTGGGTATGTTAGTCAGTGTCATCCATACCACCAGCCATAGCGGGCCTACTTCTCTACAAAAGATGGGTGGATATTTAACATGTGCCCACAGTGTTAAGCATGTATTCACACTACACAGGAAACTAGTTCAGTCTTGGTCAAAGGACTTGCAAGAGGAATGGAGTCTGAGCAATCTCTTCCAAGTTTTCTTCTTCTTCTTCTTCTTCTTCATCATCATCATCATCATCATCATCATCATCATCATCATCATCATCATCATCATCACCATCACCATCACCATCATCAGCATCAGCATCAGCATCAGCATCAGCCTTTGAATGCTCTTACAGAAACTATTGTTGTCTGTCATATGAGCCAAAAGGTGTTGCGCATCTGTTAAGTGCCTGACAAATCAAGCCCAGTACATCCGACATCAACATGGGAATGAATTGATATCTCTGAAGTCTTTCTGGGGAAAAAGGCAGGAAAATGGACCAAGAAGGCAGAAAATAGAAACAGTGGAAGTGACAAGAAAGAAAAAAAAGGAACAAGGTAGAAACAAAGAGAGGAGTTAAAAAAAGGGAATTTCTAGCACAGAATGTCCAGAAGGTGGGGATGCTGTTTATACTGACAAGCCCCCGGCACGCCCACATGCGAGCCCTTCACACTAAGCATAAACCCCAGAGGTGACAAAGTGCCGTTACTTGCTGAAGCCTCTGTACACAGTGGCGTAGGACCCCTCCCCCAGCTGCTCCAGCTTGTGATAGGAGTCTGCCCTGCCAAACGGGGAACTGCCCTGCACACACAACGACAACAACAACAACAACATCACACAGTCCGTCATCATAAACATACAATGTCAGAACTACACATCAAAAACACACACATTCAGAAGTGTATATTGCAAACACAAAAATGTCAACAAAATACTTTAATAATAATAATAATAATAATGATAATATATAAATAATAATAATAATAATAATATGTGAAATCTGTATGTGGCTACTTAAATGGTCAGGGGTAAAATGGTCACATATGCAAAAATCTCACCATTGTTCAAACCTTGGAGTTCTAGCCAAGAAACAAACCCCCCACTCCCTTCCCAAAAATACCCTTTACGCAACCACGATATCTCTCTTTGTTTACATTTTTTAAATCTTTAACATGCTTCAAGCATGTACTGCACCCAGGACCTCAGTTTATTGGCTCACACGAACGACAAGCACCCAGATCACCACTTACAGTCATATGGACAGACAGACAGTTGGACAGACAGTTGGACAGACAGACAAGTTTCTCCGAGATCCTGCCAGCCAGGCTGACTGACTCACCCCGAAGCTGGAGGTGCGCTTGCTGAGGAAGTGCTTGCTGTAGGCGTGGCCCTCAGACTTGGGTCTCTGGGCGCGCTCAGCGGCCGGGTGGTGAGGGTGGCCTGCCCCTAGCATGTCCCCTGCCGAGTTGTGTCGCTTCACCACCCCATACTTGGTCTGGGCTGCACACACATAACATACACACATGCATGCATGCACAGGCACGAATGTGCGCACACACACAGAGGTGCATGTATGCATGCATGCACATATACACACACACACGCACGCACGCACACGTACACAGAGTCATCAGACAATGGATCGATTAACTTGGCTGTGGTACGCAGTAACATTTTCTAAGTTTCATTAAACTGCTCTTTATATTTTCACATGTTTAGTTGGGTTTTATAATCCATTGTTTCTGGGGGGGGGTTTGTTGGGGTTTTTGATTCTTTTATATCGAGGATAATGGAATAAGCATGTATGTGCTTTTTTACATCCAGTCCCCGTGTGTATGCAGTTTTGTAAATTCTGTCATCTGTTCCCACCGGCACACAATGGCCTACTCTTACGAAAAGCGAAACAGGATTTAACGTGTGCGCAAGATGCTCTATTTTTGACATTGTTGGTATGGTGATGATAGTGGTGGTGGTGGTGGTATTATCACACCAGTGTCTGTTTTAGAAAATTCTTTCTCTTTTTTTGTTTACTGCTGAAAAAAAAGGACACCTGGACATAAAAATTTACTGATTTAAAAAAAACAGTACCCAAATATAAGGGAGAAAAGAAAGAAAAACCAATCATGCAAGAAGACCTAAAATCTTGTACAGAAGAACCTGCCATTCTTTCTCTCCAGTGACTGCCTGCCCCTCTCCTTCCCGCTTGTCAGCAGAAACACGCAGAACAAGACCAGATGCCAGAGGCTTTACAGCATCAAGGGAGAATCTGCAGCTCTAGACTTTGAATATTCACAACATTACAGTGGGTGAAAGATAAATGCAGTCCTGATCCCCCACATCAATCCACATGCAGGGCTACTTTGGTCTGAATCTTGTTATGGATGGGCAGACTCTGGTAGAAGAGCAAGTTGGGTGTTGTTTTTTTGGGGAGAAGATCTGAGAGTTCTGGAAGTGGTGCACACACACACACACATGAACATACGCATGCATGCACACGCACACACACACATGAACATACGCATGCATGCACATGCACACACACACATCAATATACACACAGAGGAAGAGTGAGAGAGATGGGGAGGGCAAGAACCACTCTCAACAGAATCACCTACAAAACCAAGTAGTGCTCACACAAAAAAACAAAAGAAAAGGAAAAAACCCCGACTTTTATTTTTAAACCCAAAAACTCACATCTGAAGGAATACAAAACAACAATCCCTCTGGACTACTTCAGAAGCACGTTTCTGTTCTACTTTGTCACCTGGAATAAAAGATCCCCCCATCCCACCCCCTCTCTTACCCCAACACCCCCTCCCTCCCCCAACACCCCTCCCTCCCTCCCCCCCCCAACACCTCTCCTCCCCCCCCCCACAACCTCCTA
The DNA here is from genome assembly GCA_028751875.1 of Rapana venosa. Classification (NCBI taxonomy): domain Eukaryota; kingdom Metazoa; phylum Mollusca; class Gastropoda; order Neogastropoda; family Muricidae; genus Rapana; species Rapana venosa. The sequence goes on from CM054135.1 coordinate 53,526,946, forward strand.
CAACACCCCCATCCAACACCCACTCCACCCACCCAGACTCCTACCCCCTTACCCAACCCCTTGCCCATACAGAAAATCTGTCCATGCTGACACAGAGAGACAGAGAGAGAGAGAGAGAGAGAGAGAAGAGAAGAGAGAGAGAGAGAGAGAGAGAGAGAGAGAGAGAGAGAGAGAGAGAGAGAGAGAGAGAGAGAGAGAGAGAGAGAGAGAGAGAGAGAGAACAGACAGACAGACAGACAGACAGACAGACAGACAGAAACAGACAGAAAGAGGACAACGAGACAGACAGAAGAGCAGAGAGAGAGAGAACAGAGAGAGAGAGACAGAGAGAGAGAGAGAAACAGACAGAGACAGAGACAGAGAGAAGAGACAAGAGAAAGACAGAGATAGAGAGAGACAGAGAGACAGAGAGAAAGAGAGGAAGGCAGGCAGGGTAGGCAGGCAGGCAGGCAAGAAGAAACAAAACCCCCACAAACCAACAGATCTGTGCACCACAGGCTGCTGAAAGCCATAGTCGGGTGAACACCGTGAGCTCCTCCTCCTCCTCCTCCTCCTCCTCCTCCGCAGTCGGAATGAAAACTCTGGGGACGCTAGCCGCAGTCAGAGTGGTAGCTTCGTGTGTGTGCGACGCAGTCCGAGTGAAGCTTGTGGCGTCCAGGACAGCCGTTCAGGTGGAGTTGAGTGGGGACCCGCATCCGAGGAACATTGGTTCAGCTGGTGCCGAGTGAAGCCGTTGAGGTGCCGGCCGTTGGAGGTAGACGATGTCGCAAGAAATTTGTTTGGTGACGATGCGCAGCTGAGGATGGTTGTGCCACGAAAGTATGGAGAGGGTGGATGAAGAAGGTGGATGTGTGGGATGGATGGTGATGGATGGATGGATGGATGGATGGTGGAGTGGAGGAGGCGGACGTGATGGATGGATGGATGGATGGATGGATGGATGGGTGGATGGATGGATGGATGGATGGATGGATGGATGGACGGACGGACGGATGGGTGGGTGGTGGATGGTGGAAGGTGGATGGATGGATGGATGGACGGACGGTGGATGGATGGATGGACGGACGGACGGACGGACGACGGACGACGGATGGATGGATGGATGGATGGATGGATGAACGGCCATGAAATGAACAACAAATTTAAAAAAATGAAAGAACGAAAAATGCACGAACGAGTGTGAATGAATGGTCTGACACATGACTAAACACCTGTTTCACTGATTGATTGATTGAATGAATGAGTAACATTATTTAAAATGATAATAATGCCTTAGTGAGTAAACAATGAATGAAAGAATAAACAGATTTTTGTTTTATTCCAAAGCCTTCCTTTGAACGTGCACTGATAAAAGAAGTGAACAAGACATTTTTGTAAAAAACAAAAAAAATACCCCCCAAAAATGTTAAAAACCATCAGAGCAGAAACTTTGCACAGATTTTTTAAAAAGATGGTTTAGAATATGGTTGAACACAGAAAATCAAAGTATAAGATACCATCAACCTTGTTATTGTAAAGAGAGAAGATTGTTTGGTTCCACAATGACCACGTAAAACTCCCCGTCAGTTATAAGCAGATGATCATCTTGGAAGAAAGATAGTATAACATTTATGTGGGAATGCACAGTCCCGGTTGTTTTTTTTTAATAATCTTCATAATTATATAATTAAAAATTAAAACAGGGACGACAACTATGCAGTGCGTTCCAAAGAGAGACAACACTCACGGCAGATTTCTCTTCGTCCCCCTCATGGATGGTGTCCTCTTTGCTCAGTGCTGAAACAAAAGCAAACAAAAAAAAGAATTACTGAGGAGAAAGGCCAATGCAGATTGGAAATGGTTCATGTGTTGATTTAGCATCTGCTGCTTGGTTTGGTTTTTTTGTTTGTTTTCCTTTAAGCAGATGTAAGGTAGCCTGCATGGAGTATTCTGCATGTTGTGCTATATTAGGATGACTAAAAACCGCAGGCCCTACATACGCATGCATGAATGCATGCACGCACTCACGCACGCACACACACGCGCGCGCACACACACACACATGGGAAAAGATGACAAACTTTACAAAATCGCAATAAAACACACACGCACGCGCGCGCGCACGCACGAACGCACGCACGCGCACACACACACGCACACACACCAAACTTAACTTCAGTGGTATGTGCCTGTGGTGGTCCCTTCCCTTAAACATAATAAATCAATATTGACCACAACAATACTGACCAATAAGAACCAATATACGCTTGTTATCTGCTCTTGCACATAAGTCTACCCACTGACCAATCAGAAGTGTTTTCCTTTAACATCCTTTGTAAACAACAGCGCCATGGGGTTTTTGTTGTTTTTTATCGATGCCAATGCAACAATACATTACTGAACATTGTCCCGGCATGAGGAAAAACGTGAGAATACAATATGAACACAATGCATTGAAATAATACAAAATAAGATGGGATGTTAATGACCAACAAATGAAAGCAGTCAAATCTATGAAACAGCGCCTAGCTGTCTGCGTCACTCCTATCCTGTTAGGGACCCCGTTAAAAAGTGGATGAAAACATGCACTGCAAACATTGAGCTTGAACTAGGGGATGACAATAACGAAGTGTTCATTGATGCTGTAGAGCTATCTCAGGAACGTTATGTTTCATGGACATACCACCACACTCACTCTATCTTTTCACTTTTGATGGCCAATTGATCGGATCCACATGA
>CM054135.1:53534663-53537163 GCA_028751875.1 Rapana venosa
ACACACACACATGAAGTAGAATGATACAGGGATAGAGACAAGCTTGCACACACACACACACACACACACACACACACACACACACACACACACCACACGGGACAGACTAGAAGTAGAATGATGTCGGTGGGGGGGGAGGAGGGGGGGGGGGGGGGGGGAGCTGGCATTAAGCTGGGATCAATTCAAAGCCCCCCAGTCGATTGTGAAGACCTTTGCAGTGAACTGGGTTTATTGCTGTGTTGTGGCCTCCTCTTCTTTGTGAGCTTTTTGGGCTTCTCTTGCCTGGTTCTTTCTTTCTTCTTTTTGTTTCTCTTTCCCTCTGTCTCTGTCTCTCTCTCTCTCCCTCTCCTCTCTCTCTCCTCTCTCTCTCTCTCTTTTCCCCTCACTCTCCCTCTTTTCTCTCTCCCCTCTCTCTCTCTCTCCTCTCTTTGTCTCTCTCTGTCGCTCTAGCTCTTCAACCTATCTCTTTGTCTCTTTCGCTCTTCTTTTGGTTATTTTGTTTCTGTCTTTATCTCTTTACGTTTTTCCTTGTCCTTTTTGTTATCTCTTTCTTGTATTTTTCTTGTCTTTTTCTTGGGTAATTAGCACATATTCGCAGACTAATACAACCACACATACATATGCACGTAGGCAAACATGAGTGCAAGCAAGCACGCACGCGCGCACACACCCCACACACACACACACACACACGCACGCACGCGCACACACATACACACACACACACACACACACACACACACACACACACACACACACACACAAACTGACAAATAATACATGCAAAGAAAGTGACACGAGGAGACAAAATAGAGAGACAGACAGACAGAGAGCACTGAAAAAAAGATTGAATCATGAGAATATTAAGAAAGTGGTAAGTTCGGTCAAAAAACGGATGGATGGATGGATGGATGGATGGATGGATGGATGGATGGATGGATGGATGGATGGATGGATGGATGGGTAAGCAATTGATTCATTGTCTACTGGGTTGGTGGTTGAGTGACTGACCGAAAGACTGATTACTGATTGAGTGATTGAAATTATTGTTTTTCAGTACTAGAGCTTGCTAAAAACTGAAAGCGTAAAACAGAACCCCAAACTGATTGACTGTATCGCTGATAGCAGGATTGCAGAATAGCAATCCAAAGAATCAACTTAACTGTCTACCTCATCTCCATAACATCAAATAGACCCACCACCACTACCACCACCACCACCCAAAATTAAAAACCCAACAACAACAACAAAACAAACAAACAAAGAGAAAAAAGCCACAGGAGTAAACTCACTTTGAACCCAACACGAGAGACACAAAAAACAAAAAAAACACACCAGTCTTAAACTAACATCAAACAAAGTTGTTAACACACACTGCAATTACACGAAAAAGTTATCAAAAGTTAGAAGCAACACAAAGCTTTCACCAAAATAAAAACACCCAACAACAACAACACAACAACAAATTACATAGTATAAGTCTGCACACAGAACAGGAGTCATTAGCTGCATGAGGGTTGGTTGACCTTGGGCTTGGTAGGAGGAGGAGGAGGAGGAAGAAGAAGAGGGGGTGGAGGAGGAGGAGGAGGAGCACTGCACTGTACTATAATAAATGTGAGCCTGCTTCTTTTTGCCGCTGCCAGAGTTGCGCAATGCACAGGCGTACTGTACTGTGATGCACCACTTACGTCGACCGTGCAAAGAAAAATACGACAGAGTAGTAGAGGGCGGGGAAAAAAATGGGGTTACGGGAGGAAAGTGTGTGTGTGTGTGTGTGGTGTGTGTGTGTGTGTGTGTGTGTGTGTGTGTGTGTGCGTGTGTGTGGAGGGTGTGTGTGTGTGTGTGGTGTGTGTGTGTGTGTGTGGTGTGTACACGTGTGTGTGTGTTGTGTACACGTGTGTGTGTGGAGGGTGTGAGTGTGTGTGTGTGTTGAGGGTAAGTGTGTGTGCATGCGTGCATGTGTGTGTGCATGTGTGTGTGTGTGTAGGGGGTGTGTGTGTGTATACACGTGTGTGTGTGTGTGAGTGTGTGTGTGTGTGTGTGTGTGTGTGTGTGTGTGTGTGTGTGTGTGTGTGTGTGTGTGTGTGTACACACGTCAGTGTATACACAGTGTGTGTGGTGTGTGTGTTGTGTGTGTGTTGTGTTTGTGTGTTGTGTATGTGGTGTACGTGTGGTGCGTGTCGTGCGTGTGTGTGTTGTGTACACGTGTGTGTTGCGTGGTGTGTGTGTGGTACACGTGGTGTGTGCTGGTGCGTGTGTGTGTGTGTCGTGTGTGTGTGTGTGGTGTGAGTGTGTGTATACACGTGTGTGTTTGTGTCAGTGTGTGTGTGTGCGTGCATGCGTGTGTGTGTGTGTGCGCGTGCGAGTGTGTGCATGGAGAGGTGGAGGGTTTAAACTGAGCTTGTGTTACTCCAGCACGTTTCCGTGGCATTGGCAGAGGAGATCAGGTTGCCAAGGCTGAGGTCGTGATCACACATCCTTGCTTGCCACTTCCACTTCT
>CM054135.1:53544663-53547163 GCA_028751875.1 Rapana venosa
GTTTAAACGCTAATCCGCTTTCTTTCATTCTGCCTAATCCGTCTGCATACTGTTTGAAAAATCACACAGACTAAAAACGCTCAGGTTGATCTGCTGGGAGGACACTTGTATTGCCCAGTCTGTGTACACACACACACAGGACACAGCACACACACACACACCACACACAACACACAACACACACACACACATACACACACAGGCCAAACAAACACAATACCACACACACACCTGACACACAGACACCACACACATACACACAACAAGGTCATCTTCTAAGCCCTTTGCATCGTGGCTTGTTGAAAAGAGATATACTGTCGGTCGGTCGTCGGTCGGTCGGTCTCTCTCTCTCTCTCCTCGTCTCTCTCTCTCCCTCCTCTCTCTCTCCTCTCTCCTCCTCTCTCTCTTCTCTCTCTCTCTCTCTCTGAGTGCCCGCCCCACCAAGCCAAGCTCCTCCTCACTTTGTTTTCTTCTATGGAGCGGGAGGAGAGTCTAGTGGTTAGAGCGTTGAGCTCGAGATCTGTCGGCCCAGGTTCGAGCCACCATCGAGACGCCTGTTCGAGAGGACAGCCCCCCCCCCCCCCTCTCCCCCCACCCCTGGAGTTATAAACGCCAGTAACAGACCTCCATTCTCACAAAAGCCCTTCAGGTGAGACCAAGGTTGAGGTCCCGTGTACGAACAGATGCAGAACATGTTGCGCATACGTTAAAACCCGTTCCATCTTTTTGGAAGGAGTGTAGGCCATTGCGTGTGGACAAAAACGGATGACAAACTTTTTATAAAAAAAAATACATATATATTTAAAAAACCACACGCACTCGCGCGCACGCGCACACACACACACACACACCACACACACACACACACACGCACGCACGCACGCACGCACGCACGCACGCACGCACGCACGCATACACAGGGAGACAGACAGAGAAACAGACAGACAGATAGACAGACAGAGGGCATGACATTTCAACTCACACAAGCGACCAAAACTGGCTGATATCCGTCTTTTGAGCTTCTTGATGCGGCTGAGCTGGTTTTTCTCTTTGCCTGAAAACAGAGGCAGAAAAAGGAAACATGAAAATCAAGAAAAAAATGTTACGATAAAAAAATACATGACAAGGAATAAACTATTCCTTCAGTGTGATCCTTCTACACACATATATATACCAAAAATCAAGCACGTAATTCCACACTTAATATTTCACAGAATATCAGAAAGGAAAGAGACGACTTGTTTTTCATCTCCATCTCTGTCCTCCTCCTCCTCTTCCTCCTCCTCTTCTTCTTCTTTTTCTTCTTCTTCAGTGAGGAGTCACTGGGCACAACACTAAAGCCCTGTGTTTCACCAAAGTCTTACATTTATGTCGATTGTGTGCCAAACCCTGGGTCTCTGCACATGGTTTGCATGTCCATCCTGCAATTAAGTCAATCTACTTTTTTTTCTGTCTGTCTATCCCTTCGTCTTCCTCCCTCCTCAAAAGTTTGCAGTTTTCTGCCATCATTTATATTACTGCGTTGTGTATTCGTTGCTGCTACTTCTTATTCTCTTTTTACTTGTTTTGCTGTTGTTGTTGCTAATGATGAGATTTTGCGTACGCGACCATTTTTGCCCACCACGAAGGTAGCCGCATTCCGAGTTCAGGGATGCTTCTTCTAAAATGCAGAAAAATGTAGCTCCAAAAATCTACTACCACAGTGGGAGAGGAACAACCTTTAGAGCCGATTGAGGAAAGCAGCGACAATGATAATAATAATATGTCAGGGCTGGGTAAGTTCACAAGAGTTGCTTATTTTTCTTTAAAGGATCAGATTTAAAATTTGTCCAGTGTCCAATTACGAAGTGATAAGATCACATCCGTAGGCTAAGAAAGTTCACAAGTTTTCTTTAGTGATGATACAGTTGTCTTCAACCTGGAATCTTGACTTGATATGCACTACACAGCACAGCACAGCACAGCACGGCACGGCACCGCACAGAGGAAGAGAAGACAACTGTGTAGCTTAAACATAAATATATATCTAATTATAATCTGAATCAACTCGGGGCCACAGAATTCTTCGGCCCTGATAGTGAGCACAATTTGCTTGAAACGCAACAACCTTTCTTTTACCAAGTGGCACGACTATCTTCTAAGAGACAGAGAGAGTCAGAGTCAGAGACAGACAGACAGACAGACAGACAGACAGACAGACAGACAAGATAAGACAAGAAAGGGCAGGACAAGACAGGACAGACAAGACAAAACAAGACAGAATGGCTCAGAGCGACAGAGATAGACAGACACAGTCAAAAAGACAGTAGAGGGACAGGGACAGGCAAGCTGGCAGACAGAGAGACAGAGAGACAAAGCCAGACAGGCAAAGACAGAGATACAGACAGACAAAAAGACAGAAGAGAGGAGAGAGACAGACAGGCACGCAAGCACACAAATACACATAGAAATAAAAGACAAAGAAACAGCACAGCAGAGGCAAACGGCGCGAAAGAAAAAA
>CM054135.1:53557163-53559663 GCA_028751875.1 Rapana venosa
TTCCATAGTTTGGTTGGGGGGGGGGGGGGGGCGGGGGGGGGGGGGGCGGGGGGGATTGCTTTGTTGTTGGTTTTTTTTTAGGGTGATCAAGTTTGCAAGTGATCATTTTTTTCTCATTAGTTCCTGAGGTGGTTCTGGTATGCTTTTTTAAAACCTCAAATACCTATGGCATATGGCGAAAGAATGACTGTTCTTTAATACAACCACTGTTGAGATTCATGGTCTGTAACGAATAGTTACTCCTTCAACAACAAAAAAACGAACCAAAAAAATTACCTCACTCTCAGGAGAGAGAGAGAGAGAGAGAGAGAGAGAGAGAGAGAGAGAGAGTGTGTGTGTGTGTGTGTGTGTGTGTGTGTGTGTGTTGTGTGTGTGTGTGTGTGTGTGTGTTGTGTGTGTGTGTGTAATGTAAATAGACACACAGACTAGAAGCACGTTGAATATGTAGGCTACATTATATAATGATGAGTATGAATTAATCTCATCTTCTATATGAACGCTCGCCATTTTCTTGTGTTTTCTATAAAATAAAAAAAAGATTCATAAAGGGTGGAGAGAAACAAATTCTTAAAGGGTCCTCAGTCTTCTTCCCATCTGTGCACATTAGAACGAAAACCTGGCTCAAGCCAAAAGCTTTGTCAGTTGTTAATGTACGCTAAGTGCCGAGGCCTACAATAAAACGTTGTTATACTTAGGAATGTTATGTTAAGATTGTCTTCGTCCATGACAGGCTCCGAGCATACCAATTTGTCGCAAAACAGCCAGAATATGACCAACGCCCGCCCGTTAAATACAAAAAAGAAAACCAAGCTAAAAAAGTTTTTTTACAGTATATGTCACTGTGTTTGCATGCCGAACCTAACGCCATACTTTCTAACCGTTCTCGCATCATACGACCGAGCACTTAGCACCAGGGCGGTTCCCAAACCCATTTGTTTGCCATAGACTCTGAACCGGGACCAGACACACAGAACTGGATCCACGATTTGTCCACATCAAACAAACCAGGCGGCGGACAGACGTCAGCGATATTCGGGGACCTGAATGACCGACCCACACATGAGGAGAACTGATGGAGACCAGATAGCCACAAGATGCCTGGCACGCTGGTCATCTGAAAGCCATTTACGTCCTACAGGGACATGACATTTCTGTCGCTGGGGAGGTTCGTTACTTCATCCGTCACCCGTGTTCTGATATCGTCCCTGGCCCAGGGGGAGGAGAGTGTTGACGTAGGGGAGGAGGGGGGGGGGGGGGGGAAGGAAGAGAGAGTAACTTAGCTGGGTCTGGTCTGATCTCTCTTATATCCCCCCCCCCCCCCCCCCCCACCCACACACACAATAAACAAGCAAGCACCCAGACACACACCTCCAACTCCGCCCCCTACACATTGAAACGATGCCAAAATAGTACGTATTCCATCCAAAATAGATAACAAATGAACATTACATACATAGTGTAAGTATATAAAATGTGAACTCCTGCAATCTTGCACACTGGTGCCTTTCCTTTCTTGTTTTCTTCTGTTGTATGTGTTCCTCGGCTGCAGCTGCCAGGTTCACCAACGGTAAGATTTTACGTATGGGACTAGTTTTACCAACTGTTAAGGTAGCCACATTCTCGCTTCAGGGACACAATGGTTTCAATAACTCTTTTTTGGGTATTAATAATACTCGTTGATTTGGTTATTTTGCTTCTTCTTCTTTTTAAATCTCATACACATGTTCGAATTTCTGTGATTTTCAATCGAGCTTTTAGTCCACAAAATAATGAACCTGGAGCCCAGTTGAGCACACTTAACCTCGATACAGTCTAGTAGTCAGCTGGATGAAATATCAACACGACATGAAACAAAGCTGAACCATTCGTTACACAAAAGTCCGGGACAGACAACACCTCTTCAACAATACACCAACGCATGAATGTCAACCGTTCAACGGTTTACTTCCCACCGACTGGGCGGAGCACAAGCGTGGCGGCAACACAAACCCAATAAACCTCTCCACTCTCTTCCTCCACACCAAATGGGCAGCCATAACCTGCCAGACAATAAGGTTGGGAAGGACAGACCCTGGGGAACATTAGCGGCGGGAGAAACAATGTTAAGGGATCTGACCCTCCTCAGACAATTGCATGAGGCAGACAGGTGCAGGGATGATCGAGAAGCCATTTACCAGCTCCCAAAGCTGCTGGACCTTTCTGGCCTCGGGGATTTCAGTTACGTCCCTTTCATGGCCCTCTTCGGGTTTGCTTGGAGAGAGAGAGAGCGGCAGGATTCACCAGACCTGAATCTCTTTCAAATACCAAAGACGTGCTATGGTTTGAATGCTAAAAACTTTATGATGAACATAATTTTAAACAGTTTTTTTCTTCCTCTCTCTCTCAGCATAATTTCGTTTTATTTGTTTATTGTTCGTTTATTTTTTAACCCAAAGTACATCCATTTAAAGTCCCAAACCCATCCTTCAGGATTGCCTTGGTCACCAAAACATTGAACATT
>CM054135.1:53569663-53579663 GCA_028751875.1 Rapana venosa
GATATGGAAATAAAGAGTTTCGTGCTGTGACTTGCACACAGAGACAGGAGAGGAGAAGAAAGGAGGGGAAGCAGGACAGGAACCCAACACACAAAAATCTATAACACACACACACACACACACACAGGCAGAACGCAACCCAGCAGTTCGCTCAGAATCCCCACAAGAGCCTGACGTCATAACTTTTTTTTTTTGGTCGTATTTTTAAATGACCTGGGCAGTCAGACTGTGACGTCACCAGCAGCAGGGCACGGAGGCAAGCAGGCAGTAGGCTACGCTAGGCTACAGACAGTTACAGCTAGTACTATGTGCAGTACTGGGGGGTCGGCCGCTGGACACGGCACAGAAGCACTGACAGTATAGTACAGCAGCAATTCAGGCTGGGAACAGAAGTGCACGCAGTAGTACGGGAAGTGGGAGGCAATTTCTTTGAAGTGCCCCACATTACTAGCAATAGCCAGCCCAGCTGCCTGGCGACCTATCCGTACTCCGCTGCACTGTATGAAGGAGCAGGGGTCGGAGACGCCTACAGTAGTAGGCCTAGCGGGATCGTACAGTGCAACTCTGAAGGGTGCAACAACCGTAGTAATGTAATGGTGGCCACATCAGCAAACCGCAGCCTTCAGCAAAGGGTCTGCATATTATTCTGATCTCTCTCTCTCTCCCCTCTCTCTCTCTCTTCTTTTCTCGCACGCAGCATTCGCACATGCAAGTAGGCAGGGCACACACCCCCTCTCTCTTCTCCTCTCTCTCTCTCTCTCCATTATCCTCGATATAAAAGAATAAATAACATAAAATAAATAAATGAGTTCAATGGGACATGAGAAAAAGCCGGGTATAGATCTAGAAACAACTCCTGAGATTCACAAAAGTATAGCCTTTAGACGAATGACGTATAGTTCTGGAAGAAGCCTGAATTGGTAAACATCTCTCTCTCTCTCTCTCTCTCTCTCTCTCTCTCTCTCTCTCTCTCTCTCTCTCTCTCTCTCTCTCTCGTTTTTTGGTTTGAGGTGGATGAAGGGAGTTGTCGGAGAGTGGATGTAAAAAAGTAATGGTTGCTTATTCTATTACCCTCCTTGAAATTTTTACCTTTTTTTTCACTTCTCCTCTCTCTCTCTCTCTCTCCTCTCTCTCTCTCTCTCTCTCTTCTCTTGTATTAGTAATCGATGTGTGTGGGGTGTATGCGCGCGCGCGCGGTGCGCCTGTTCACGTGCTTGAGCGTATGTAGCAGATGGTGGCACACGAACCAAAAAAGACAACATTTAATTATCATATAGAGACAGGGTGTAGGCTAATAGAACAATGGGGGGGGGAAGAGAAAAAGAAGACAAAAGGGAAAAAGCGAAGAAAAGGAAAATGAAGAAGACAGACAGACAGAGAGAGGGAGAGAGAATGGGGAGGACAATGGACGGGGAAGCCCAGGGGCACTCTGGCCTAGTCTATTATATTATTATAACATGACGGCTTCACTACAGCTAGTTCTCTTGTCTGGAGGCGCCCTTCCTCTTAGTCTGCTTCCGAAGATGAAGTCGATACGCCAAGGTTGTTGCCAAAATAAGGCCAGTTTGGGTTGGTTTGGGGGGTTTTGTTTTCTGTACATTTTATTGTTGTTGTTGTTGTTGACGATGTTGTTTTCGTGGTGGTTGTTGGTTTTTTTCTGTTGGGGTTTGGTTTGAGGACTGTTTTTTGTTTCCTTGTTTGGTTTGTTGTTGTGTGGGGTTTTTTTGTGTTGTTGTTGGGGGGGGGGGGGGGGTTTGGGGGGGGGTTGTTTTTTTTGTTGGTGGGCTTGTTTTGTTTCGTTGTTTTTTAGGGGGGGGGGGGGGGTATGTTTGGGGGTGGGTTTTTGTTGTTTGTGGGTTTGGGTTTTTTTTTTTGGGGGGAGGGGTGAAAAGTTTGGGCTTTTTCTGTTGTTTTGCTTTTGTGCGTGTTTTTTTCTTTTTTTTTTTTGGTCTTTTGTTGTTCTTGGTTGTTTTAGATTTATTTTTAGAGATGCCATTTTTCTCTCTCTTTTTTTTCCTCTCTATTCTTTTGTCCTTTCTTTCTTTTCTCTGTTGAATGCCATTTTCTGAGGAAGAAAGGGTGCGTGACGGAAGCATATTTCATGAACAGGCACATGTCACACTGGCCTCCCTGCTTTTGCTTTCTTTCTTTCTTTCTTTGTGAGGACGGATTGACGCTGTTTTTGTTTATCTTTATCATGTTTTTATATAGTTCTTTTTTTTCTTTTCTTTCCGTCTTCCTTTTTTTTCTGTTCACATCAGGTAAACTGAGGAGGCACGGGAGAGTGATGGAAGCATATTCCATGACCATGCAAACGTCAGGCTAGTCTTGTTGCTTTTTCGTTTCTTTTCTTGTTGTTTTTCCTCTTTCGTTTTATATGGGGGTTACTTGTTTATTTTCATTGTTTCTCCTGTTCTTTCTTTCTCCCACTTTCCTTTTTTTTTTTGTTGTTGTTCTTTCCTTCTTTCTTATATCTTTTCCTTTCTTAAGTGCCAATATTCTGAACATCTCTTCTTTCTTACCCTACGCTTTCCTTTTCTTCTTTCTTTCTTTCCCTTCATTCATGCTATTCCTCTCTTGAGAACACGTACCAATATTGTGAGGAAGGAAGAGTGGTTGATGGAAACATATTTCACGAATATGCACATGTCAGGATGGTCTTGTAGCTTTTTTTTTGGTAGGGTTTTTGTTTGGTTTTTTACTTGTTTATTTTTCATTATTTTTTTCTAATCTCTCTTACTTTTCCCTCCCCTTTCTCTGTCTTTCTTTTATTTTTCACCCTGTCTTCAGAGCCAGTATTGTGAGTAAGCACAAATGGGTGATGGAAGCATAGTTCATGAATATGCACTTATTAGGACGGTCTTCTTGCTGTATTTTTTCTTACTTGTTCGTTTTCATTATTTCTTTTTATCTTTCTTACTCGTTCTTTCCTTTCGAGTTTTCTTTCCTTTCTTTTTTTTTCTTTCTCTCAAGTGTCAGTACAAGGTTGAGTGATCGATGGAAGCATATTTCATGAACATGCACAAGACTTGTTGCTTTGTTTTGCTTGTTTGTTTATAGTTTTAATGTTGCTTCTATTCTTTCTTTTTCTTTCTTTCTTTCCCTTTCGCGTCCTTTGATTCCTTTTTGTTTTTTCTCCCTCTCTGCCTAAGTGCCAAAATTCTGAGGAAGCCTGGATAGGAGTGATAGAAGCATATTATTTGAACATGCACACACGTCAGGCCCGGCAGGTTTGTTGCCTTTTCTTTTCTTGTTTGCTTATTTTCTTTCTTTTCCTTTTTCTTTCTTTCCTCTTCTCTCTTTTTTCTGATTGCCATATCCTGAGGTAGCATGGGTGGTTTATGGAAGGATATTCCGTGAACATATCAGGCAGTCTTGTTGCTTTTTTTTTTCTTGTTCGCTTATTTTCTACATTTCTTCCTCTTGCATCTCTCTCTCTCTCTCTCTCTCTCTCTCTCTCTCTCTCTCTCTCTCTCTCTCTCTCTCTCTCTCTTCTCTCTCTCTCTCTCTCTCTCTCTCTCTCTCACTCGCTCTCGCTCTCTTTTCTGATTGTCATATCCTGAGGTAACATGGATGGAGGATGAAAGCATATTCCATGAACATATCAGGCTGGTCTTGTTGCTTTTCTACTATTTTCTTTTTCTTTTTTTTTCTTTTTAGCTTGTTTGTTGTTCATGTTTCTTCTCTTCTCTTATTTCTTTTTTTTTCTCTTATTAAGTGCCAGTGTCTCTTAGGAAGCATGGGTAAGTCACAAAAGTAGATTCCATGAACATGCATGTTAGACTGGCCTTGTTTGTGGTTGAGTTTTGTTTTGTTTTGTTTGTTTATTTTCCTTCCTTCCTTCTTTTTCTTTCCAAGTGATTTTATCGTTTTTCTCTCTCTGTCTCTCTTTCTTTTCGTTTCTTCTCTCTTGATTGAATGTCAACATTCTGAAGAAGTATGGCAGGGTGTGTGAAGCACATCAAGCTGGTCTCGTTGATTTAAAAAAAATCTGGTTTGTTTATTTCTATTGTTTCATCGTGTGTAGGGTTTTTAATCATTAATCTTGCTTTCCTTCCTCCCCCTTTCCTTTCTTTCTTTCTTTCTTCTCCTAAGTGCCAATTTCCTAAGGAAACACGGGAGTGTGATGGAAGCATATTCCATGAACATGCACATCATTATCAGGATTGTCTTCTTGCTTTGGGCGTTTTTCTTCTTTTTTCTCCCCTTCATTTTCAAAGGGTCTTTTTTTTTTTCCCTTGCTCTTTCTTTTCCCTTCTTTTTTTTTCCATTATTTTTTGTCCTTCTCGTAAGAGCTAACATTGTGTGGAAACATGGGTAGGTAATGCAAGCATATTCCATGAACATGCACATGTCAGGATGGTGGTCTTGGTTATTTTTTTCTTTTTTCTTTTTTTGCTTGCTTGTTTGCTTATATTTTCGTTGTTTCTTCTTTTCTCTCTTCCTCTTACTTTCCTCTTCTCTTTCTTCAACTCATTTTTGTTCCTCTCTTAAAGTGCCAGTATTGTGAGGAGGGAGGGAGGGAGGGAGGGAGGAAGGAAGGAGGGAGGGAGGGAGGGAAGGAAGGAAGGAAGGGTGTTGGAAACATATTCCATGCCCATAACATGCAGGTGTCAGGCTGATCTTGCTGCCAGAGATCGATGCTGGGCACTGCGTTATTGATTTTTTCACCACCATCACAAGATGCTGATGTCTTAGATATGACCAAGAGACAGAATCAAACGTGCACACGAGCACGCATGCACGTACACATGCTCGCACAGGCGCGCGCGCACACACACACACACATGTATGCATACCCAACTGCATGTACGAAAGAAGCCAGCATGCGCGTGCGCGTGCGCGCGCACGTACACACACACACACACACACACACACACACACACACACACACACACACACACACACACACACATACACACAGTGTCAGACAGAGTGACAGAGAGAGACAGACAGGCAGACAGAGACAGGGACAGAGAAAGACAGGGACAGAGACAGACAGTCAGACAGAGAGAGAAGGGAAGTCCCACACCAAACCCAGGCTGAACTCCCCAAACCACTACTAATAAATCGACTAGGCCAGGCCTATACACTCTACAGGTATTTTCCCCCTGCACCTGCACTCAGCCTCCCTGCTAGTTCTCCAAACGACCATTGGCCCACTCACTAACTAACTAAGCTGCCGAGCCGTCCTCTTCAAAACACTCTTTATCCCCTCACTAATCCCCCACCCACCACCCCACCACCTCCACCCCCCACCATCACCCCCACCAAAACCACCTCCAACACCACCACCACCACCATCATCCAACACACTCTCCATCTGCTTGCTTAATCAGATTCCTCAGTCCGCTGTGCTAATGCAAGTTGTTGGCCTGAGGACTGCCAAACCGCAGTGTAGTGCTTCCTTCCCTCCCTCCCTCCCTTGGCACCAAGTCATTTGCCTCGTGCCCTGTGATGAGAATGGGTTTGATTCTCATCAGCGACGGTTTGGGGGTTGTTGGGGTTTTGGTTTTGTTTTCTGTTTGTTTGGGTTTTTGTTTGTTTGTGAGTTGGTTGTTGTTGGGTTTTTTGGGAGGGGGGGGGGGTGAGGGGTGGAGGAGGAAGGGTGTATTGGGGAAAAGAGGGAGGAGGGGGCGGGGGGGGGGGGGGGGGGCGGGGGGCGAGTACCCTGGGTTTCCTCTGGCTTCTGACAGATCCTTGTCCCAAATCGCCAAACGCATTATATTATTAAGGGCTGTAATAGGAGAGCAAGCCATAAAGAGAAAAAAATACCTCAGCGTGGTAGATGAGCTTACAGATTACGGGCCTATTTTAGAAATAATAAAACTGCGCTGGTATCATCAGAACATTGATAGCGAAGAAGAAGCAGGGGTAAGCAGCAGCAACCTTTGATTTGCAGACTAGAGGGTTTTCAACTTAACGAACAGCCAGCCCATGGGGATTGGGGTCCTCCATCACGCTGGCTTCGTGCATGGAAACAGGATGACAGACACATCTGGATAGTGATGATAATGGCGGACATTTTCATTTTGCAGATTCCAAGAGTCGATCTTGCAATCCAGAAGAATGGAGCCATAACATACATACATTACACACATACATACATACATACATACATACATACATACATACATGATACATACATACATTTATTTTTATATATATATATATATATATATATATATATATATCAACGCCATCAGAATGATGGTATATCAGGATGGCCAGCCAGAGTGGCTTGATTTGTGCCCAAGGATCTAAAACACACAGGCTTCTAATTGCACGTCTGGCACCCATCCAACTCAGCCATACAGATAGCCATAAACAAGGAAAAGGAGGGGGCCGGGAGAGAGAGACAGACAGACAGATAGAGACAGACAGACAGAGACAGAGAGACCAAGACATAAACAGAGACAGAGAGACAGACAGAGTGAGAGAGAAATTGCTGAGTCAGTAGTAACTTTGGGTTCTACTTCTACATAAAAATATAACTATGTGAATCAAAAAACCACTCAGAGCAGCCCTTACAACTGAATGTCACCAACTTAACCAGTTTCATATTCACCAATGTCTGGATTTCTAGTTGATACCTGGTAAGTCCTAGTTCTGCTTGATGTTGTTGAGTTTCTTTGGATACCTAATAACTTGTACTTCTGTATAGAACATTTCTCGATAATTAAAAAAACCCTACTCAGAATAACCCATATACTTGACTATCAACAACTTCAGACGACTATTTTCAGATTTAACAATGTCTGCAATTCTGTTTGATATCTGGATCGTATTGTCAAAGCAACTGCACAGTACAACACTAACCTGAAACTGAATCTGTACTTTAATTTTTTTTTAATAAAGAACGTTCCCGTTATCACTTACAACCTCATTTTACTCGATCATCGGGTTTGTTTGTTTTTTTAATTTAAAAGTATATGCGACAGTTAAATTGTACAGCTCAGCACAAACGGAATAGAAATGGATTGACGTCATACAGCAGCAAGTCAGGACAGGATGAAACCAGAAGACAATGAAGACAAAAGAAATGGCAAACAAACGGCGGCAGAACGTCATTATGCAAATAGCAGGCAACAACAAACTCTTTTAACAATCGCACAGTTGTAATATAAAATGCATGCAAAATTGTTCTCGAAAAAATGGGTTTTTTTCGTTTTGTTCCAAATCATCAGGTTCTCTATTTTCTTCTTATTTAATAATATCCAATCATTTAAGGAAGCGCGCTCAAATAGGGAAGCAGAATCCTTCAATATACAGGCAGCACTTATTCACAGCAGAAACTGAGCAGCTGAGTAGAAAGATTTTCATTTTGAGATTCAAATATTACAATTGTTCCCATGGATGACAAACACACGTTTTACACACACACACACACACAACACACACACACACACACACACACACACACACACACACACACACACACTCAGAAAATTAGAGAGCCGGGCAGAGAGAGGGAGGGAGGGGAAGAGAGACAGAGACAGACAGAGAAAGAGAGACAAAGAGACAGACCCACAAAAGACAAACAAACACAGGCAGACTAATAGACAGCACAGTAACAGGCAGGCAAAGAGACCGATAGGTCAGCATGGAAATAGTACTACAGTTGGAGTATCAATTCCCTAATTATGCACTTCCTAGAAACTCCCTATTCCTCTCCAGTGTCTTCTTCTTCTTCTTCTTCTCCAGACCTTAATAAAAACAGCCCTGTGCTGTAGGCTGGTATGGGGCACAGACGTCTGCAAAACAGTGGTGACCACCTCCCCCAGCCCAATCCCCCCCCCCCCCCCCCCCCCTGCCCCCATCAGCTGGATAATCAGCTTCATTAGTTGGCCCTCAGGCTGATGAAGAACTTAGCCATCACTTTCAGGTTTTGGGGAATAAACCGTCTGTGTGCGTCATGGAAATGGCGGACAGGGCAATGGAAAAAAGTTTTTTTGGGGGGTTTATTGGCATTTTTTTGTGTTGGGGTTTTCTGTTCCTTCCTTGGCCAGAGCTCCGAGGTTCACCAATGGTGAGACTTGTGTATACATGGGATTGGGGTTTTTTCCCTCCAGTCATTTAGGTAGCCGTGTTCAAACTTCGGGCTAGAAAGGGTTTGGTTCCCAAACCTAGTATAGTTTATATGTTCATTGGTGGAGTTGTTCCTGTAGTGCATGCAGGATTTCGTTGCTGTTTTGGTGTTGTTGTTGGGTTTCTTTTTTCTTTTATTTTCTTTTTTTTTTGGAGGGGGGGACCAATATGTGTGTGTGAGCGTGCATGGGTACGTGAGTGTGTGTGTGTGTTGTGTGTGTGTGTGTGTGTGTGTGTGTGTGTGTGTGTGTGTGGTGTGTGTGTGTGTGTGTGTGTGTGTGTGTGTGTGTGTGTGTGTGTGTGTGTGTGTGTGTGTGTGTGTGTGTGTGGGTGTGTGTGTGTGTGTGTACACATATGGGTGCATGTAAGAGACACACAGACAGACAGGCAGAAACTGACAGACAGACATAAACATAAAGACACAGAAACAGATCTATAGACACACAGTGACAGACAGATATATATATATAACATAGACAGACGTCAGCATCAGCAACCAACCCCACATAAACAGTACCCCACAGCTGGCTGTATCGGTTCCATAATCACTGTGCACCTGCAAAGAAAACAGCCACGTTCTTCTGTGGCTCAGTCTTCTCCAGAATTATAAGAACCAGACAGCCCTGTACTGTGTAGTACTTATAATAGGCCCAGTGCAGTCTGCTGGCCAGACAGTGTTCATTCACCAGCTCCCATTAGCTGGGTAACCAGCTTCATTAGCCGGCCCTCAGACTGCTAAAGAACTAGCAACAACTTGAAACTCTCTGTTTTGCTTGGGGAATGAATGGGCTCTACTGCCTGCGTCATGTACGTGGTGGACTGGGGAGGGAACAGGATGGGGTTTGGGTTTCCCACCATAGCATTACTTTTTTTTTTTGGTTGTTTGGTTAGTTGGTTGGTGGGTTGGTTGGTTGGTTGGTTGGTTGGTTGGTTGGTTGGTTGGAGTATTGATGTTGTTTAGAGTTCAGTCATGTGTGTGTGTGTGCAATATTTTTTAACTTCGTGAGTGTGTGTCTGTGTCTGTCTGTCTGTTGATTAATGTTTCTGTGTCTGTGGAGAGAGAATTCGAACTAGAATGATTTATTCACAAAAAGGCCATTGACCCATACATGAAGGGGGGTTGCCAAAGTGCTTAGTATCTTAGTGAGAAAAATAAATAAACACAAAAAAACAAAATGTTATTGTATAACCACAACCACCGCAATAAAAACCAGTTACAAAAAATATGACTTAAGAAGCCAAAATATCTCTTATTCTAAAGGCTTTACACAACTATAAAGCAAGGTTGCGCACAATCTCAGGGTGACTAGATGCCATGAGTAGACAGAATCTAAATAAATTAGGCTGTCTACTATACTTTACCGGAATGTAATTCTGTCTTACATCTTCTAATACTGGACAGCACAGCACAAAATGAACTTCATCTTCCACTGTTTGCTTACATAATGGGCGTAGCAACCTGAGGTCATCATCATCATGTTCTGTGGAGAGACAGACAGACAGACAGACAGACAGGCAGACAGGCAGGCAGGCAGGCAGAAAGACAGACAGACAGAAAGACAGACAGGCAAACAGACAGGCAGGCAGGCAGAGACAGACAGAGACCCAGACAGAGACAGACACAAAAACAGACAGAAACAGAGGTAAGACGTCAGCAAGACTAGTAGCCTACCACAGGGTTCACATGTCATCAGACAGACATAGACAAGACACAGCAGATCATCATCAGAAAATGAGAAAAGCCAGCACGTTCATGGTACCACCAGACAGTTTACGTATCCATTCCATCATTATGCACCTGCTAGACTAGAACTTCCCTGTTCCTCTCCAGTGTCTTCTTCTCCAGAAACTTAACAACAACAGCCCTGCGCTGAAGGCTGGTATGGGGCGCAGTCGTCTGCAAAACAGTGTT
>CM054135.1:53592163-53594663 GCA_028751875.1 Rapana venosa
TCTGACACACAACTTTCATAATTATGAGGGCATCGTGGATGAGACACTACTATACACTACCCTTTCTTCCTCTGTTTCTCAAATCATAGGAGAGAACCACAGATACAAAAAGAAATCTCTGATATTTGTGAAGAAAACTTTCCTGTGTGAAAAAAACCTTTCATCTACTACTACTACTACTACTACTACTACTACTGCTACTACTACTACTACTACTACTATTATTATTATTATTATTATTATTGTTATTATTATTATTAATCTACTAGTCTAGAGTCTAGTCTATCATTCTCTGACATCGACTAGATCTAAAATCCAGCCGAATATTCTTCAAAAGCTCCAGAAGCCAGGCTAGGGCAATGAGGACAAAATACAACCAAGCAACAACAACGAAATATATTTCAAACACAGGAAATAGAAGCCTAATCATACGTAACATGGTCACATTTTCCTAGGATAACGCCACACACAAAAAAACAACTAAGCCTATTTTGATCCTCTTTGTGCCAGAAAACAGCTTATATCTTTCAGATCAGCTCAGAAGAAAAAAGAACGAGAGACTGAATCAGAATGGATTATGAATCAATTTTTAAAAAAGAACAATTGTGGCTGCTTTTAGATTTCGCTTGAAGAACGGGAGAATTCGCGATCTATCATCTGCCTGGGGTTTATTTTTTGCCATGCTGTCAAGTTTGGCCAGTGGCAGTGGCTCGATTCCCAGAGCCTGAAATAGCAGCTCTAGCCACGAAAGAAACGAAAGGCCAGGCAGGAGGGAGAATAAAGAGGGGTTCACGCCTGCTGCTACTGTATCAATCGATACACTGGGCTGGGCTCACTCACTGTAGCAGGCCTGCTGAAACCGGCCACACAACACCGCACTCCAATTTGATTTCACTCCCGGCTGGATCAGACTTTGCTCTTGAGGCTGGTTAATCAGTTTAACTGCCCACAATCAGTCCAATCACACACAAGTCGAGAATGTTGAATTCTTTTGTAATTGAGTCAAGGTAAGTGGGGGCCATGGTTTATTTCCTTAATAAAAAAGAGAATAGTACTTATGGGCACTTACAAAGAGAGAGAGGAGAGAGAGAGAGAGAGAGAGAGAGAGAGAGAGAGAGAGAGAGAGTGTGTGCCCATGTGTGTGTGTGTTTGGGCAGTGTGTGCTGCCTGCATAGGTAGCGCATGTGTGTGCGCGCATGTGTGTGCGTGGATAAATCAGCAACCAAAATGAACACACACACACACTCACTCTCTCTCTCTCTCTCTCTCTCTCTCTCTCTCTCTCTTCTCTCTCTCTCTCTCTCTCTCTCTCTCTCTCTCTCTAATCTGTCAAAAGAGTGATGATCTATTCAAAAACACATTTGATACATTATGCAACACATATTTTCATCTAAAAATAACTTGTTTGCAAAGCTATTTTTGTCACATGGCACAGCTGGGTCTGTGTACTGTACAGAACACAGAACTATGCACAAGGCAAACTGCACAGACTTTTCAGCTGCTTCATTCTTTAGTAATGTATAAAACCCAGTTCCCATGATCACAACACATTACTTTACACAGTGCCAACACTATGAAAGCTCCAATCTTTATGAGGAAGATCTGACACCAGTGAGTGTTTGAACTTAGAACTGTACTTCAACCAATCAACAAGAGGGAATGTAGACTTTAGGAATTATACACTTCAATTAGTCAATAAGACATTAAGAGAGAGTGTGTGTAGAACTTAAAAATACACTTCAACATGTCAACGAGAAGGGATGTAATTCACCTCAACTAGTCTGAGTGCTAGTCTTTCAGATCAGTCAATAAACCAAGGTTCCCCCCCCCCCCCCCCACCACCACCACACTGCCATGTGCAATAAGCACTTGGCATAATATTAAATGAACCCACAGCAAAAACAGACTACCCCTGACAAAATTCTGTTGAAAAAACAACAACAAAAACAAAAACAAACAAAAAAGCCACTCTGTCATAAGGAAACAAATACACAAGTCAAACCTTTTTTTTTTTTAAATAGAAGAAAAACATGGGTGGCACTGCTCTTATATCATACTTCATAGTAACGCTCTCCTTCTCCTGAGAAGGTAACCTGATTTCATGCAGAGAAATCTGCCATGCCCGAAAGTGATAAATCGAATCAAATCAAAACAAAACAAATCAAATCAATCAAATCCAGCACAAGCAGCAAGGCATGCCGTTAATTTCAGTTAGATGTAGTAGAATGTGACAGTTGTTCTAGGGTTGTGTAAACATGCGAATGGTGAACTGAAACCTAGTCAGCCAGAATCCAGAATCAACATGACCCCATTCTATGCTCTGTACACCTTGTCCTTATGATGGGGGATGATACAGCCTAGCTACTGCTTTGTGGTCTACTAAATGACAATTGTCTCTGTGTGTGTGTGTGTGTGTGTGTGTGTGTGTGTGTGTGTGTGTGTGTGTGTGTGTGTGTGTTGTGTGTGTTGTGTGTTTGTTGTGTGTGGCGCGCGTGCACAT
>CM054135.1:53597163-53769663 GCA_028751875.1 Rapana venosa
ATGTCTTGGGTGCATATTAAAACTGTTCAGCCTCTCAAAAGAGTAGGCCATTTGTGCCGGTGGGAACGGATAAAATTTACATAACCGCAAGTACAGCGGGACTGAATGTAAAATTAAAAAAAAATTAAAGCGCAAGAGTGCTTATTCCATTATCTTCAAAATAAAAGAATAGATACAACAACACACACACACACACACACATGCGCACGCGCCTGTGCGCACAATTGCCACAGTGTAGACGTTTTATTCTCTGCATGGTTCACAATTAGACGGTATTCTCGGAAACTAAAGTGATTTTAGTTTGCAAAATATCAGTATCTAGTTTTTATGACTATAGGTTCGAATTCAAGAAGAAAGGAGGAAATAAACAGAAAGGAGCAACATTTAATGTGGTGGTGCTGGTCAGTTAGAAGTGTGTTGTTCTGTAAGAACCCTGCATCTACTGGTTTATTTTGTTATTTGTTGTTTTTTTCATCAGTTCACATCACATTAGCTCACGTGTGTGTGATATCTTCAGTTTAACGTCTATTCACATTTAGTAATTTTAGACGGGAAAATAATCTAACAAGAAAAAGAAAACGATAACTGAAAAATGTCAGATAACAGTACTGAATAAAAACCAACTTTAACATGCTACAAAAACTAAGTTATCGGACTTCTTATCAACCCTAACACAATGTCCAACAGTAACGATGGTTCAGACAAAATCTGATCCACTGACAAACTTAGTACAACAGGTAAACATGCTTTTAAATATCTACAATAAAAAATAACATGACTATTTGTAATTTTCTCCCCACAAATACAGTTTACATCATTCACGTATTTTGTCCTCAAAGTTTAAATCTGTACATGAGGGATAATATATTTCTGCGATTATACCAACCACAGACTTTGTTAGAAATGAAAGCATTTTGAAAATCAATCACATTGCTTGCACAGTTATTGCCAGACTCACTTTTCTTTCTGAAATGCTTCCAGCAAGCGTTTCGTAGCAAGTTGTATCCCTCATGCAGAGATAACGCAACATTATATCACAAGAACCTTTTATCATGCCATGCTCCATATTAAAATTTTTGCAAGGGTGTCAACTTTTTCATTAAAATGGATACCAGTGTGTGAGCCAACCCAACAGAAAGTAACAGTACTACCTCTTAAAATAAAATAAAAAGTGTACCAGATGTCTGATTTCAATGATAAGATCTTTTCTTACTTTACAAGTAGAATTTTTTAAAGCATGTAAAACCGATTTAGAATCAACACACATAAGAATGTTGAATGTCTTTTTGAAAGTCAAGTACAAAGTACATTTTTTACTTCTTTTTTGGGGGGGAGGGGGCTTTTTTTTTTTAATATCGAGGATAATGGAATAAGCACTCATGTGCTTTTTACATCCAGTCCCCGTGTGTATGCGGTTTTGTAAATTTTGTCATCTGTTCCCACCGGCACACAATGGTCTACTCTTTCGAAAAGCGGAACAGGATTTAACGTGTGCGCAACATGTTATGCATGCGTTCGCACGCGGGGCCTCGGTTTATAGTCTCATACCAACGATATAGCAGTTAGCTCAGCTGTAAATATAGATTTATTTTTTCCCAGGTTGACAGATTGTTCTATTTTTAATGATGGAATAATGAAGGCCTCACCTGCCTCATTAGTATTTAGAACGGACCCATCGGTATAGATTTTGAGATGATCAAGATAAGTAGTTTGAATATGTTATTTTACTAATGATGTAAGGATGTTAACATTTTCAACTTTTCTTACAGAATAATAATTAATGTCAAAATGAGCTTTAAACAGTTCCCAAAGTGGATAGGGAGCTGACTGTGCTACTGACTTTGCTAATTCATCTGGATTAAGTTCTGAATATTTAAATAGTGGAGAAGTGTAAGTACAAATTGTAGTAAGCGAGCTGATAGTTCTTGCTCTTTCTGGGAAGTGAATGTCAGACTTTATCTGGACCTCTTTTTCAAGGTTGCTGTAATTTGTTGTACTTCTTAGAACATATTTTTCCACAGCAAGCTGTCTGTGCGTGTATGTGTGTGTGTGTGCGCGCGCGAGCGTGCGCGTGTTCCTCTTGTTGATGTTGCAATTTATGTACGTCACAGTACATATTTCCGATTTAGGGATCCGTGTTCATCAGTGTGTGCTTTGTAGAACTTTTAAGATTTCTTCTGGTTACATACAGTAAACATGACGAAAAACGTAAACATATCATCACATGTGTGTAGCCAATCAACACACAGATCAGAAAAACTTGTGTCACGTGACACAGGTAACATGATTCAAGACAGCTCCAGTGACAGACATACAGGTGAGCATAACTGTGTTATTTCCGAAATAGCCAATCGAAGTGGATGATTCTAATGATGCAATAGCGTTACCTGGCGATGTACATACTTTTGCATCCTCTTTTTCTGAGCAAAAGCAGTTAAATGCTTTTGTAGCAACTTGTGTCACAAAAGAATCTTTTTTTTTCCCAGTCTAAAATGGCGGCATAGACCAGAACTCGCTATCGGGAAAATTTGGTTGACCTTGTTTGTAAAACAGTGGTTCGATCGGCACATTTTGGTGACTTTAGAATCTTTCATAACAGTTCCTGTAACCTATATCAGTGCCGTGCCCATTGACTTTATTAATCCACTGTTTTCACCAGCCTGAAAAGTGTGCTTGCGTTGCCCAGTGCGGATGTCCGAGGTTAGCCTAGCCTATCGTCTGCATGCCACACCGCAAGGTGTTGCGTGCGTCAACCCGGAAATGATCAGAATTTTTTCGATGCTCTCGTTATAGGCCTAATCATACAGTTCTAAAACTATAGGCTAACCGTCCCGCCGAAAAGTTTTGTAGGTATGATTAGAAAATTTTGCTTGTTCGTGCATGAGCTTGTAATTGTATTGAATAGGCACATGGTTGATAAACGGTTTTTAACAACACAGCTTCAGGCTAATGTCACTGGTTTATGGAGATCAGTGATTAGAGATCTATCCAGAGGTTAGGCCTACTGGCAAGGCTTAGGAGCAGCAGACAGATTTAAGCACCAAAGCAAAAACAAGTACACAGTCTTGAGGTGCCTCTGAGCCTCTCCAGTGAGTGTAATATTGAAATGGCCGTTATGGTACATGTTGTTTGAGTGCTCAGACAAACACAGATATAGTATTATAATTTCTGTAAAGAGTTATAGCTAATATGTGTCAGTGTTTTTAAAAAATCTTGTTCATGACCCAATGGAAAATATAGAGTACCTTCTCATTGTCCATTTCTAGCAATAGAAACAGTCAAACTATGAATGTTTAAGTATGAATTATGGATAGTAGTACTCCTTGTACAGTTGTAGTTGTACAAAAATTCAACTCTCCCCTCCCCCCCAACACATCCCTACACACACACACACACACACACACACACACACACACACACACACATATACATCACGCACATACATCACACTATGTACTCGTTTTAGACTTTTACACATTACTAGATGGTATCACAGATCTGCATGATGATTGATGGGTTAGTTGCTTGTCTAGAACAAAAGTGTGGATGGTACTGGGAACAACCGAGCTGTTAAATCAATTTATTCTTACACCCTGTGTCTTCCTCAGTTCCTGCCATTTCTTTCTAAGTTTCTATTCTGTTATTAAAAGTAAGGTAAAGAAGGTGTGTCTCATCATTCAAAATGGTCATTGCATGAATGTACCCAGTCATGTGTAAATTTAGAAATCTGTTTTCAAACAGCATACATCAGACAAAAAGCTGTTATTAGCAGAATCGTGTTAATGCAATCTGCATGCCAGTGGTCTGAATCAATACAGAAGGAAACACACACCCAAGTGCTAAATGCTTGGACCCTGTCCATTCCAAAAACTTGAAAAGGCAGCCAATCACCAAATCATCTTTAATCTTCTTGTAATGAATGCTTTGATTTGTTGCTTTACAAGATTCAGCGCTATATAAATTCCATACATTATTATTATTATTAATGTGCAACAAGTTAGTCATTACTGAGATGGTTACTTGTTAGTAATATCCCCCAGTCAGCCACTTTTATATTTTAATGTGCAAAATAGTGTGTGTGTGGGGGGGGGGGGGGGGGCTGTGTAGAACTACACTACAGCAACGAGAATGTATGTTTACCTTCTTTCTTTTTTTTTTAAATGACAGGGGTTGCTGATGTTTGTATATTATGATCAATCTATTTGGATGATGTTTTTCCCCAGGTTTTATCTAAGGTTGGACTGGAAACAAGAAAATCAAAATGCCCTCAGCAACTACAGAAGCCTTGAGTGCAAAAGGTACGTGTTTTATTAATCGCATTGATTGAAGTGTTAAGAAAAACAAAAAGTAATAAATCAGCTGTAACCATAAAGTCACGTAGTACATTTTTGGGGGTATAATTTAAGTTTTAACATGTCAAACCTGTTTATCACAACAGTGCACAGCTGGAAAAAGTGGGTAGGGGTTGAGAAAGAAGAAGAGGTGGAAATGGTCTTTGGTCAAGCTGATTTTTCAGAGAGCAGTTTTATGTAGTATCAGTGATGTCCTGTTGAAACTGAACATTGATTCAAATAAAATGGACATTGATTCAAATAGCAGTATGTTTTTGTTTTTTTTTAATTTTAAAAGAAGAAATTGACACGGTAATTGTAAAAGTAAATGTAGCATTATTTGGAAAATTACTATATTAACAGCATTGTCTTTTTAGTTTTTATAACTGAAGTAGTGTGTGTGTCTCTGTGTGTGTGACTGTATGTGCATGTTCAGATTGTGTGTGTGCTTGGTTGGTTGGTTGTGAGAGAGAGGGGGAGAGAGAGAGAGACTGGGTGTCTCTGCAACTGTACAGAAGGTATTCACTGTGTAACTTTCAGTTGAAACATGTCCAGACTGATATGTTTCAGAAGTGAATTAACTCTGTGTTTTTGTGGACACTACTCAGTTTTCTAAGATACAGCTGAAAGTTTCACTGATGAAAGATCTATGCTATCATTGGACCAGATGGCGTGGAGTTCCTGCGTGACAATGTGGAGGAGCTGGAGGAAATTGGAGCAGGTGACCGAGAACTGGATTTCCTGAGAAAGCTGCTGGAGGACCCCTCTCTCCTACCAATTGTAGATGTGAGTACAGTGTCTTCATTCAGTATTGGATTGTGTCAGCTGCTTTCCAGATTACATGTAAAAGGACGCTACAATTTCTTGTGGCAATCATTGTAAGTAATAGCACAGATATGTTACATTTGATTAAAAATATTGACGGGAGTGGGCAAGGGTAAAGCGACAATTTCGTAGATCTATCTTTCTTGAGTCTAAGAATGCATTTTTTAAGTTTTTGATTATTTTAGATACCTGAAGCTCTTATGGCTTTTTGTTTTAAGGTTGTTGTTTTTTTATAAGCATATCTACACATATAGGCCCCTACAGCATGTTTTATTGTAATAGTTATTGTGTGCTCTGTTATTTTGTGCTCTGTTCTTAAACTCATGAATATTGTAAGCAACAGTGAGTAAAAATGCCCTTAGTTTTCGATTCATCTTATTCATAATGACAAGAAAGAGAATAAATGAGAGAATAAACGAGAGACATTTGAAACAAACACACTGTGCACATGTATGTGTGTGTTTGCAGATTCATGAAAACTTGGATGTGAAAATGCCCCGTGCCCGGGACCATGAAGCGGTGGAAACAGCCCGCGACGTCCTGGATCTGTGCGGAGTGCAGGCCAGCAGAAATCCTGAAGCTGCCGAGCTGAGGGCTGTGATGGACACGCCACACTTCAAGGTCAGTCCCTACCTCCTTTCTCTGTGTGTCTGCGTGTCTATGGTTAGTGTGGTTTTTATGTTTGTATATGTATGTGCAGGTGTGTGTGTGTGTGTATAAAATCAGTTTGTAACGATACTAGATGTCAACACAACTATTTTATTTCATGACAAGAATCCATCAGATATGACATAGTTCTTGATTCCTCTCCTTATCCCCCCCCCCCAGTCCTTAACTCGCTGTTGATCTGTGAGAATATGTGTAGAGATCAGCTTTGTGTTGGAACTGTTGTGTGTGTGTATGCATACACTGTATGTGTATGAATCATCAAATGTTTGATCTAGTGTATTTAAGGTGTTATGTGAGCCAACATGTTCTGTCAAGTTATAAGGCTTGAAATTTTTGGGGAAAAGGTGTGGGATTGGAGGGAGTACTGAAGCCCAAATGGCCATGATGTGACAGTGTAACTTCTGATATTTGTGTACTGACAGTTCCATGCTGTGTCCTGAGGTTTGTAAATCTTCGTTTCTTGGCATGACAGGCTCTTCTGATGACACACGATGACGTGTGCAACAAGCGTTATGAGGAGCAGTTTGAAACCATGATGTTATCAGAGCCGCCCCCTCCTGTCTACAACATGGCCTCTGAGCAGATCCGCTTCGTCAATGTCCGCAAAATGCCCAATGAACCACTCGTAAGTTTCCACTTTGTTTTGTGTGATGGCAGAGAGTGAAGTTCGGCATATGGCATCTTGATTAATTCATTGTTTTCAGAAATGATTCAGTTGTGTCATATAACATTACATAAATCTGAGAAGTAAACTGCTGTGAAATGACAGCCTTTGGCTTTTAATCAGTTCTTCTCTTTAAGAATTCTCTATCCCAGTGGTGTTTTCATTTGTTTCTCTCTCTCTCTCTCTCTCTCTCTCTCTCGCTCTCTCTCTCTCTCTTTCTCTCACTGCGTTATTTTCCATGCAGTAGCAGTACTGTATGTCATGTATGTGTTGACAGGGGATCACGGTCAAGCTGGATGAGAAAGATGAACTGGTGATTGCTCGCATTCTTCAGGGCTGTTTGATCGACAAGCAAGGTAGGCGCCTTCACTTCCAGTATTTTTGTTTTGTTTTACCTGCCTTTGTTTTTGTTTACTTACCACTTTATGTTAGAATACGGTGGAATTAGTAACTCTGAGGATAGTGTTATATTTGCAGAGAAAGAGAGAAATGTGTGTGTATCAAATTTTCAGAAAATTAAGAAATGGGATGTTAAGGGATGCTCTGTACAAAATCATGGTGGAATTAAAAGAAATAGTAGTGGTTGTATTGAGAAAATATCAGGTTTTTTTTGTTGGGGTGTTTTTTTAGTTCCTCGGCTCCAAGGTTTACCAATGGTGAGATTTTGCATATGTGACAGTTTTTGCCGCTATCAAGGTAGCCACATTCCAACTTCAGGGAAGAAAATGTCTGTGATACCTGTTCTCTATACCATACTTCTAGTGCCTGAAGTCTGTTTGCTCTGCTGCAGGGTTGCTGCACGTGAACGATGTTGTGCGGGAAGTGAACGGTGTGCCAGTGTGCACACCAGAACAGCTGATGGAGGTCATCATGGAGTCTGACCCCACCATCACCTTCAAAGTGGTCCCCTCCTACCAGAACAAGATAGAAACCAAACCTGTGAGTGTGACAAGTTTCTAGCACATAGTTATCATTTCTGATGGTGAAACCGTTCTGGGGGCAGTCCACTTTAAAGTGATTACAAACAAGATAGATACCACGCCTGAAAGCTTGACATTTTTATTAATGTCATTTATGAAGGCAAACCTATTCCATGGCCATTCTGCCTTAAAGTGGTTTCATTCTGTCAGAACATGAAAGAAACCATGCCTGTGAGCATGACATTTTTTAACATGTATTTTCTGAAAGTAAAACTGTTCCATGGGTTGCCTACAGTGCTGTCGGTCGTAAGTGCGTAAACTCAGTTCTTGCAGCCATTAAAATTGTGAGATTGATAGGATGTGTAAATGGAATTCTTTATCATGCATGGATGGAGAGACTGGGCTGTTTGAGCATATTCAAAATACAAGTAAAGGAGTGTTCAGTGTTCAGACTGGTTATGGAATCTTCTGTGTTTCCTGGCCATGCTAAAATTTTAGTTTGGTCTGGATGGCAAAGTCTGCAGTCTGGTTATGGAATCAAACTTGGGACCTTATGCACTTTCCAGATATCCAGGTCTTAGTGTCCTAGTGCTGACATTTGCTTTGAAATTTATGAAGCCAGGATCTGAACTGTGTTCTTTCTCTGGCCAGCCATTCAATGATTTTGGTAGGTCAAAGTAAGATATAGTGTATCAGCGTTTGTGGGCCGCTTTTTGTAGAAGTAATATGTTTTCTACTTATTTTGCATCCATTGATAATTAAGTTTTTTAATTATGCTTTTTTTCACAGACAATTTTTACATATTGTTTGTCAACATCTTGATTTGCAGGTGTACATGCGAGCAAGGTTCAACTACGATCCCATGAAAGACCGTCTGCTACCATGCAAAGAAGCTGGTCTCCCCTTTGAATCTGGTGATGTCCTTGAAATTGTCAGCTCTGAAGATCCTAACTGGTGGCAGGTTAGTCAGAAAAATGAATAGTGTATAATGCCTGACTTTCATGCAAAGAAATCTGCTGTGAATTAAAAGTGGTATTTAATACTAAACAGTTTTCATGTACTGCAGAGTAAAGTACAAGTGGCTTGATTCTGCTTAAAGAGTTTGTACATAAATTAAAATGTTAGTATTTCATGCGCTTAAAAGCTGTACTTTTATCACTTGACTTACCCAAGAGCTTTCTTATGTGGTGCCCTTAGCAAATAGTTCAAATTATCTATCAGAACACAATCTTGTGTCAGATTTAGGTCAGCACTCATCTAAACATGATGGAATTCAGCTCTTAAGGTTTTTTGGTTTTTTTTTTTAATCTATATATAAATGGGTTGCAAATAGTGTTGCTTATTGATTGGTGGATGAGATTTTGTAATGACTGAAAGAAGCACATTGGGCAATATTTCACAATTTTTCATGGGTTGAGGGCCAATTGGTCACTATTCATTTTAAATCCATGGCACCAGTAGTTGTTTTTAATGTGTCATGCGTGGAAATCCTCAGCGGCAGCTGGAGAGTCAAGAAATCCACAAGATTGTTGATCACTTATTGGGAATGTAAGTGCTATTCTCATTGCGTAAACATTACTTTATCTGAATTTTGATCTGTGTAGCATTGTCAGTCATTGTGGTGTGTGCCTTATGCTGTCTTGTGTATATTGCAAACTTCTGATTCTTGTCAAACTTTGGATGTACACTTTACTATTAAAAATGCCGGTAACCTTCAAACTGTTGTATATTAGAGATTAGCATATATTTGCTGTGAGTGTAACCTGAAAGTGAATAAATTTTTATGTTTATAACAGGCTCGAGTGGCAGATCTAAATGGTCCTGTGGGTTTGGTACCCTCTGCCACATTGGAGGAGAAAAGAAAAGCATTTGTCCCAGTTCCTAATGACTATTCCAAGAGCAGTTTGTGTGAGTACCATCTATGATCTAGATTTTAAAAAATGATGGGAAGAACATTTTCAGGTGGGGTTGGGGGGGGTGGGAGGGGGGATGATGATTTCAGGAGAAGGAAGTTTGGGGGTGGGGGGTGTCACATGCCTCATGATTATTATTTGTTGGATATGTTGTAGTATTGCTTTCCATTATCAGAAATACAGGGTAACAATGAAGCAAAAACAAACCAGACAAAGGATGGACAAAGATGAAATGATATGTGTGTGTTTAATTATATCAGGTTTGAGACCGATACAAGTAGAGGAAACATACTTTTTTTATATTATTATTTTTCAGCTTTAAACTATTTTAGAAAAACATTTTTATTAATTTGTTTTTGTTGTCTACTTTTGACAGATGTGGAAGTTAGAAATGTTAAAACATTACAGTTTATTAATTAAGTAGAGCATTTGGCTATCTCCAGAATTTGTGTCAAATATAACAGATTTGTTGTTTTATTTAAAGTTGTATTTTCAAAATCTGTTGTGGTATGTGATATGTATCACTAATGCATCTGTTTAAAATCTACTGTACTAGCAGTTATAGGAATTTTTTTAAGATATTGTATTGACAGCTGTAACAAATTTTGGCTTATTTTTTTCCCATTTCTTTCTTACATTTTGTTTTGTGCATGTGTTGCAGTGTGCGGGCTTACAAAAAAGAAAAAAAAGACCGTCAAGTATAGTTCTAAAGATGCAAAAGGTAAATTTATTAATCACTGCTGTTGCATCAGAATCAAGTCTTAGTACATACTAGAACATTTTCCGAGTTCGCTTTCATCATTACCCATGATGATTTGTAGAATGATTAACTATGAAAAGATTTATCACTGTTAATGTATATTAATTCAGAACTGTCTAAAATCACTATCAGAAAAGATTATCAAAGCAATGCATATTATGTGAAGATGATAGAATATTAAAGTACAGAGTTATGATAGTGGCTGCTTAATTGTGGAGTCACACCTGGTCCTGGATCAATGTTATACTATGGATATTGGCCTCTTAAACTCAAACATATTAAGGTATTGAACATAAGTTAGATATTTATTATGTTATGCACAGTCAGTGTCTGAAGTGGGTTTTTGTTGTTGTCATTTTTATCTCTGTCCTTTTATTGGTGCGAGCTAACTGCCATGAAGTTGTGTGCTTGGTCCTTTACAGAGATCTTGTTCCTGTTTTGTGTTATCAAGAGAACTTTTTTTAAAGTATTGAACCTAACATCTTTTAAGTAAAACCAGACAGTCTTTTCTTGTTTCATCAATTCTTACATTGCTGATGGAAGCAAGTCATGAAGAATGTCTCTTTTCCGCTGTCATGTTGCAGAATTTGACACAGCAGACGTTCAGTGCTACGAAGAAGTGAGGCGCATGGCTCCATTCCAACGCAGAGTGTTGGTGTTGGTTGGTGCGCACGGTGTGGGGAGGAGGTCACTGAAAGAACGGCTCATCAAAGACGACCCACGTCGATTTGGTGGTGTCATGCCTCGTATGTAATACAGTTTATGACTTTTTTTAAAGCATGGATTCTTAAGTAAACTTGGTGTACATCTGTGTATAAATTTGATGACTGTTGCCAGAAACAGTCCTTGTCTAGATAGGGGGAGTTTTGCCTATGATGACAAGCTTATAAATACCAAGAAACATTATTATTCATTATCTTCGAAATATAAAAAAATAAATGGAAAAAAACGTAGAATTAAAGATTCAAAGCACAGCATTGCTTTGTTTTCATTTATGATTCCTTTGTTGGATTTTTGTGTTTTTTATTTTGTGTTTTGGCTCTGTCTGGGTTTTTTTAAAGGTAGATATATGTCATTAGAGTAAAAGGCAGTTTATATATTGTCCTCACTATAGCTGTAAAATTTAAGGCAAAGAATTTGTTTGTGCTCAGTATTAACTGCATACATAAATGATCTTTACTGTACAACTCAAAACCAGTGTTCTTGGGTTTGCTTTAGATTACAGATCTTGTCTACAGTTGGAATGGGAGATGAAATAGTCCATACCTTTACCAGTCACAATCGTACAACTAGGGGGAAGATAAACAGCGGTGTTGATAGAATGGTCCACAGTTTGTACAATTTGCCTTACGGTATACTGTATCCCCTATGAACCACATTATAGTACAGTTCTCTCTCTCTCTCTCTCTCCCTCTGGTTGTCTCATCAGACACATCACGAGCTCCCCGGGAGAAGGAAGTGCATGGTCAGGGATACTACTTTGAAGACCGGCTGACTATGGAGTCGGACATCATGAATGGCAAGTACCTGGAATACGGCGACTTCAACGGAAACCTGTACGGTACGCGTCTGGACACAGTGCGGCAGATCATCGATTCTGGCAAGATGTGTGTGCTGGATGTCAACCCTACGGTGAGTCTGGGATTTGCCTTCAGGACTAATGATAAAGCATCATGATGATCAGTCGTTTTTATTAAGGCACTATATCTTGCATTACCGACTCATACAATGCTCATATCTTTTTGCGGTAGCAGATCAGACTACTCATTCATTCATGGATAGCATACTCATACATAAGCACGACTAAAAGCAAAAAAAAAGTTTGACTTTTAAGTTTGTTTTGTTTTGTTTTACACTTTTTCTATATATACAGTTTTAAAATGACACCCAGTGAATGCAGGCACAAATTTCATAGATCTTCTGTATGTACACTTGATCTTCTGCATTCATACATGTACATTCAAAAATGAGAAGGGTGTGGGCATGCCTGCACAGGTGTGGAACCAGCAGGTCCTGAAAATACCTGTCCTTTATCAGAAGCCACCAAGATTTCAACCTGCAACTCATGACTTCAGGACCATAGGGGATAGAAACTAATTCCTAGAACATTTTTCTTTGATGATGAATATTCAATAATGTAAGTATATCTTATGAGCTTATCTACTTGATAATTATTGTAGTACTGATAATGTTCTATATGCACAATTGTGTTTCATTTTTGTGTGTTGGAAAAGATTGGAAACCATGCAGTTTGTAAAGAAAAGGGTGCTTGATGCATTTACAGTCTCTGAAAGTGCTGAAGACTGCGGAGTTCTTGCCTTACATTGTGTTCATTGCTGCCCCAAGTGTGGAAGCCCTCAAAGTAATGTACGAAGACGGACGTCGCTTTGCTCGGGGAAACAGGGTGAGCAAAATACTTGGTCCCTCTGTGAAATGAGTTAAAACAATTTTGATAGGAGGAAGTGAGAGTTATGGTAGTGTTGGTAGAAGAAAATGAGAGTTACTATGGTGTTGGTAAAGGTGCCTAGAAAAGAACAGGCTTAAAATCATCATTGTGAAAAGACATGCAAGCCCTGTTTAAAACAGAAAAACAGAATATGGACTGATGAGAATGTAGAATGTCACTATCAGTGCAGTTGACTGACTGGCTCTCAGAACACATGTATCGGAACAAAGGACAATTTCATAACTTGCAAATAGGGTTTTTCTTTCTTTCACTTTTTTATGGATTTGTTGTGTTTGGTTATGGTCTTTTTTTAACTGGCAGTAGACTTGGGTAGGATTTGTAAATCTTCTTATTTATTTTGTTTAGTTTACTTAAGCATTCTGTGTCAGGCAGTTTGTTTTCTTTCCAAGCTCTTTTGGAATACCAGATGTGATGTTCTATGATGTTTATGAAAAAATATGACATTACGGCTCTTTTCTGTAGATCACCTGAATTCAAACAAGTATCCAAATTGTATTGTGTGGTGTGATTACTCCGAGAACAGTGCTGTGGCATGAGGCCTTCATTATTAGTGTAATGAAATAAATTCTTGTTTGTTTTAAGTCAGAATCTTTTTGATTTGTGGTAAGCACCATGTTTCTGATCAGTAAAAAGCCTGTGCAAGAAAATTGAAATATTGTATGGACTTTGTTTTTCTTTTTCTGTCATTCATTTCAGTAGTAGCAGTAGAAAGCTTTTCTTTCAAGATGGACTTACAAATTGAAATGTCTTTACCAAAGATACGTGTCTGCCTAGAATATCCTGTTTTAGTGTGTCTGTATTGTAAAAGTGTTTTTCTGGTTTTGTTCACAGGAACGTGGTGGAGTTGAAATGAAAACGGTAAGCACTTTCTGTGTGTGCATGGTAGTTGTTTTTTTGTTTGGTGGGGGGGGGGGGGGGGGGGG
Organism: Rapana venosa; assembly: GCA_028751875.1. Classification (NCBI taxonomy): domain Eukaryota; kingdom Metazoa; phylum Mollusca; class Gastropoda; order Neogastropoda; family Muricidae; genus Rapana; species Rapana venosa. The sequence goes on from CM054135.1 coordinate 53,610,636, forward strand.
GTTGTTTTGTTTTGTTTTTTGTGTGTTTGTTGTTTGTTTGTGGGGGTTGGTATTTATTTTGTTTGTATTTTTGGGGGGTGGGAGGGTGTTTCTAACAGTATTGAATTAAAACAGTAAACTATTATTCATGAGGGAAACTTAACTCCAGGTGTCTATTTAAATGGTTAAAAGGAATATATAAGTAAAAATTATAACAAAGACCAACATCAATAAAAACACAAAATAGTTACAAACAGCTCAGTGTATTGAAGTTCATTAACCCTAGTAGCGCTAAATAAACAGCAACAAGCCTCACTTCTATTGGCTGAATTAACATTGGCTAGCATTGTTTTGGAACAGGGTGGGCTCAAACAACCCTTGATATTGATATATAAAACTGAATTAAATGTGTTAAGCTATAGATCACTGGAAAGTAGAGATAATATGCTTTTAAATGAGTATAATTTTATAATAGTGTGTAGATGATTATGTAAAAAAAAAAAAAATTTTAAAAAATCATGTGCGCACTACCGATCGCTGTTCCACTGTCAGGGCCCCGGATCGATTTTAACACGATAAGCAAAGTTCTTGCGGTGCATAAATGTCATGATTAGGTAAACACTATTTCTTGACATTAGTTTTTAAAAAATAAGGAGTTTGTATCGCTTTATCGGTCACCGAATACTCAGAAAAGTTCAGCGACAGGATCGACGCCATCGCGACTGTCATGGCGGAATGTGCGAAGTGGTGGCTTTCTATGACGAAAATACAAAGATCGCTTGATTTCATGTGATGCAAAGTACTCAGCAGCATAGGGATTTGACTCAACAACAGTTATTTCGAAGCCTCGTTGCGTCAAAATAAAGTAAAACAATCTGTGATGTCGAAATCGCCGAGTAGCGAAGAAGTCCATCCAGCAAAACTAGCACCGCTCGATTCAGTCCGATCGCGATCGATTTTTACCAAGTTTTTCAAAAATATTCCACAATCCTTACCTCATCGTCTCTCTCATTGTTTATTTCAACCAAATCCAGCCTCTAAAACTCCTCCTCGCTGTCAATTTTGTAAAAAAGCTCGAAAAACGCTTGAAGAAATTCTAGTGCAAATGCTGGCCGCCATTTTTGTTGAAGACGATCTCGGCTGGTCCGAAAAAAAATTAAAATACACTCTTAACCAATCAGATTCTTCGTTGCTTGTGTGTGTCAAACGACCTTCACCCCTTTCTGCGGGCCTACAATGGCCTTAACATTCATTGGCTGACCTTTGAAAGCGAAAGTAAGCTTTCAACTATGATCACCCACGTCATCCCGGAATATTCCGGGATCCGCCACACAGCCTAGACCCGCCTTTACCGGAATATTCCGGAAACGCGCCACTAGGGTTAAAGAAACAAAAATCTGATGACATGATACAGTTTAGACAGGATGAAAGAATAGAAATTGGCTGTTGTTTCACTTGTCAGGTTAGTTGCTTTTAGAGTTTCCTAGTGTGCTTGCTCAGGGAAATATTTACCTGTATATGATCTACAGAAGTGTGCCAGGCATTAATATCATCACTATCCAGACATATTGCACTCATTGTAAACTTTCAAAAATAACACTGAATAATCTGATCCACAGGAAGAAGATTTCATTGAGACAGTGAGAGAAAGCCAGCAGATCGAGCGTGTCTACTCCAGCTACTTTGATGAGATCGTCGTCAACGATTCCTTTGAGGACACATATCGTCAGCTGCGCCGATCGTTGAACGAGCTGACGTCAGAGCAGCAGTGGGTACCTGTGAGCTGGGTGTGCTGAGAGCAACAGAGACAGGGGAACAGTTATATGTATATACGTCTGTGAGTCTAGCAGGAATGCTGCTGTATTTGAAGAGTTTCATTTGTGTGGACGTGTTAACAACCGTTGGTACAATGGTACCACTAGTGGTGCTCTGACCACTTGCACAGAAACTACAAGAACTATTAGGCCTTTGGTTTTCCCATAAAATCCTGTCAGGTCAACTGAAAACCAAACAAAACTTGATGCAAAGAACTACAAATATGGAAGCTGTGTACATGTCCAGGCAGCATTATGAATTTTGGAAATCATTGGATGGAAGTTTACGAGATGGTGTGCTTTTGTTGAAGAAATATATTTTGTTGTTCAGGTTTTTTTTACCCGTTAGTGGTATGCACATAAAATATAAGATGCCGTCACATAGGTCAAGTATCTGTTGGGTTGTGTTCCATGAAAGTGGACAATAGGGGACAAAAAGCCATCCATTGACAAACTTGGGCCTGTTCAATGTAAAGGGCTGTGTTTTAGAAAGGGCTTGGTGTGAATGGAAGCTGTGTGTCATTGCTAGCAGTCATGTAGGGTGCATTGACAGGCATTTTGTATTCAGGCTTTCTTCAGTTATGGGATTTGTATTCAGGCTTTCTTCAGTTATGGGATGTTTTATGGTTCAGTGCAGGACCTTTTACCATGTGTGCTTTCTCTTTTTCTCCTGTGTACAGCTGCATCCAATAGAATAAACAACGTGTCATATGTTTCAGTCCTCTTTGCACCTGCCTTTTACATTGATTATGGGAGCACACTGAAATGTCATCTGATGATCTTTTCTTCATAAAAACAAAGAAGAAATCAGTATTTGCACTAGCAGGTTATTTTGTATCCTTGTTACAGCAACAACAACAACAACATAAGTACAAAATGAAGACAGTTCTGAGCAGATCAGTAATGGAAGAAAGAAAGAGTGATGGTGTGAGTGGGGAAAAAAAAAAAGTTTGAAGATGTATAAATATGCAGCCTGATGAGAAATGCTTTTGCATAGAATTATTAGTCCCTCTAAAAAAAATTTTTTTAAATCAGAATAAAAAAGAAAAGTTTGACTTCTTGTATCCTTTAACTTAGTTCTTGAATGCTTGGCTGTGAATGGGTGGCTGTGGCTAGGTGTGCACACTGCTAGGGGTGTGTCACTTTACCAATGGTGGTGCGTGCTTGTGTGTGTGTTGATATTCAATCCATTAAATCGTTCAATCCATTTATTCTCTCAAATGTTGTCAACATTCTTGACATCTCTTCTTTGGAGTACACATCAGTGACATATGATTTGAGGTTCCGCGTCACTGTTGTTTGGGTTTGTGTTGTTTTTCAGTTCTGCACCACTGTTGTTTGCTTTTTTTCTAGTTCAGAATCATCACTTGGTATGTATTGAGTGTGTGCATCACTTGCGTTCAGTCTATGAGGATTCTTCATACAATATCCTTTCTATTTCTGTCACACACTATCATTAGAGTTCTACATTGCCATTATTATTAATGGCCATTGTCATACATTATCAGAGAAACCCTCACAGTATTTTCTTTCTCTGAAGTCTCAGCAGAGAATTCATTTGTGAGCTGCAACGAATAATGTTTTCAGCTCGTACAAAAAGACGGTGAGTCTTAAAAAGGGAACAATACCACAGCTTTTCTTATTAAAAAAAATTTTTTAAGTTGTTATATAGATCTTCTTTCTTTTGCGAGAGCAGAATTTCAAATCTCCCAAGAAAAGCTATTTTGAGAGACAAACTGTGTACACGTGAAAGAATGGTTTACTATTGAAGCTGACTGGAAGAAGCCTTATGGAATGAAGTGGACATGCACTGCTTTAAACTGATTTGCTGTCTGTCCTTGTTCACTTTGTAGCAGTGGTAAAATGTTCAGAAACTTGGAAGAGAACAGTTTCAGCACCAATCCCCAGACTACTGAGAGATTATTTGGCAATACTTGCACTCCACTGACTGTTACAAATAAGTGTCAGACTGGAAAGAGGACACGCACAAAATTATTTTTGATTCTTTTTCCTATTCAAAATCTGCTGTTCGCATATAAAGTGTAAACGCACATATATGATCAAGACAGAGTGTATGCAACTGGCTCACTTTGTTGCCAGAGTTTGCAAAGAAAGTAAAAATAAAAGGGTGCATTTCATTGTTTTAAATTTTCCAGCCTTTTATTTCATGGACAATATTAAAACTGTGCCTTTTGTACAAACATGAATAGATCCCACGACATGCTTGCCGTCCCTTGTTAATACAGTGTTTACATCCAGACATATCAGTTTTGGAGTTAATGGGGAAATTCTGTTGTGTGTCAAGAAATAAGCCATATGCAATTTTATTGTGCTGATATATACTGGATACTGTACAGAGGTAATATTTATTTGTCATGTATAAGAATGTTCCTTATAAAGCCCAGTGTAAATGTTGTTTGTGAAGCTAAAGTTCTGACAAGCTGTATACTCAGTGTCAAGTTATTCCAGATGCAGCTTCAGCTTTCCCTGTTTATTTCATGTCAACCTGTTGTTGGTTTTTTTATGAAATATTACCAGTCATTCTCTGTTGCTATCACCTGGTTGTCGTTTCTTTTCGCTTTTCTTCTATGTTTTCACGCATTTAAGAAATCTGATTGACATGATACACTTAGAAGAGCTCTTAACACTGCTGTGCCAGGTCTTATTTTTGCGCCTAATCTGTAGACGAAAATTGTCTCGTGGTTTGAGCAGCTTTTATTTTTGTGTGTGTGACTGTATGTTGGTGAAAGTCTCTTGGTCAGGAATTTGAAGAGAAGTTTGAATGATGTGGGTACCAGAATATGCAAATATTAATAGTATGTCCATACCTTTTCGTGAATGTGTATTGGCTGTGCTGAAACAGAAACGCCCTTTTTATCATTTTGATTTCTGGTGTTGATAACAAATCAGCAATGTGAAGGAACAGGAAAGACAAAAGTCCAGATTTTGTCTCCCTCTGATGTGCTGACATTTGGCTCTGATTCTATTGTACATATTCCATATTATGTGAAATCAAAGTAAACCTGCATTGTGCAATTTTACATTAGTCTTAACATATATGTGCGTTATGAGTGGTATTACAGATCTATATTTGAATTGAAAGGATTTTCTCAGTTTTGGACTGTTCTTTCATATGTTTTTTTAAAATTCATATGCATTTCATCATTCATAAGCAATAGTGACAAAGTGTGTTCTGTGAAATTATGGTGCATCTGGTGTGAATGTGTGGCGAGACAGTGTATGCATGTCATCACCCAGCAAAAGACAGTTCATCACATTTGTCTGCCATCTGCTGTAAGAATTATAAATGGAGTTGATGCCTTTTAAAAATGCTTAGGCATAGATTTGAACAGGCAAAAGCACTAGGTGCTTTCTCTACAAGTTTTAGTTGTGGCTGATAGCGGGTCACACCACTGACTTTGTAGCAAGAACAAAGCAGATGCTGTTAAATTAAAGAAGTTTCCATTCATTTGTAATGAGAACAATGAACAAATACTGCATGCAGTCTCATTCATTACAACACAGATTTGCATAACAGGAAAAAAACACCACACTTGTTTTAATAGTTTATTTTATTACAAACAATTGAAGTAGCAGAAAATATACAAATAAATACCATCTATTTAAAAAGCAGCAAAGCAAAATCCCTTCCAAAAGTGTAAAAGTTATGAAAGAAGAGACAAACTCGACCAAGGAATAATGTGTGTAGCTCTTGTTGTCCATACTAAATGACTGATGTGATTTTGAGATGCAACTATGAGTGTTATATTGACTGCGATATGAAAGATCCTACAAGATTTGGATTGTCTAGATGCCTTATGTGATGGATAAAAGACTTTGTTGCTATTGTAAAAACAGTAATTTTATATGTTTAAATGGCTTTGTTTTATATCTATATGCGTGTCCATCCAGTGATTATAATGGATTTATACAGCAGGATGTATACATGTCTGTGTTGTGTTGTAAATTGTTTACAAACATTCCATTCCAGCAGTAAGGGCTATGTTGAAAACAAAAATCATCTTTTTTTCTTTCACCTGTCATGCTACTTCAATATGGCAAAAAGTATTTGAAAACATTTCTGAAATTCATTAAAATGGATTTTTGGAAAAAGAAACATGTATTCCAACTGGTGAAATGAATGAGGTTGAGTGCTTTGCTTGTCTGAATAAACATTAAGTGTGTATAGGAGCTTGAGTTTTTCTCTTTGATGTGACCAATGCAGGGACAGCTGTACTTAAATTTTGTTGAAGAGATTTATACCTGAAAGAAAATTTATGTTGAGGACTTCAAAAAAAATTCCAATGTTGTCACAAACTTATTTTCTGCTGACTTATTACCTTGATTCATGCATCACTCCTTTCATATTCATCGCCCACATCTGTTATAAAACCTGTACACGCATTACTTCCTTATCACAATGATTATATGCAGTGCCCATACACCTAGAAATACCAATACATGCATCACCCACACATCCAATAATATCAGTTAAACTCTCTTGAATCTTCACCTCATGAAACAATTTCAAATTCACTCTCCATTATTTTTCAAACACATGCAACAAAAGGTATTTTAATGAATCAAATATCTACTTTAAAACAGATAACAATTGCAGCAGACATGAGATTAACTCTAGATGACTCACTACATGATCTGAAGAAAACTACCCTAGTAAAGAATACTACAAAAACAAATTTTCCCCAAACAATGCCATACTAAAACTCTATAACAAATGAATTATCCCCAAACAATGCCATCTTTTATAAAAACACCTCTAAACAATGAAAATGTTACGAAGATTAGACATATTTGAACTGGTGTAACAAAAGATACCAAATTTTCATTTTTGGTGAAAAACTGAGATCACATAAAAAGAAAAACCCATACTCTTCCAGCAACATCTGTACACACATAAAACAATATTAACAAGCTTCCAGACTCAGCCAACCTAAAACAATGAAATCGTCACACACCCCTGCAAGGTGGTTACGGTTATTTTCCCAAGCTATTGTCTCCATCTAAGATGAGAAACTCCGCAAGCTTGCTTCAGGGAGCAAAGCAAAAAAGTCAACTTAATTTTGTTATATAAGTTTAGTTTATGGTCACCCGACCCTTAAATTTGTTGCTACCTTTCAGCTTTTTCTGATTAAGAGAGGGAGCATCAAGACAAAGACTGAAACTACAGAAGTTTCCAACTTTTACATAACACAATTCTTTCATGGGAAAGCACTCAGGATAAGAATGGTAATGAAAAGCATACAACATATGCTTGTAGTCGAAGTGATTAAATGCATCCACCAAGACGGAGCAAACATTGTAACAAATTATCACTCGCAATCACTTTCATGTTGATAGTATTTTCCATGGTATGTGCTCCCAACTACCATTGCCACTCACAGTTTTAGAATAGCTTTTTTCGTTTGGTGGGTTTTGTTATTGTTGGGCTGTTGTTTTTTCTTTGTTGGTTTGTTGTTGGGTTTTTGGGGGGGAGGGGAGGGGTTAAAGCTACAAAGTCAAGAACCTGAATGGACCAGGGTATCATCAGAACTCACTCCAACTTGAAGACACCGACTTGGAAGACAACCTGCTGTATGCACAATGTTTGTAAATATGTGGTACTTGTGTCAACCTCCCCCCCCCAAAAAAAAAAAAAAGTATTTCGTATTAACCTCTTTTTTTTTACAGGGGAGAAAAATGGATGTGAATTTTTCTTTGGAGAATACATAATTCCTTAAGTTAAAAAGGGCTTGGTTTCCTCCTGGGACTTCTGTGAGAGGAGCTAGTGATGGGACCTAAAGTGCTGTTTGGTCCTGTCTGAAGAAAAGCACTCACGTCACACACACAGGCACTTGCACATTTCTACCACAGTAACTTTTGTTTGTTTTCCTCCCTAATTCAAACTGACAAGAGACTGATGACTCAGCAGCCCATAACAGTACAGGGAACAAATTGCATTGACCATTTTGACTTCAGCAGATTCGAGAAGATCCTTACATAAGTTTTCTGAATCAAACCACTTTCATACCACCTCTTCAATTGTTAAAGAGTTCCATGAGATATAAACAAAACAAAACACAAACAAACAAACAAAAAACAAAACCCATAGAACAGCAAATAATAAAAAAAAAATTAAAGTTTAATGCAATTTGCACCCCAAAAAGCCCATGCAACAAAGCAAAATGATCATGCATCCACATTGCCAGGTGATAAAACAGATGCACGCAAACACTCATGCCATCTTTGATCAAAAACCTCTTCCTTTGACCAAAAAAAACCCCTGACAGGCCTTATTTGTTAAATGGATAATCATTTTTGGAGTTTTCATGTACATTCTTTTTATAACATATGCCATTCAAATTCATAATTCACAATTCTACAAAACCATATCAAAAGCAATGTTATTTATCTTCAGATTCAAGTACAATCAATGTTATCACATGTCCTAAAGTACACTCCCCCACCCCCATCCCCTTCAAAATCCTGTTCCTCCATCATCCAACCTCCCAACCCCCTTGGGTAAAAACTCCAACACAACAATAGACTAAACTGATATATGTAAAATTTACATTCAGCTGAGACTTCACTGGACATTATTATCTGCATCCAATTAACAAAACAAGTTCACATCAGGAATGTCTAAAAATGCACTTTCATTTCAAACGTATGTACAGTGTATCAAAACCAAATTCGCCACACATGATCACAACGTTAACACCTCACACCTGCATGTTGGATTAACCCACACTGGTGACAAGCCATTACATGACTAACATCAAAAAAGAAATGAACATTTAAAAGTTGGAGATTTCTTGTGAAAAGTCTTGTCTACTGTGACCATTGTTTGTCAGCTTTAAAACTGGCATCAGAATCTTATCAGCCACCAGAAGTGGAGAGTAGAAACTACATGGGACATTTGATTCTGAATAAACCAATACCTTGTTCTAAATGGAATGTAATTTTTGTTTTGGAACACTTGTACACTTTTACAAACACTCACCTTTATTTATCATTGTATTTTCATAACCTCTTCGCCGAGTCTAATTGCTCTCTGTTCTGCTCGCAGTTGGCTCTTTAACCCTATTGCTGCCATGCCAATTTTACCCCTTGTGACAATACTTTCCAAGAGGATTTAGTTCAGGAATGGAAAATAGGGTAATAATCAACAACAAAACTTTGACATTTGGAATATGATTGAATCTTGCACCTATGAGTACTAAATGTAGCAGACAGGTGTGTATTGGAAAATTTGGGTTTTAAAGACAGAAACATTCTGGTCAGCTTTTCCTGTTGTGGGACACTTACAGAATCAGGACAGCAAAACCTGTAGTTGGGCACTGAAAAGGTTAAGAGTTTCTGAGATGGGCAATCAAATAGTTCCACTCTTGTTGCATAAAAATTAGCAAGTGTCAAAAGGAAGACAGAAACAAGCATATTTAGGAAATACAACTTAAATTTTTTTTTTTTTTACCCATTTTCTCCTCTGACTCATGCTATGTAAACACTCAGAAATGGGAATGACTCACCTGTCTCACCTGACACTGACATGGAAATGACAAGCTACTGAAAATGATGAATGTAAAGCTGCAGGAAAGAATTTCTCATCCACACAAGATGACTAGGGATACTTTTTCCTTTCTTTCAGGTTAATCTTATCTGAACAAATCTTTTTTCACACAATACATTTTTTGGTAAGAGATACACAGGATTTCAATACATGACATATGTACTGTCAAAACAATTCTTAAAAGTCTCAAATGAAAGGAATCTTCAACATAAGTAGTTATTTAGTTTTGTAAAGTGAAGTTTTAAAAAGTAAGTGTCCAGCTTCCTGTTTGCTTTCAGCACATCATGATATTTATTGCGCTATGATCAATCTTCCAGTTGAAAACACACATCCACGCACACACACATACTTATTCCTTCTCCATCAACACATCGACACTTTACATGCAAGTGCAATTCTGAAATAAGATAAAGCAATTTTGTCAGTGCATGAGTTGCTGACAATGGCTTAAAGTGGGAAACAAAAAAATCTTTTGTCATGATTTTGAAAAATCAGTTTGCATATGTTGTTTTCGTGGGGTTTGTTGTTGTTGTTTTTTTGTTTGTTTTTTTAATGTAGTTTAGGTTTTTGTTTGGTTTTGTGTGTTGTTTTTGTCGTTGTTTTGTTTTTGCTTCTTAAGTCAAAAGTTGCAGTTTTGTAACTGCCACAACTTTAGCTTATTTGTTCCCTTTTGGGACAGATATCTCTCCTGTATTACACACACACACACACCATTCTTGGGCAAACTTAATAAGTATTTAACCCCAGTAAACACTTAGTTTACTCACACACACACATCTCTTACATATCAATCATGTTTGACACCAGTGCATTCAGTTTACACAAGCGCGCGCACACACACAAACACACACCTCTTAGATATCATTCATATGTTTGACACCAGTGCACATTCAGTTTACACACACACACACACACATTCAGTTCACACACACACATACACACACATTCACCATCAAAGCAGAATTAAATACATATCCACACACTCTCTCACACATACACATAAGTTTTATCAAGGCACACAATGCACAGTTGAGCATGGATTTCTTCTCATGGAAAGTAGAACTTCAGAAACCTGAAACACACAAAATGAATAATAATTACATTCCAAAGTGACTTAAAGTAACCTTTGAAACACAGTGATAAGTAAAATCAAAACAGCTATTTCATGTTCTTCCCCCGTGGGAATGCCGGGAGCCTGTCAGTTTAAATAGCATCCCCACATTCTGGAAATTCTGTGCAAGAAATTTCCTTTTTTCTATCAATCTCTTTGTTTCTTCCTTGTTCCTTTTCTTCCTGTCACCTCCTTCTTGTCTATTTTCTGCCTTCTTGGTCCATACTCCTGGTTTTTTTCTAGAAAGACTTAAAAGAGAACAATTCTCTCCCATGCTGAAGTCGGATGCGCTGGGCCTGACTTGTTAGGCGCTTAACGGCAGCACATTTTTGCTCATATACCGAGACAACGATAGCTGCTATCTGAACATGTTCTCAGCACATATGTTGTTGTCGTAAGATGTCATCCACACTGGCATTCCCACTTTTAATGGCTAGACTCAAAGGGAACCAAACAATCTTCAAATACTGCTCTTCCACTGCTGCATGGTAAGTATAACTGCAACTGAAAATGGCATCTGTAAAATTAACTTTTCCCAACACAGGAAAAAACAACAACTTTGCATCACTTTCTCTTTTCTAGAAATAATGGTATTTTTAAAAAATGTTTAAAGGACAGGCCAGGACAGTCGGGAGACACCTCCCTGCTCTTTCCGATTTTCAAATGTCGTGGGTTCTCTTGACATGCACAGGTCCATAAGCACACGGGTCCGACTGGTTTAGAGTCTCCTCTGAAAGACTTGACATTCAGTTCGATTTTCCCATCAAACTGGGAAGAAAGGGCAAGGCTGGGAATCAAACCCAGAGCTTCATGGTTTACTTGTTAGGCAGGTGAATGTCTTAACAATCCTCCACCTTCCTTCCCAACCCATTTTTCAACACATCACACTTACACACAGAGAACAAGATTCCAGTTTTTAATATATGACACTCAAACACAAGACAAACACATCACATACATACACAGAACAAGATCCCAGTTTTTCATATATGACACACAAACACAAGACAAACACATCACATACATACACCCAGAACAAGATCTCAGTTTTCAAAGTATGACACACAAACACAGGACAAACACATCACATACATACACAAAGAACAAGATCCCAGTTTTTAATATATGACACTCAAACACATCACATACATACACACAGAACAAGATCCCAGTTTTTAATATATGACACACAAACACAAGACAAACACATCACATACATACACACAGAACAAGATCCCAGTTTTCAAAGTATGGCACACAAATACAGGACAAACACATCACATACATACACCCAGAACAAGATCCCAGTTTTCAAAGTATGGCACTCAAACACAGGACAAACACATCACATACATACACACAGAACAAGATCCCAGTTTTCAAAGTATGACACTCAAACACAGGACAAACACATCACATACATACACAAAGAACAAGATCCCAGTTTTCAAAGTATGACACTCAAACACAGGACAAACACATCACATACATACACACAGAACAAGATCTCAGTTTTCAAAGTATGACACACAAACACAGGACTGGAGATTCTGGTGACTTACCACCACAAGCTGACAAGCTCATCAGGATTTCCCAGCCTCATTTTTTCAGGGGGGTTTCCAATGTCCACTTTGATTTTTGTGTAAAGCCGATGCTGCTGGACCTCCACCCTAGAGTAGTTCATCCCTTCTGGATCACTCAGCCCGTCTGTCCGCCACCGAGACCGCCAACCCAGGAACATTTCATTCCTGTGCAACAGTAAGAGTGGAATCAGTTTAGGGAAGAGTAGGACAATGATAGGAATATTTACCATGCAACAAGCTTTTTTTGTTTGTTATCATACTTATAAATACAGATGACCTCTAGATTATGTGTGTGCGCATGCTTGCGTGCATGCATGCATGTGCATGTGTGTGTGTGTGTCAAGTCAAAGTCAAACTTTTATTTTCAGATGGTACATTGAACAGATGGTACATTGGGGACGGGATAGCTCAGTGGTCGGAGCACTCGCTTTCCCTCAGCCAAGTTAAGCAGCGTCGAGCGTGGTTACCAGTTGGATGGGTGACCGTTTGTGCACCTTGGCTTCAGTACAGTTCCCCCAGTTCACCCAGCTGTAAATGGGTACCTGCCCTCTTTAGGGTCAGGGAAGGTAAAGCAGTGAGGGAGAGGAGATGGGCGCCGCCCTCAATATGCTGGCCCTAGAGAAGTGAGGTCTCTGATGCCTCGCTCCCCTACGACCTTATAGGTTATGGGACTCCTTTACCTTTACCTTTTACATTGAATAAGCAGTGCATTTGCTTTTTTTTCCATCAAGCCATCTATCTAAAAAAATATATATATATATATATATCTACCTCTGTGTGTGTGTGTTGTGTGTGTGTGAGAGAGAGATACAATACACACCCTCAAAAGCATAATTCATGGGCACTGACAGACAGCTACAAATGCTAACTTTGTTGTTTGTATGACCTCAAAACAAAGGACATTGCTAAACTGTTGTTCTGAAAAAAAACCATTAACCCTAGTGGCGTGGTTCCCAGAACATTCTGAGACAACACTACGAGGCTGCATGGCCTGGCTGAGGTAACTGATGGGGTACTTTCACCTTCAAAGGTCATACATTGAATACTAAAGCCATTGCAGGGCAGCAGAAAAGGTTGAAGGTCATTCTGCACACATGAACAGCATGAAGTTTGATTGGTTTAGCCCTTTTTCATTTGCTTGTCTTACTAAAGAGTTCTAGCTGAGGAACAAAACAAAAAACAACAACAAACAACTGGACAATATTTATGTAACATACTCACCCATGATCAGACCGTGTCTGTTTTTTATGTCGCACCATTTTGTAGCGTCCTATGTGTTCAGGAGGCCGTGTTAATAACAAACCCGACTCCAGAATCCTGTAAACAAACACAAATCATTCATCCAAAACTACTTTTTTTTTTTTATCTTACCAGTCACCACAGCATATGTGGTCAGGGCTTAGGATCGCTGGCTGGAGGATCATGAGTTCAAATCCCATCACAGGCCGTTTTTTAAGCTTCACACGAGTCTTCCTCACAGTCAGTTGAATGGGAAGATAAGACACACAGTAAGCTCTAAGTTACACTCTTGTTGGGTATATACGCAGCCTAGAAAATTGGAACAGCAAATATAATTTAGCAACATTTTTAGGTGATAAATCCACTACTATGTATTTTTGACATATTTAACACACAATCATGCACAAGGTCCGAAATCTCTAAAAATAAGGGTAACAAAGCATGTGGTAGACAAGTCTGCTAAGGTATACTTCATGAAGTTTCCATCAAAATCCAATCCTTAAAAGGGAACTTTTCAGCTTTGGCATATATCCATCACATTCACAATCTATGCTAGTGATGTAAAAATCCCACAACAAAAAGCAGAAAATAACAGCGCAATGATATAAATGAGATATAGGCTATTGACTTACCTGGCAGAAAAATCGTCATCTTCATTGCCCCAGCCCCAGTATGAATTGGAGTAGCCGTTAATTCGATGGTAGTTTTCTCTGTTCATGGCAATGACTCCACCAGCATAGTTGTAGTACATCACACTGCACACATCAATCCCAACCATACATTAATAATAATAATAATAATGTATGGAATTTATATAGCGCTGAATCTTGTAAAGCAACAAATCAAAGCGCTCAGATTTCATTTCATACCACTTTAAGTCACGGCAGATTTCTCCGTGAAATTCGGGCTGCTCTCCCCGGGGAGAGCGGGAGAGCGCGTCGCCACAAGCGCTGCGCCACCCTTTTTTTTTTCTTTTTTTTTTTTCATGTCTGCAACTGTATTTGTTTCCCTATCAGAGTGGCTTTTTTCTAAGAAGTTTGCCAGGGACAACTCTCTTGTTGCCGTGGTTTTTTTTACGTGCGCTAAATAATTACATGTAACACACGGGACCTCGGTTTATCGTCTCATCCGAAAGACTAGCGCCCAGACCACCACTCATGGTCTAATAGATGGGGGAAAAATTTCCGGTCCAAATGGGGTACGAACCGCCGCACACTTCAGACCCGGACTTTTCGCTTTCTAGACAGGCGCGTTACCTCTAGACCACCGATCCACATTACATGACAAGGAAGGTGCAAAGTGTTGTGCCTTGTGTTTCTTACTAACTAAAGGAGGTAAATGAAACATTTCTTTTCTTCTCTTACTACTGAATGTAAGACTATAAAAGCCATCTTTCAAAACTGCATGAATACAAGATTGACATAAAGCATTTCTTACATAGAGTGAATGGAAACCGTAACCTCATTTTTACACACTTTTAAACAAACGGGTATTCTACTCACACTTGTACACACACACACACACATATACACACTCACACCTGCACAATAAATTCAGTGACCAATGATATCAAATGTGCACGTAAAATGGGTAGAGGAAGGTCTTCCATTTGATAACATTCAAACCCAACATATTGAGGTTTACAGACACCCCGCCCACAAGCACTGACGACACTCACTGATATCTCATTTCATTGATGGCAGAAGCTAAATGCCTGGCGTGGGGGTCACACATGTACAGGTTCTTGTCAGTCTCTGGCAACAGATCCGCATCCTGGAAGACGAAGCAGTCAAACTTGTCAACCTGCAGCGCCTCCAGGTAGCCAACATTCATCAGCTTGCCTCGGTTGAACTGCTTGTCTCCTGCCTGCAACATACACACAGATGATACTGATGTTATCAATCACTGATAATGGGACTCTCCCCTATGGGGATGCTGGGGGCCTGTCAGTATAAATAGCATTCACACCTTCTGCTAGGAATCCCCTCTCTTCTATCCCTCTGTTTCTGCCTTGTTCCTTTTCTTCCTGTCACTTCCTTCTTATCTGTTTCGTTTTTGGTTTTGGTTTTTGGGGGTTGGTTTTTTTCTTTCTTAGTCCATTCTCCTGCCTTTTTTCCAGAAAGACTTAAAAGAGAAGGATTCTCTCCCAGGCCAAAATTGGATGCATTGGGCCTGACCTGTCAGGTGCTTAACAGCAGCGTAATGCAGTTTTGCTCATATGACAGACAGCAGTGGTCGCTGCCTGAGCCTTCGTTGAAGAATAACAGAACAAGAAAAAGTCACCATAATACAAGCCAGCTCCCACATCAGCCAATGATCTTCAATGCATTTTTACAGTCTGTTCAGATTTTTATATAAACAAAATTATTTTAAGAGAAGAACAACAAAAAAGAAAAGAGTTTAATGTTATAACTGAAAAGCTTTGCTTTTCTTCTGGACCAGGTTAGAACTGACAGCTAGTGAGAATAACCACAGGACTGCAGGAAAAGTTCTTCTTTGTTTGAACATTACATCTCTCTCTCTCTCTCTCTCTCTCTCTCTCTCTCTCTCTCTGCAGAACAAGTTTATCCAAACCAAAGAGAACACATCTGAGGCAACGCATGCACACGACGCACACACACACACACAAAATCAGACAATACCAACCATTCTATCTGTTACCTGTTCAATCACAAAAACATGAAAGCTGAGCTGCTGCCTCTGCATCATTGGAAGAATCCTGTTGAGCAAGATTTTGAGGAAAGGGTAGCGGTCCCTGTAGGGAATGATGATGGCTATTTTCTGCCATGCCTGGCAGTCTTTGGGGGACCACACTCCCCCATTCTGCACTTCTGGGTTCCTGGCCTCAATCTCCTCTTCACTCAGTTCCGTGAAGATGTCTAATTTTGCTTCATCTGAATAGATCAAATGAAAATTTGGCCTGTTTAATTCATACATTGTATAATACTATCTATGTCAACTGTGGATATTAATTACAAAACACAGCCAGATACTGTATTATTCATGCAGTAAGTTAAATAGTAAATCATATAGAAAACAGGTTTGTAACTTTTGTTGTAGGAAAATGATAAGAAAAAAGGCAATGAAAAAAACAACCTGTTTAAATAGTTACTATTTAAACTAGACCATTAAACAGCCAGTCAAACCATTCAAACATTTGAAATGGTAAACTTATTCCAGAATATTTATATCCTATTTCCTAAGACTACAACTGTAGCATGGTATGCACAGAATAACAATAACAAAGAAAAAAAAATACCCAAGGTAAAGCAAAACAAAATGAACAACAGCAAAAAAGCAACAACAAAAACCCAAAAGAAAATAAATACTAGTCTTGCTATCATACAATATTTACCAAAATGATTTTAACATACTCATTACATAACTTTACCAACATGCTTTTCCAAAAAAATCTCAATACTAGTTAGCAGTATTTCAATAGCACTGTTCAGGGAGTCTGATGATCAAAAGTCATTGATAAAATGACTGAAGCAAGACTGAAGAGAAGCAGTTTATCTGATACTTACGGAGTTCATCTAGCTTAATTTGGCATTTGCCTTCACTAGAGTGTCCAATCTGTGACATCTGCAGCAGAGCATCTGGCATAGTGTACACACAATGACTCTTGTAGTTGAACAGAGCAAAGCCAAGCAAGGAGAAGTAGATGAACAGGAGAACAAAGCGCAGGTACCGTCGACATCTTATTATTCGTGATTTCAAACTCATCCTATGTCACAACCAATTGTCCTTCTGCAAACCACCATTGGCTGAAACAGAAAATAAAATAAAGATCCATAAAATCAAAATATATATTACAGTAAATTAACTTTACTAAGATCTGGAATGAAAATAAAGTACCTCACTTCCACTTTTAAACAAGTTTTAATACTTTCCAATCAAAAAGAAAAAAGTTACAGTAGAGGAGGATTGCAATAAATAAAATCTCTCATCAAAGCCTTTTTCATATATTATCGTTGTGCAACTGAGCTACACAAGTAACACATCATTGATAAGTTATGAAGTTTACACATCACAATATCAAGGCAATTTTTTAATGTTGAACTAAGAACTTGTATACATATATATATATATATATATATATATATATATATATATATATATATATATATAATATATATATATATACATGTATGTCTGTACTCATGTACTCATAATACTTCTCTTTCAAGTGTTTGTATTATACTATTAACTAATTTCAAAACAGAGAGTGACAACCTATTCATAACTTGAGCTGTGGTACAGCATGATGAGTTAACTTTGTAAAGCTTCCTCATAATTCTCATCTTTGAGTTGAGACTGTGAGTTGTGTAAAAACTCTTCACTCACTGATACTAGCAAAATCAAGTAGCTTTCGTCACAAGTCTGCTGATGCTTTCAATCTTGTTTCATACATTAAAAAAAACAACACACACACACAGACAAGGAGACACCTAATTTTTTTTAAGAGTAAAAGGAATAATTAATATTTTTTCTGTATGCACAAGCCCAGTGTACACTCCTCTCCTTTTCCACTTTCAAATCGTTTAAATAGATATCACATGTAAATTTTGCCCTTTATAACATGATTAAATTTAAAATATTTTTGACTTGAACTCTGACCCCTGACATGATACCTCTAAGAAATCCACTCAGCAGATGAAGATGAGATGTTAAGCCACTAAGACCAGCATTACACACACACACACACACACACACTGTAATACCTAAGACCAGCATCACACACATACACACACTGTATTAGTGTATACTATAAGTGTATTGATCAACTGGTATGTATCTATGTCTATCTATCTATATATATGCATACTAACAGATTACCCTGACATATACTGATATAGTGACAAAGGCTGACTACACACACACACACACACAGCCGTATGCATTACACAGTGACACACCACATTGACAAAGACTGGCCAATCTACAGTACATATATAGTGATATACTACATCAGGGTTCATACAGACTTGGTGGAAAAAAATTTAGGGCCTTTTTAGGGCTTTTAAGGGCCATTATTTCCACATTTAGGGCCTAGCCGCGGGGTATCAAAGTATATTTTATCAACCTGTGTATACATTTACTTTGATAAACTTATCTCAAACTCACGTAAGAAAGTCTCCTTGTTTAAAACTGCATGTTGGATTTTGACACAAATTCAAGTTAAGTTCTAGAATAGAATGTCTTTCAACCATAGATACCACAATGAATTAAAATCCTCACAGTAAAACTTCAAGTCATGGTGTGATGAAAGTCTCCATGTCTTGAAATACCAAGTAAAGTGAAAACTGAAATAACTGTGTCGGATTTTAAGATGTTTTTCACAAACAAGTAGCAAAATGAACTCAAGATACTATCCCTCAAACTTCATCTGATGTGAACTAGTCTCCTTGCCTTATCAAAGATACAGATGGTTACCAGGTACTAGAACTAGTAATAACAATACTCTCACACAGTCACAGTGCCTCTTCCAAATTCTGCTCCTTTATTTCCATCTCATACATGCGTAGATGCAGGCAATCACACACACACATACACACTCATCCACGCATGAGTGAGAGAGAGAGAGAGAGAGAGAGAGAGAGAGAGAGAGAGAGAGAGAGAGAGAGAGAGAGAGAGAGATAGAGAGAGGTTGCTGGACGCACTTTCTCTTCACTATGAATACATGTGCAAGTCCCGTAATACTGGCTGGAAAAGGATGCCTCCCTATAGCCTAGTTTTTTTTTTTAAAAACAAGAATCTTCAAATCAAGTCTGCCAATAAGCTGCGAATTCCAAAGTCAACTGAACCCACCATGTCGAGCGGTGAAAAATATGCAAAGTGCTGGCATTTCTGACTTGCCTTATGAACTGGATTCGTTTCTGTATGCGTTCTGCAGGAAATCTGTACGGTCATCTCCTCAAATAAAGAATAGATCTGGTTACAGGTTTTATTGTTTTCCCATTCTCAAACGTAACTGTTTCGTTGACTGCCATTTTGTAAACTGTGCATGCACAGAGGAGAAAGAATAGCTATTCACAGCCCAGCTGTGCTAAAATTTAAAAATCTCGTAGAGGACTGTAGCGCAGTAAACAGAAAACTTTTTTGGGGGGGACTCGTGATCGCAGTTCCATAGTTTAACATCATTTTCCTAACAAATTACGGACATACCGTACAGGGCAGGTAGTCCTGCACATGTAAAAATATTTGGTGAAAACGAAGCATCATGCTCTTCCAATGGAAGCAAATTACCTCCCATGGCAAAACAGGCAGCGCAATATGAATAGCAGACGACAGGCATTCTATCAGCGATAGTACGATCTTCGGACACCCTTCTTGCTTTCATTTTGCAGAAGTTTCATTTTGTATATTTGTTTAATCTACATTTCAACAGAAACTCACTCATGATTCCCATTTTTAGGGCTTTTTAGGGCCTCCAGGGCTGTATGTCTCATTTTTAGGGCTTTTTAGGGGCCTTAAATGGGCTCTTCAAAAATCAGGGCCTTTTAGGGCTTTTTAAGATCTGTATGAACCCTGCTACATGTATCATTATATGAGAGATAATGTAAATTTATAAACTCAGTAGGCTTCAACCTTACTAAAGATCAGTCTGGAATATTTTGTTTCTTGATACGGTAAAGATCTAGCAGTTCTGCCACGAAATTATGACTGATTATCGAAGGACCATGGATGTGATTATGTTTGCAGAGTGCATACAATTACAAATGTACAACTTACAACTAAGGCAACACATGGATACAATGAGCCTGAATGAATGCTCTGGTGCTTTTTCTCGAAGATAATTAAAATACTTAAACAGGAGACGAAATACTGTGAACAATTTCTTTTCCCCAAAATAAGCAATTCCACCATCAAACGTAAAATATATGTTGGGTTTTTTTGTTATCCTCAAACTTAGCTTACATGAGTCAGGCACTGCTGGTTGTCTAGTGGAAGACGGAAGTCAATATATAACATTATGGTTTTACAAGCCAAGAGAGCTTTCGTGAAAGACAACTCTAAATATAAAGTAGGCGTGGTTGTTCAGGTACCTAAACAGCTGAAACCTAGTACAGATTTGCTAAAAATCAATGCTGTGTGTGTGTGTGTGTGTGTGTGTGTGTGTGTTGTCTTTTTTTAAATTAATTTATTTTTTAGTCTTTTATATCGAGGATATTGGGATAAGCACTTATGTGCTTTTTTACACCCAGTCCCCATGTGTATGCGGATTTGTAAATTCTGTCATCTGTTCCCACCAGCACACAATGGCCTACTCATACGAAAAGCGGAACAGGGTTTAACGTGTGCGCAAGATATTCTGCGTGCGTTTGCACACGGGACCTCGGTTTATAGTCTCAATCGAAAGACTTTCGGGGAGAGTGGAGTCTGCACTGATGTTAACTCCAGGGTAAACTATCCCCTTGAACAGGAATCGAACCCGGGTCGTCAGATTGCGAGTGCAATGTTCTAACCACTAGGCTATCCCGCCCCCCATGTGTGTGTGTGTGTGTGTGTGTGTGTTTCATTCTAAACTTTCCCAAGTGATGCAGGAGTATCTATTGTTACCCCAACCAATGATATAAGCTCAGTGTTGAGAGAACTGGATTTGAGACCTAGAGTACTCTGAGGGTGTGGGTTCAAATCTCCACTGAGCAGTCTGTTTGAGATATTATATAATATATGAATGAAGAAGAAAAGTTAAGACACAAATCTATATACAGCGTTTTATCCATAATACAATGTCACTAAAATAACACATACACACAGACACACGTTTATATGCTTCAGCAGGGTGATGGGAACTTGGGCAAGGACAGATAATTATGAGACACAGGGATCCTGCCAGGTCATCAGTGCACCATCAATCATCATTCTCTATTTCTGGTGACTCTATCTAAATCTTGTAAAACGTATCCAAATCACTTTATTCGTTATCTTCCAAATTCCTCGAACAAACACAAAATCTTTTGGCCAGTGTGGCTTTTCATATTCAGCTCCTTCTGTCTGGAAAACTTTGCCTCAGGATTCTCCATCACTCTTCTTCTTTTTCCTCACTCAAGCCCAGTTTAAAAACACATCTGTGCGCGCGCGCGCGTGCGTGTGTGTAAATAGGTATGTATGTATTATTCGTGTGGTATGTATACATGTTTTGTGTTTGTTGTCAATTTTTGTTTTTTGTTTTGTAAGTGATGTTTGTATACATTAATTAAATCATCATCTCATCTCATCTCATTTGCTCCCGTAACCCCTTCCGGGGTCGTAGGGGCACTGCAGTGGCGAACATTGCACCAGTTGGCTTCATTTGTGGGGCATTCCCCGAGGGGATGCCGGGGCCTATCAGTATAAATAGCATCCCCACATTCTGGAAATTCTGTGCTAGAAATTTCCTCTTTTCTATCACTCTCTTTGTTTCTGCCTTGCTCCTTTTCTTCATGTCACCTCCTTCTTGCCTATTTTCTGCCTTCTTGGTCCATTCTCCTGCCTTTTTTCCAGAAAGAACTTAAAAGGTAACTATTCTCTCTTGTGCCCAAGTGGGATGGCTGGGCCTGACTTGTCAGGCCCTTAACGGCAGCGTGACGCATTTTCGCTCATATAACAGACAACAATAGTTGTTGTCTAAGCGTTCGACGAAGAAGAAGAATTTGTGGGGCAAATGCCTAGGTTTTGGAAAAGCTATTTCCGTCCATTCAGTGATGTAGTCTGCCCATTTCTTCTTTGGCCTGCCTCACTTGCTCTTCCCCTGCACTGTTCCTTGCAATGTGGTCTTGGAGAGCCCATCAGATCTTGTCACATGCCCAACCATCTGAGCTTCCTTTTCTTGACTGTGGTCAGCAGGTCTTCATAGTGCTTTACTTGTTGGGTGATGGTTTGTCAGACTTCTTGGTTGGTAAATGTGGTCCATGTATGAAATGCCAAGGAGTCTTCTGGGGCATCTAATCTCCAAAGCCTGGATCCTCCTTTGTAGATCTGCATTCAATGTCCAGGATTTGCATGCATACAGATATATGGAAATGACCAATGCATGCAGTAGCTTGACCTTTATCCTGAGAGAGATGTTTCAGTCTTTCCAGATGGTCTTGAGCTTTGCCATTGATGCTACTGTTTGTGCAGCTCTTGCAAGGATTTCAGTCTTTGAACTTTGTTCACTAATAAAAGCTCCAAAATACTTATTATTAGTGATTAAATCACAATCTATTTATTTCACTGTAGTGTAGTAGTGGTGTTGTGTTATATGTATTTGGGTGCATTCGTTTTGACTTTTCTTACAGTGTAAAGTGCGTTGTTTGTGCATCCCCCTTAAAAGAGAATGAAAGTGTTCCAAATGTGTCCATCATTATCATTTCAGTCCATGTACACATTGCCTGAACAGTGAAGGACCTTCTGATATCCTCAGTGCTGTGAACCTGGCCTTTAGTACATGTATAATCTGCCTATAGTCAGTGTAGGCTTCATAACAAAGAGTTGATTTTTTTTATACTGTGTATTTTTGCTGACTCTAATGATATATATGTGCAGCATAGGGATGGTATAATACTTACAAGATTGAGAACAACTTGTGCTATGCCCAGGAAATCATAAGACAATAAAATGAGAATTCAGTATTTAAAAAAAAAAGTTTTCAGTTATTTTTTTTATAAAGGATTTATGAGTAGGAAACTTCTAATAGACTACACCACATGTCTCTATATATATATACAGTGGAAGTCTAGTCTCGCATATGCCTGAGATGCTTGATTTTCTGCATAATCATAACCCAGTGTGCGGATGAAGTCTCAGAGGGAAATGAAGTATTGTCATAATTATTTCTGCAAACCATAAAATGCTGACAATAACACATGATTTACAGGATTTTGAATTGCATATTTCACTTTCTGCATCTATGCACATGTACAAAAATTGGCTAAACAACATTATGGCCTAGGTCAAAAGCTTTGTCAATTATTCATGTGTGGATGGGGGGGGGGGTGGGGGGCTCATTTTTTGTGACATTCCTCTCCTTCTGTTCCCACCCTACTCATTTCAGTCTCTCTGCCCCAGCCATACCTATGATTGTCATGTTGAATTCTCAAGGTTGAAGTCCACATGGAACCTATCAATGTCAGGCCACCATAGGGCCACCAGCCAGAGAGGACCCTACACTACTGCTGGTTCACTTTGGCAGTCTTCAGTGGTGCCTGTTGCCGAGCTAATGTATGCAGGACACCATCTTCTAAGCCCCCACTGATGACAGTAATAGCTCAGTTGTGGAGCCAGAATGAGTGAGACCCCCACTCAGGGTGACTGACAACCACATTATATCCTCCAACCATCCTCTGCTATGAACCTCCAACGCCAAAGGCTTTGACACAAACTCACCACAGGCAAAGAAGTGTATGGGGAAACCCAAACGCAGGTCACCATGAGACCGCAGCAGCCTGAGCCACCAACTTAGAGACAATTTCCTTTTATCGCATGGTAATTGATGATGTTGAGGATGATGTAATGCTGCTGCTATGGAACTGCATGTACTTTGAGACTACATGACAGGGCTGTGCTCTACGCTTCCTATCATAATATATACCACAGCCTGGTGTCAACCGGGCATGAGGAATGCAATGAGACACCTGCAATGTTGGTCAGATAATTTGAGCAACACTCTCAAACTCCATCCCCTAAGTGGATGAAGTTCTACTGTGTGGTCCCAGTCTTCTCAATGAACCCATAACAAACTCATCCTGGGATGGAGCTAGCTGCAGTCCAAAACATCCCTTCAACTCTCATTGGATTTGAACTTGTGACCTCCCAGACTCATAAAACAAATAACCGTACATATACAAGAGAGAGATAAAAATACAAGAGAGAGAGAGAGAGACACTCTGAGACAGAGGCAGAGAGGAGCAAGCTGCATGCTGTAAGTGGTTGTAAAGATTTTGTCATGTTTGTGCTCAGGTTTCCAAAAAGTTTTTGAAAGATACCACTATATCAGTTGACACTGATAAAAAAAAAATGTTATCTTCAGTTTTGGATTTTCTCAGACTTACAACTTATCAACCTATCTGGAATGCAGCTACCTTAATGGTGGGGAAAAAATGGTCTAAATACAAAAAACTTACCAATGGTAAACCTTGGAAACTCTAGCTCAGGAACAACGCCCCCCCCCAAGAGAGAGAGAGAAAAAGTGAATGAAAAAGACACACACACACACTTGGGCAGAGAAACAGAAAGAAAAAGCCAGACAGCACAATGAAGGGACAAGACAGTGATTTTGACTAACAGAATAATACTGAAAACCAGGCAAAGTGAAACAAACAACAAAAGGACAGCAAGGGTGTATGTTGTATCCAGCATTTATTAATATTACTGAAATCCACTGCCATTTCAAATGGGTGATAATCATAATTATCTGGCAGTTAAGATGTAAACTAGAAAATATATAAGTCTGTGGGAGTATAAAGGAGACGTTAAAATTGGACAACCACACTCATTTGCTATAAAAGCCCTGGTAATAATAATTAAAGCATTAACAAAAAAAGTTGCACAACCTTCTGAAAATGCTTCTTTATCAGCAAAAATGCCCATCCCAAAAACACACAAGTATCCATGTCAGAAATAAGCATATTACAATGCAGGAACTGTTTAATAGTTATGGATATTGATGCAAGCCTGCTTCCTTTTCTTTCACACCACATGCAATTTGCATGATTGTAGATGATAAAAAAACATTAATACTTATAAGAAATGGGATAAATGAACGAGACATCAAAACTTTAGACCTTGATCAGCGAGCATTCCCTTGAACTGCCACCATGACATGAATACACTACCAAGGGATGTTACAAAGACTAAATTCATACACGACTCATAAATCACTGAACGTTATGGTTTCCAATGAGCAGTACAGATCAGTGTATGGTTATCTGGCTCATCTATTTGCATTTGTGTGAGTATGTGTGTGTTTTAAAAATTTATGTATTTTTTTGTTTTGAGGGTAATGGAATAAGCACTCATGTGCTTTTTTACATCCAATCCCCTTGTGCATGCAGTTTGTAAATAAATTCTGTCATCCCTTCCCATTGACACACACATGGCCCACTCTTCTGAAAGGAGGAATAGATATTACTGTGTGCGCAAGATGCTCTGCATGCATTCACGCACAGGGCCTCAGTTTATAGTTGTGTGTGTGTGTTTGTGTCTACGTGTGTTTGCAAGATGTTGTGTTTATAAGCCTCTCTACTTGTGAGTTTGCATTCTTTATACTTAAACCCTCATTCCCACTATCTTTTTAAACAAAAAAACTCAATGTTTCATTCTTACCCAGCATTGAAATCATGTCTAAATGCATGCATGATTGTTCATTATCCTCAAAATAACAAAAAAGAGGTGTGAATATTTTTATGGACTGTACAAATCACACATTCATTCACCCGTTCATGAGGTTGTGTGGTCATCAGCTTGACATGTCTGAGGTCAATAAAAAGAACAGTATGAGACTTGAGTGACAAGTACATTTTGAGATACATAATGAATTCATGATATGCAAAGAGAGAGAAGCTTCTCAATTGAGACAGACTATAAACTGGCAAAAATGTAATCCAAATTTTTTTTTAGTGTTTATTTTGTTGTTGCGTAGGCCATGAGTTTATTTTAAAAAGGAGCTTATGTCCCAATTTAAATATCATTGGTTTGGTACATGTAAAACATAAAATCAATTTATCTGCAGGGTAATTTTCATGTACCTGAAAGCATTCACTGTATCATTCAAGAACAGGCTGGAAATGTAGCACTAAACTCTGAGACAATGATTAACAGAAAGAGATGACATATAAGGTATAGAGACAAGCCATATAGACTTTTTTCATCATGGACGTTTTAACTCGGTTCTGAAAAAAAAAACTGTATAAAAATATGTAGCCAATATGAATTATGCTTTTCATTAGTACACTACACTTCAGCTATGCAGGTTAGATATCACAGAAGCTTTTCTTGGCCATGTAAATTTCAAATGACCTAGAGGGACTGGGGGTGTTTGCTGTCAGGGACAGAGACAACAAATAACCAGAGCTAATATATTTGTATGATGGGACCAAAGCACCATGGATTAAGTGGCATACACAGGCGCAGGCATGCTGGTTGAAAAGCCAATATTAACATCTGGAAACAGGTGGTACACACTGGCCATGTTTCTCTGGATAACCTCTCCACTGGCATGGGGCTTGGGGCCCTCCTTCTTGTCCTGAAATGAAGCGGGTTGGTCTCCATTTCTCCGGAATGTCCATCCGTAGCTCTGTCCAGGTTGGTTTGTTCCCAAATCCACTGATTTGCACCATCTATGACACAGCTGTTGGAAAGTCAACAAACTAAAGCCGTACTTGTTCAGTCTGGCTTTATGTACGGAATGTACCCTATTGCAATAAAGACAGTACTTTGGACCCTGTTCTCTTGGAGATGCTGCTTTGTCAACCCAGTCTAAGCTTCTGATGTTTGCATCTTCTTTCTCTGTCTGACACTTTGTACTAGACTTTTCACACTTATGGGGAGAAACATGACATAGTTTAGTTGTAGACAGGTTCTGGGAGGAATCAGCCATGAAATTATAGCCTTCTGAGACTGCGTAGACAAACTGGACCAAATGCGATTTAAATGACAATAATGCCAGTAGTTGTGAAACGATAGCATCAACAACTGACTGCTCTGTTACATGTGATTGTTCCATGTCATCAGCTTTGAACTTGTTAACTGCAGGCTCATCTTCTAACAAAGAGAAATCATCACTTGTGGTTGGACTGGTCACTGAGACAGAATCTTTTGTTACTGATGAAGGTGGTTCACTTTCTGGGTGTGATTTGGACACTCCTCCTTCTTCAAGTGTGTTCTCAGCTCCGTTATTCCGAAAATCAGTGGTTTTCAGCAGCGAAATCCCTGGAGAAGTTGTGCTCCAGGCAGGATGAAGGAGAAGAATCCAAAGACATGCACTGAGGAACATCAGCAGTGGTAAGTGGTTCAGGCAGGGAGGTAGATGTCAGTGCTGAAGAGGCCAGAGTCATTCCAGCATTGACCATCAGTGCACATCCAATCACAGCTATGCAGTACACTGCAGTGCTCAACATCACCGCCTGCAACATGGCCAAGACATTGAGTTTGAAACACTCACCGAAATGACCGAATTACTGAATGGTTGTCTATCACTGAAACATTATACACAGTAAGTAAAAAAAAAACCACCCTCAATTTCATTCCCCATTCCCAACTCTTCACCAACAATATCTAAAATTTAAAAAATCTGGGGTGAGGTGGGGGTGGGGTGAGGTGGGCGGCATAGCCCAGCAGTTTAAGCATTGAGCTCATGATCTCACAGCCCAAGTTTGAGCCACCACCACCACCACCACCCATTTGAGGGGATTTTATCAACAGGAGTTAACATCAATATAAATTCTACTCCCTTGAAAGTCCTTCTAATGAGACTATAAACCGTGGTCCTGATCACAGATACAAAATCTCACCACTGATGAACTTTGGAAGTCTAGCCCAGGAATAAAAAGAAAAATCCTTTTTCAGTTTGGTTGGGTGTTTTTTCCCATGTTTGTTTGGTTTTTTTTTGGGTTTTTTTTTTTGGGTGGGGGTTGGGCTCTCTGAAATTGGGGGGGGGCTCTCCCTGAAAGAAAGAGTATCTAGAAATGCAGTGAGATGAGTATCATTTGAATGTATAGTCAGTTGATTTGTTGATGAACTGACTGAAAGAGGCTTTTTCACTCACACAGACAGAAGAGAGAAGTAGCGCTGACTGTTTGGGGGACGGGATAGCCTGGTGGTTACAGTGATGTATTCGTGATCTGCTGGCCCGGGTTCGATTTTCGTTCGAGGATTTTTCCTCTGGAGTTAACTTCAGTGCCGACTCCTTTACCCCCAAAAGTCTTTCGAATGAGACTATAAACTGAGGTGCACAGAACATCTTGCGCACACGGTAAAACCCGTTCCGCTTTTCGGAAGTGTAGGCCATTGTGTGCCGGTGGGAACAGATGACAAAATTCACAAAACTGCATACACACCTGGACTGGATGGAAAAAAAAAGCAAATGAGTGCTTATTCCATTATCCTCAAAATAAAAGAGTAAAATAAAATAAAATAAGTAAAGAATGACTGTCACAAACTGTTGCTCACCTTGATCAACTCCCGTACAGCTTCTGATAGCGACAGGTCCTTCCACGGCCCTTCCAGCAGCACACAGAGGTCAGTGTATGAGAACCAGCCCCTCTTCAGGCCCTCCTTCGATGCAATACTGGTGGGATGCAAAAATGGTGAACAAGGCAAATCAGTTTGTGGCTTACACGAAAAAATAATAATAAAAAAATTCCCCCCCCTCACTATACAAATAACAAAAAGGAAGTAAAACACCATGTAACTGAGTGAATCATTAAAGAAAAAACAAAAAGACATCCCCCCCTACAAATTTTGTATGCTATGATTTAATAATAATAATAAATGGAACTTAAATAGCACTATATCTTGCAAAGACTTCAGTACATATCCAATACACCATAAATGATATTGTCTTTATTGTGTACTTCTTCATATGCCATAAAATTGGATATTGACAATCATGGTATAAATGAGATCAAACTTCACCTGAGTGGAATATCCTATTTAAAAAAATCTCAATATCACCATATCATCCTAAACCATAAACCAAAAATATCTAAGCAAAAGCTGCATACAAACAAAATCCAAATCACTTCCTCTCACCTAAGAGAGATATAGAGACCACTGCTTCTGCCGTGCCTGCTATTCCAAATGAAATGTTCTACTTCAGAATCTGAGAGAGGTATGTGGTGGTGGAAATTTTACTAATGTTTCCTCCCTAGTGAGTTGCAGTGAGACCTACCTTTTTTCTATGGAGAGCATGGCCTGTTCAAAATCTTCCTTCCGTATGAATAACGCCCATTCCTGAAACAGACAGGACAGACAACATTAATGAAATAAGATTTTTTTTTCTCAGTGTTATGTCTACTCCAGACAAAGAAAGAGACCAGATCTTTATGCAGCCTCTAACATACACGAGTTAAAACCAATCATATTTAGGGACAGGAGGCACCGTGGTCGAGTGGTTTAGGCGGTCAACTCGTGATCCAGAGGTCGCGGGTTCGATCCCCGCTCGGCTCGGTGTTGTGTCCCTGGGAAAGACACTTTACTCCTATTTTCCTCACTCCACCCAGGTGTACAAGTGTGGGTACCAGCTCTGCTGGGGAAGAATCATTTGACAGACTAGCGTCCTGTCACAGGGGTGGTGAAAAACCATCAGTTCGCTTAACGCTACAGAAACCGGGATAAGCTCCGGCTCTATGGGCCTTCTGGCTCGAAAGAACATACTTTTTTTATATTTAGGGACACTACCAACAGCAGAATCAGCTCACACTGGATGCCGGGGGCCTGTCAGTATAAATAGCATCCCCACCTTCTGTAAATTCTGTGCTGGGAATTCCCTCTTTTCTATCCCTCTCATTCTCATCCCTGTTTCAGGGCAGCCCAAAGCTCAGATCATGGATAGGTCCCTGTCAACTTCTAATTCTGTAGATACAACAGGATGAGCGAGGGTAGGGCTGTGGTGGTGAATTTAGAATGAGTGATGATGGAACAGCAGGAATGGTATGTCAGAAAAGATGAGGCAGCATGAAATAGAACAACAGCCCAACAACAATAAACAACAGAAAAATCAACAACTAATAAACAAAACCAAGAACCAAAACAACATTAGCAAAATCAGAAAAAAACCTCAACAAACCAAGGCATCCAGAAAGTCCTTTTCCATCTTGTTGATCTCCTCTGTATCCATTCCTGCGTTCTCTGCCCATTCGTCATTGAACACCTCTTCATCAGCCCCCTCATCATACAGGTACTTGGATGCCATCATCTGCACCATGTCACCGAGGAGACAAGGGTCAGACATTGATGCTCCCCCGTGGGGATGCCGGGGCCTATCAGTATAAATAGCATCCCCACATTCTGGAAATTCTGTGCTAGAAATTTCCTCTTTTCTATCACTCTCTTTGTTTCTGCCGTGTTCCTATGCTTCCTGTCACCTCCTTCTTGTCTATTTTCTGCCTTCTTGGTCCATTCTCCTGCCTTTTTTCCAGAAAGAACTTAAAGGTAACTATTCTCTCTTGTGCCAAAGTGGGATGCGCTGGGCCTGAGTTGTCAGGCGCTTAACGGCAGCGTGACGCATTTTCGCTCATATAACAGACAACAATAGTTGCTGTCTGAGCGTTCGACGAAGAAGAAGAAGACATTGATGTGTCTTCTCCTTTCACTCCGTAAGACTACTGGAGCACTGTACTGAATTTTGTAGGCAGTGTGACAAGATAAATCTGGTGGAACTCATTCCTCTCCAGGTAAGTCACAAATAAACTGAGCATTAACTTTCAGCAATTACTTCAAAATTTATTAACTTATTCACTCTCAGTGCTAAGAGATAACAAAAGCCCCCCAAAATAACAGCAAAAATATTTAAAATCTACACAGGACAAACAATAACAAACAGTAGTCATTTCGCAAATAGACGAGTTCAGACCACTTCTTAAGTTTGATACAAAAGGATTAATGTTTATAAGGTAAGTCTGATTATAAAAGTCAGCTTCAAGTATAATGGACAGTAGAGACAAACATTCATAAGATTCTGATAATTTAATCGTGATATAGTATTAATACTACTAATACTCATATACCAATTAAGGCAAACTGAAAAAAAGTAACATGTTTTTATTTATTAGGAAAAAACCCTCACCCTAATGAACACAGCATAATTTAAACCCACAAGAGCTGACACACAGAACAGATTCTTGCAGAGTCCTACCATTGAAATCAGGAAGAGATCGGAGGAAGACAGTTTTCTGGAACGATCTGGCCGTTTATGTTGCAGACGTCTGGCATAGATCATACTCATGACTGTGGATGCTGGTGACACAGTTTCCTGACTGCAAGCAGAATTAAAAACAAACAAACAAAAAGCAATCAGTAAATTTTGTTGTTGTTGTTGAAAGTTGCAAAGTTACAAAACAAACAAACAAACCCAACATTTTTTTCAGTTGTTGCAGAATCAAAACAAAACACAGTCAAGTCGTTCAGTAGCTGCCACTTTCCACATCAGTTCCTAGATTTACAGACTGCACAACTTTTCAAATGACTATGACTGTCTTTGTCATCTTGATCAGTACCTTGATTGCAAATCACAACAAAACCCAGTTTAGATGATTCATATCTTCCTACAGCATTTACGGCTGTGGAACCCATTTAACTGCATCTTCCTGTCAATGTTCAATTCATTCACAAATCAAAATGTATGAAATGGAATAGGAATTCTCTAAACACAAGATGAAGATTTCTCTAAATGGCAGTGAAAATAATCTAACAAAATCACAAAACAGTGAATAACTTGAGGCAAAATATTTATTCCAGTTACTCCTGGTTTAAAATCCATTAAACTATTGTGGAGTTATTGCATGTTAAATACACCCACCCACTCAGAGGCCATAAACCTCCATTTTGCTTGCCCAGCAGGAAGTGAACAAATGATTTTGCTGTGCCCAGCAATGGGTTAAATTATCAGTTAAAAGCACTGTTACCACTTATTTGTTATGACTCCCCAAAAATAGTAACTTGAATTTTGTCCTAATTTCCGCAGCTTGAGCAACATGTTTGTAGACATGCCTGAGCAATGAAGTAACCCTAAAATCCTTACCTAGATATTTCAGAGGCCATTTCCAGATCAATTTGGTCCTCATCAGGTTCATTGGGATCCATATCCTGAAAAAACTCCACTGCCATCTCTGAAACAAAGTTCTACAATGTTTAAAAGAAGAAAAAAAACCACCAACCAAACAAAAGCAGTTGTTAGACACAGAAAGATAAGACAACACAATAATGAAAAATGACATGATAATGATACAAAATATCAACCCTTTCTTCTTGAGATCAGTAAGGAAGCAAGTGAGTGCAATACAATCTCCTGCAGAATTTGATATGCTCAGTATCAGAACTTTTTGTTTTTTATAATGAATAGATTACTTGTCATGTATTCATATGCTTCTCAGTTTCTGTTCTTCACCCAGCCAAACCACATTACTAAAGAATAGGTTCACTCATCTTCTTTTTCGCAATAAATTTTCCAACAGAAATTTTGCTCTAAAGAAGTGTTGCTTTGCCAGGGCTTTATATGCATGTGCTAGTACATGTATACCTGCTGCACAAAATACTAGATTTATTTCACCTGATGAACACCACACAAGAACATAAAAGGAAAGCAGTGGGGGAAAAAAACAAGCTTGTTGAAAGAAAAAACAGACTACAGTCCTCGTTTTCGCAGCAATACATTTTGTAAGCATTTTGCAGAATAAGGAAAATAATTATCATGTCTTTTTCAAATTTGAAAATTGAAAAATTTTGTTGGGAAGCAATAGTATAATTCCTTTTATGGTTGACAATTTCCCTTAATTGAGCTTTGAGTAATTACTGATATTAGCATGAAAAACAATTCATTCTCTAATAAATGATTTCTGGTCAACAAAGAATTGTGTGAAGACTAAGACTGTAAATGTAAGAGTTTCCTATTACAAAAAACATGAGTAGTTATGATTTGCATACTTTTGAGATGGTTTAATGAAAAAAAAGTTTTGTTGTTGAGTTCAATCCATTCTCAGCTCTTCTGCATGGTTTTTCTTTTATCAAGTTAGCCATACCTCAATATTCATCAAATGTCAGTTAGGCCATGACAGATACTTGCCCACAATTAATGAGTTATATGAGAAACAAAACTGATGATGCACTGGTAGTTGGCACTAATGAGTAATGTCAGTCAAACAGTGTGGCACCTTTTTTTTGCATTTATTTCAACAACAGACTGTTCTCATCTGCTTAGTTATTGCAGCCACCAGCTGTGCAGATAAAAAGAAGATATGATGATGAATAAATAAATTTTTTAAATTTGGTTTTTAAGGTAAAATGATCAGATTAAAGAGAGAGAGAGAGAGAGAGAGAGAGAGAGAGAGAGAGAGAGAGAGAGAGGGGGGGGGGGGGAGACAGAGACATAGAGAGAAAACAAAGAACAGAGAGCTCAATATTTGTAATATTCTTCCTTTAGTAGGGTGGCTTACAGCCTGGTACCTTACCTGTAAGGGTGAATGGGTTATGAGCACATTCCAGCTGACCCGAGTACAACGTTTTTTGGATGCGTTCACGGAACTCCTCATCCATGTTGTTTTCGGTTCTGAAGCATCATACAATGATACATATATGACGGAATTGCAACAATCTACATTTCAGATCAATGCAGCTCAGTTGATGTCAAAATCTACGACTCTTTTCATCAGTAAACAATGTACTATAAAACCAAAATAACAACAAAACAAAACAAAAAGCCCAAACCAACCAAACCAAACTAAAAAGCCCCCATAACATCATAACATTAATAAAGAGGTCTTTTTTTTCCCTTTTCACTGTCTTTCCCATTTTCACTGTAGATTATGCAGAAACTGGTACAGAGAACTGGTATGAAAAGATCTGAAAAAAAATTCTTTGTCAGAATCAGTTTGGGTGTTCTTCCTCTTCTTTTGAATCAGAAGTCTTCTAGCATCAGAACGACTCTTGGAATTCAGAGTTCTGGATATTGAACAGTCACTATTAGTATTCAAGATTTTTTGTTTTGTTTTGGTGGCAATCCATTAGATTCCAAGCAAGAAAGCCCACAAAAATATGATTGCCACCCCAGCCCCTCCTGAAGAATACTAAAAAGAGCATGTCTTCAAAGTTTTATGATCCCAGGCAATGCTTGGGACAAAGTTTGTGCTGGTACTGAGCCACTGTTCAGTATTTGTGGCGGATGTAGGAGTTTACATTGGCTTTGTCTTCATTTGAACAACTCTATGATGGATGCTGTTGCTGAGTGGTTAGGACTGTTTGACTTGGATCTCTTGGGTCCATGAAGCCATAGGTTATGAATCTCAGCAGTGGCATCTGGTGAAATAATAAATAACTTAAGGGTGGAGACTTTTACCATCCCCCAGGTCAAATGTAAGTGCAAGCCTGCCAGTGCCTTAATTAATATGCAGAAGATCGATTACATGCAATTATTAAAGATCCCAGAATTCATGTTAGCATTTGGTGTGTTGTGGATACACAAGCATGCCCATATCCTGTTAAAAAAAATGCTGCACTTAAGTCAGAATGTGTCAGCTGAGGCCAGGGAACAGACCTCCTTCACAGTTACACTACATACAAGAGAAGACCATGCACTATGCATCCCACCCATTACGGGGGCGCAGAGAAGACTGGATGTCCCATGCACAAATATGCACACCAGTTCCACAATCTTGCATAACATCATGTCAACATGATTGAAGTTATCCTTTGGAAGAGAGTGATAATGGTATGAATGGCATGCAACAAACAGCAGACATCTGTTATTTATGTAATGGCCTGCAAGTAAAGAGTCAGCAGAGAGCAGTATAATCTGAGAGAAAGAGTTCAAAGACTCCGATGAGAGTGTTGGGAGGGGAGGGCGCAACAAAGTTCTACATTCATGCGCCTATGAATTAAATCTGGTTTTTTTCCCTCTTATGGTTCAACTATATAATATGTATAGGAAAAGATATGCGTTGTAAGTGTGAATTTATAAATGTTCACAAAACAAAGTCAGAAAACTACCATACACTCACCAGTAGATCAACACGAATAAGACAAAAACTACTGATAAAGGCAGACAAGGCCGCCCCTGTTTTGCGTGGCCTTCGGCTTTCCTGCCACTGATGCAAACTTCTTTCCCGGAAGTTCTCGCGAGACTTAGGTGTGGTGGTGCTCTGTAAAATGGCGAACTGGAATCAATGGACTATTATCATGTAGACTAATGGTGTGAAGTTCCAGTTCTCGTCGTTTTATTGTAAACCATGGCTACCGCAGAAGTAGATGTTGCATCGTTGCCTGAAGATGTCAGAGAAAAGCTCGCCGAGCTGGATCTCGAGCTTTCGGAAGGTAAGGCGTTCGTAAGCGTCGAAAAAAAATCAGCCTGTTTCCTCGTCATTTTCATATCATTATCTTGATACACTACACGGGGGTAGGGGGAAGGAAGTAATATAAGTAATCAGTCACATTAATTGTTGACTTACTGGTGTTAAGATTGTTGGGCAGGAGGGACTCTGTGTATCTTTAAAACTAATGCTGTGTGTATGCGGAGGAGGCGGGGGCGGGGAGGACATTGTCGTCAGTGACGCATTCTCACATCAATCAGTATAAAATGAGTGTTAAATTGCGAGTGATGACCACAGAGTCCCGACAGTTAAGAAATGGACTAAAAGTGTAAAAAGGACAACAGTTGTAAATTATCGCGGAAGTCATACATTCATTGCTTCTTATCATTCTCTGATTACAATTTTAGTGAATGACTCATCCATGATTCGATGAATGAATGCTTAATAAACATACAGTATCAATACACGGCTGTATTAACTATTATGTATACATCAAGGCCTTTCATATTATCGTGTATCTACATGGCAGATGTTAATGGTGTCTGATGTAGATCTAGTCTGAAAAAAAATCATGACAAATGTTTTTGTGTTGCAGTTGATCTTTTTTAAGAATCCCTCCTTGAAGCCCCTCTGTTTCTATTTTAGTAAATTTAGAGCTCTCTCTCTCTCTCTCTCTCTCCTCTCTCTCTCTCTCTCTCTCTCTCTCTCTCTCTCTCTTCTCTCTTTCTCTCTCTCTTCCTCACTCTCTCTCTCTCTCTCTCACACGCACACACACACACACACACACACACACAGACTCAAACACACACACACACACACACACACACACTTGTAAGAGTAGGCCATTGTGTGCAGGTGGGAACAGATGACAGAATTTACAAAACTGCATACACACATGGACTGGATGTAAAAGAGCACATATGACATGTGCTTATTCCATTATCCTTGATATAAAAGAATAAAATAAAAAATAAAAACCAACCACACTTACACACACACATCACACACACATACTCACACACACGTGACACATACTCATGAATAAACAATACACACTATATATATATATATATATATATATATATTATACTAGTTATAGTGTGCATACACACGCAGACTCACTTGTAGTTGTATGCACTCACGCAGGTACTCGCACCCCTCCACCCCCTCCTCCCACACACACACACACACTCACACATACACACACACACCACCCACATGTAAAGATCTATACATTATATATATATGCAGACATTGTTTATGTAACACATTTTTCAGTGCCAGCTCAGTAATATTTGAGACAACAGTGTAGGCATACATTTTGTTTTGGAGATCTGCTCTCCAGATTGTGTAATGTGTGTGTGTATGTGTGTTTGTGTGTGTGATCCTTTGCTGTTTTTGTGTTTTCCAAGGCAAGAGTGTTGACTAGCACCAAGTGCCTGAAGTGGTACTCGTAGTTGTAGCTCTGGCAAACTCCAGTGTCTGTCTGAGTGTCTCCCTTGACTGAAAATTCATGATGATGAAAATTCATGAAAAGGTCATATTACTTCTACTGTCTGTGCCAGGGCATTTCCTTGTTCATAAAATCAAAATGTTTAAATTTACTACATTGATACCAGAAGATGATAGGAATTGACTCAAGAGTTTCTCCCCCTTCCAAAAACAGACACAAACATTACCAATCAAAACAAAGCATCCCACCTCTGTCCAGAAAAACAAACAAACAACAGCAAAAATCAACAAAATACAAACCAGACCAAAACAAATTAAAAAAACAAAAGCCATCAGGAAAGAACAAAAATCAACAAACTAACAAAAATGTCCCCAAACTGAAAAGGTGAACTTATGCAGGCATCAGTTTCTTTTCACTGTAGTGTAGGTTTCAGTCTTGCTCTCTAGACTAGTACTGAAGGCCTGTACGTGGCATGTATAATGACTACATTGTATAACATTATCTGTATTAGACAATCATGTACGCATGCATGTGCGCACACGCACACAAACACACACACACAGAGCACTTTAAATCTAATTTTTCCTTTTGGAAAAGTGTGGGGCATCACTGTCTCTTGTACACTGTAACAGTGGGTGACTTAAAAAATTTTTTTTGAGCACTTACACTAATTAATAAATACAATTTACTAATGGTAGTACTAGAACTTTACTAAGGTAGTGATTAATGTTCTCAGTTGTGTCAAAGACATTGTTCCTGAAGATGGAATGTGGTGATTGCAATTTACTAATTAGCTTAAAAATAGGATGGAAAATGAAAGGTCTCACTACTGGTGAGACTCAGATTTGTGCAAGTTTCTGTACATATGTCTGTGTCAGTGTCTCACTGGGTGTGTGTGTTATTTAAACTTATTTTGATAGGCAGGCCTAACATTTTAAATCATGCTAAGAGTAAGAGAGATCACTTTGTTTAGTGCTGTGTGTGTGTGTGTTTGTGTGTGTGTGTATATGTGTGAAGTGTGTGTGTGTCACTGTATCAGTGTATGTTTGTGAGAGAGACTCGGAGAGAGAGAGAGAGAGAGAGAGAGAGAGAGAGAGAGAGAGAGAGAGAGAGAGAGAGAGTCCTAATTTACTGATGGCTTCATTTAGCTTAAGTACACTTCACAAGGGCAGGAAATATGAGTCAAGAACATCACTACATGTGCCAGGATTGTTCACAGTGGATTCTTACTCTCATTGGTCTTGGGAACAAGTATGCGGATACAACTAGTGGCGTGGCTTGATGTAGATAAACTTCACAGACGTCATGGAGAAGCTGTCCTATGCATGTGTCTGTTGTCGTGTTGAGAATTATTTTACTGTTTTAGTAAATTTGTTTACAAGTTGGTGGTAATGCCTGTGCATGAGCAGTATGCCTTGTGCCTAGAAACTTGTGTTACTGTTACCAGTGTTAGTCAGTGTAAATTTCTACCGCGTCGGTACTAATACAGTAATAGTTATACATGTCCAGCTGTTGTTGGAAAGCCTCAGGTTTGGGAAAACAATTGTTCAAACACGCTACTGTAGTTGGAAAAAAACACCTTTTGTTTGAAAAATTTCAGGTTGAATAAATTGGAAGATGAGAACATTTTATTGGTTCTTTGTATAGATATTTATTTTGCTTTCTTTTCTTTTCTTAGCTTTTATGTTGGGGTGGAGGGGTGGGGGGTAATCTGCCTGTTTTGATAAAATCTTATTTCCGCAAATTTTAGTCCTTTCTCTTTTGTATTGTTTGATTTATAGCAAACAAACAAACAAAAATCACAGGAATGTTCCTAGATTTCCTGTTACCTTACTTTACTTCTGGTTGTCGTAGAGGATATACATGTATATTTGAGCAGTTTCTAGAATTGATGAAAATAAAATCAGTGTACAAAGATTTGGAACAGAAAGCTATGCTCAATCTGTGGAATACATACAATGATACATACTCATATACATTGTTACATACATGCTGCATGTATGGTGTAATGTATTTGATGACTTTCTTGAAAACTTCTGATGGATATCATACACGTTTTGGATCAAGAAAATTGTGATGGGAATTTTATCCTTTATACATAGTAGCAGGGTGAGGAGGTTCCATGTATGTTTTTTTTGGATAGATATATGCAATTCATGAGCATGTGTACTGCCCTTTAAGAAAAGGAGGGAAATCACATCAATTGATAATCTAGGCCAGACCACTCATGCTTATGAAGTGCTCTTAGGGGAAAACCTTGCCCGCCACTGTTCCAGCCCTTCATTTGCCTAGCTCCTATGCTTCAGTGTCAAGCTTTGGAAAGAAAACTAAAGTAGAGAAAACCTGAGAAATATTCAGATGGTATATTACTCGTTATTGGGTCTACAGATTGTGTTCTACTGGTTCAGCCTTCTCAAGATATCAGCTTTCTTGTAGATTGAAGGACTGTAGACTACAAGTTAAATCTTCTAAGACAAAGTGTTTCATTCTGGGAAAAGAAACAAAGAAGAGGTTTGGGAATGAAGATGCTGTGGCCGGAGGTGCGACCGGCTGGAAGTTTCGTGGAGGGGAGGCCAGAGACCCATGGAACAAGTTTCTTCAGGGGCAGCACAACCTCTTTGGCATCCCTAAATGGTATTTACATATTGATATGAAAACAACATGGAGTTATAAACTTAAAATTTTTTTTTTAAAGAGCAGCAATGGTTGTGTTTGTGTGTGTGTGTGTTAATATAATGATATGAAAAACAGAAGGAATGCAGTAGTTGTGATTGTTTTAATAACATAATATGAAAAGCAGAAGGACTGTAAAGGGAATGCATTCCTTTTGTTTTTTTAACACAAGTACCATGATTAAAAAAAACCCAGAAAGTCTTCAGTATGCACAGAGCCACTTTGGTTTAAGCCTAAGCAAGTATTCAATTGATGCATTGTCTTTTTAAAAAAAACTGTAGTGCATTGCCTCAAAAATTACGCTTAGTGTTTATTTTTAGCCTATTAGCTTATAGATCTATATTACTTTATTAGTATATATAATATATATACAGTGATAATATGCAGAGAAGGCAATGTAACTTGTAAGTTGTATCAGTTGTCACATTTACTTTAGTCAACACTAATAGCCAAACAGGTCATTGTTATTTTTATTCTTGAATCATGATAATGTCAGATAAAGAATGAACATGTATTCAAAAGTTGTGTTATTAGATCATGTGTGCTGAAAATAGTCAAGATTTGAAAGCATTTATTATGCAAAGCATTTTAATCTGTTGTCATAAGTTAATGCTTATCTTTTAATCCCAAACAAACATTTAGCACATTCTGAGATATAAGCCAGGGTTTTGCTTCAGATTGTTATGATAGCATGAACAATTATGAAAGTATTGTGGTGTGTAATGAATACAAACTGAAAAAAAGTTCTTAAAAACTATTTAAAAAATAAATAAATAAAGGATTGAAATTGGAAAATTAAACAGTGTGTGTGTGTGAGAGAGACTGTGTGTATGTGTGTGACTGTTTACCAGTGTGAATTTTGTTTTGTTATATAGCAGGCCTGGTATTGTTTCTCCCTCAGTTTTTCAATATCATCCTTGTAGGCGTTCTTGCTTTCTCTCTATTAACAGAAGAAAGTTGTGGGTGTACTGTATCCTGCACTCAAATTATTCAGCTGAATCACCATTGTCTAACTGACTGACCAGTATTATTGTTGAGACAGCCTGGATCGTTGATTTGTATTGTGGGTTTTCCTGTTGCTGTCGTAGCTTAGTTCTTTGACCAGGGTCTTAAGTGGTGTGACTCACACTGTTGGATCAGGAGTGGTCAGCTTATATGGATAGGGTTTTTTTTTTTCTACTTTTTTTCTTCTTCTCCCTCTCTTGTAAGGGAGAAACTGAGTCCCGCAATACTCGCAAAGTTGAGGCAATGCCATCAAGCACAGACATGTGAAATAGCAAACTTTTTTGGTTGTTGACCCGCACTGCTTAAAAATGTTAGCTCATGAAGACACTGCAGCACAGACACTGAGACAGCAGAAGAAACGTGAGAAACAGAAACCACAGAAACAACTAAGTATACAGAACATGCCCATGTACACTTGGTCCATGCACGTTACTCGTCATTACTCAGTTTCCATGCATGCACACCCTTTCTCAAGTTTCTATAATCTCTTGTCATTCTTTCACTCTGTGTATCTGTCTGTCTACAAATCTGTCTACAAACACACACACACACACACACACACACACGCATGCATGCACGAACTACTCACTCACCATACCACACACACACACACACCTCTCTCTTCTTCTCTCTCTCTCTCTCTCTCTCTCTCTCTCTCTCTCTCTCTCTCTCTCTCTCTCTCTCTCTCTCTCTCTCTCTCTCTCTCTCTCTCTCTCTCTGATGCTTAGAACATGTATTCTTGTTTCATTCTCTTGAGGAAAAATATATGGTGCTTGAGCATATTCTATTTCTGGGTTATTTGCATTAATCTGTATGCTACTGTATCTCATTGCCTTTTCCAGCTTTTATCCCTTAGCCCTGATGCTACCCTGACTAGTAGTCCGCAGTGCACAAGGTAGTAAGCTGGAAGTGGAAGATTACACTTCAAGCCTGAATCAGAGAACGCTCTCAATGACACACGAAAGCAGTCAGTATCGTTCTACATAACACTCGGAGTCAGACAGAGCATCAGAGATGTATTGATTGAGATGCGGCCTGTTCAGTTCTTAGCTCTGGTGTTGAGTAGCTGTTGAGGAGGATTGAGTGTGTTTATTTCTGCTCCCTGTCACCTGATCATTCTTTGTGTGTTTGTTTGTCCTTCAGAACTTTCTGTATGAGGTGGGAGGGATTCTCTTTGTGGGAAGCAGAGCTTTCATTCTTGTACTGTTGTAGATTGTGATGGTGAAAATGATGAATGTTAGTTTGTTTCTAAGGTTAATAAAAACCTTAGTGATGGGGGGTGGAGAACAATGGTTACAGTTACACACACTGAATACAATCTGATGACTGTTAGAGGTTGGATAATTGTGGAAAGTGTTTAAAGTGTAATTATAGTAAATAATATGCTGTAATAAAGACTGAGTGAAAAGAAAGCAAACCTTGACATGTATCCGATATATTATTTTAAAGTTTTTACTCTCAGCAGAATTGTTTTGAACAAATCAGTGTACCTGCACTCAGTGCACTGACAAGTCAAGCAAAGCATAGAATTTCTTTTCTTGAAAACTAGATTTAGTTTTCACTGGGTTCAGGTGGGGAAGTGTGTGTCACTGTTTGTTTTGTGTATGTGTAGGGGGGGGGGGGGGGGGGGGGGGGAGGGGAGGGGATATGACAGTCTGTTGTACCAACACTTAAATGATAAGATATCCTTGCCATTGTTTTTACTTTTGAGCCTTCAAACTTGCATAGAACTTTACATTTGCCAAATGATTTGGCTTACTGAAGCAACAAGTTGTCCGTCAGGTTATGGGAGAGAACTATTCAAACATATTGCAGCCAGTGAGACTGATAGTGATAGGCTGGTCGTCACTGGGATTTGCTTGATTGCACAAA
Organism: Rapana venosa; assembly: GCA_028751875.1. NCBI lineage: Eukaryota > Metazoa > Mollusca > Gastropoda > Neogastropoda > Muricidae > Rapana > Rapana venosa. Next base: position 53,652,918 of record CM054135.1, read on the forward strand.
CTGAAACAGAAATATTTTTAGATGGACATTCAGCTGTGCAGGATTTATCCATCCATCTGTAAGCGTGTAATGTGTACAGAAAGCAAGGTAGATCTATTTATTGAAATCTTCCCGCTGATTCAGCAGTACAGTGTGGGTTAGAACTTCTGGTGTTTGTATGTGGGGGAAGGAGTTCTTAGAAAAACATGTCCATGTAGATATCATCAGCATAATATATATAATCCAAACTAAGAATGATGCATTTGTTATGTTTGTACATACATGTACATGTATGCACACTGATACTGTAGATGTATCATGGTATGTATGTATCAAGGCACTTTCTGTAAATGCACACTGACTCACAGAGAGAGAGAGAGAGAGAGAGAGAGAGAGAGAGAGAGAGTCATACTCATACTGCCAGCAGTGTTAAAATGATTGCTAAAATGTTTCACTTTTTAAGATAACTATTTTTGGTATTGTTTCATTTTAAGTTCAGTCATACTAGTCATAGTTGTTTTTTGTTTATTTGGGTGTTTTTTTTCTTGAAACAAAAGCCAAACAAACAACCACCACCACCATGTCCATTACAAGTAGTAAACTTACACTAAAGTAGAGAGAGAGAGCATTCAATAACAGCATCAACAAGATGTAATTTATCTATCACAGGAATACCTTTCAAGTAATTAATTAATCACGCATAACCATGTGGTTGCAGCCAGTTCAGCAACACCTGTGCTGGATGCTTTGAACAGGTTTTTTTTCTTGTCTGTCCTCGTTAGTTAGCTTTCTGGGTGTGGCGAAGGCTATGCAGATGACTTGGCGGCCCTAGCGAGCTTGCCCAAGTGCTTGCAAGTGTTAAAATTTGTGGATAAATGGCAGTATGGCTTTTCTAAGTTCTAGTTTTCTTTTCTAAGTTCTATTAGTTCTATTTTGTTTTGTCATCAATGCCAAATGGTAAAGGTTGCAGGGTGCAGTTGTTCAGGCTTGTGATTATATTTATTGATTAGGTCTTGCCTTGAAACATTCTTCCTGCTGTATCATGATAAGTGTCATGATCTGAATCATAAAAAAGAAAAAGCGGTCATTTGGGGGGGGTGGGGGGGGGGGGGGGGGGGGGTGTAACTGGCTGACATCTATTTCCTTGTCTTTGAACATATGACTTGTATTAAACATAATTTTTCCTCATCTCTCTGTTGTAGCAAGAACAGTGTGTGTGTGTGTGTTTCACTGTGTCAGTGGTGTGTGTGTGAGAGTTCTTTCGTGTGTGTGTGTTTCACAGTGTGTCACTGTGTGTGTGTAGTGTGTGTGTGTGTAATTCATGTGTACTTTGTGTGTGGTTTTGTGTAAGTTAGTATGCTCGAGAGCCAAGTGTGTGTTTGGTTAAGAAGTGAGAGTTGGCTTGAAAGGAGGGAGGCGATGGTGGGAAAAAGGGGCCAAAGCTGCAGACAGAGGATCTGTAGGCGAAAACCACACTTCTCAACCTGCCTGCCACTGAGTCATAGCTAAGTTAACTCTCTTCAAGCTGAACCACCTATGTTAGAAAAAAACCACAAAACCCCACACCAAAACCCCCCTCCCTCTGGCAATGTTCGTATACAGTTAGTACTTTGCATGAAGTGTGAATCAAAGTTAACTTTTAGGCGAGGTCTCATTGAAAGAATTTTTTTTTTAAAACAACTTCAAAGCATTTGTAATGTGCAATATTTAGCATGTACATCAACATATTTATTTTTTTTTCAATTTTGTTCTTCAGCCAGAGCTCTGAGGTTCACCGTTTGTGAGATTTTTGAGTATTCATCTGCTTTTGCCCACCTTACAGGCCGCAATTGGGCTTTGAGGGTGATGTCAATATTTCAGATCAGTGCACATGCATTTTTTTCATTTTAAATATATTTTTTGTGATCTATTCCTACAGGCATGAATGGCCCACTCTTCCACAAGGCAGAATAGGTTTTAACATCCGCACAAGACGTCCTGCGTGTGTTTTGCGCATGGGGCCTTGGTTTGTTGTCTCATCCAAAGGACTTTTACTAGGCAAGTTGAGTCAGTACTGATGTTAACTCCAAGGAAAAAAAATCCCCTTGAGTGGGCAACTCTGTGGTGGCTTGAACTTGGGCTTGATCCCAGGCAGTCAGATTGCAAATGTTTTGCTCAAAGTCAAAGTGCTGTGCTAACCCACCCCCCATAAGAAAATTTTACACAATTAGAGCTGTAGCAAAACCTGTGATAACATTGTATGCATGATTTAAGATGATGAATAGGTGTTTATTCCAAACTGAACTTGAAGAAATTGCTGCACATGTTATTTGAATGAACAACAAACAACCTGATTTGAAACTGGGAAAATTTTTACAAACAATTGTTTCATTGAGAGTTAGCTGGGTTTTTGTTTTGTTTTTATTTTAGAGTTAACTTTTTGTTTTTTTCCCCACAATACTGCCTGAAGCTGTGTAAAAATCAATATGCCTTTTAAAAGAAAAGTGATTCTTCTGTATGAATTCATGATGTGTGTGTGTGTGTGTGTGTGTGTGTGTGTGTGTGTGTGTGTGTGTGTGTGTGTGTGTGTGTGTGTGTATCGCTGTGTGTGTGTGTGCTTGTGTGTGAGAAAGAAAGACTTCAAGTTCAAAGAGAAGAGGGAGGAAGGGGAGGGGGGAATATATTGTCTTTTTTCTGTTAATTGTGTAGTTTAGTCTGTTCTGTATGTGTGTGTGTGTGTCTATGTGTCTGTGTGTGTGCATGCGCCTGCACATGCACACACACATACATGAAAAATATTAAAAAGTAGATAGATTGATACAATCTGTCATTGTATTAGTATATATGATATTACATTTGTCATTTTACATGTGTTGCAGGTGACATCACCCAGAAAGGCTATGAGAAGAAAAAAGCCAGGCTTTTGGCAGCCTACACAAAACAGACACCTCATGAAAGTAAGTACATTATTCATTGATCATGTATTCCGTTTGATGAATGCTGACCATTGATAGTGAGTTGATTATTAACAGAAAAAAGCTATTGATTGATAGCGAGTCAGTTAATTATATAACATTAAAAGAATTTCTTACAAAACCTTCTCAGCCTCTGTATCACCTGTCACCTGTTGTCATCGCCACTGTTGACAGTAGGAGCTCCGTGCAATGCCACCAGGGTTCGCCATCTTTCTCTGTCTCTGCCGAGTTCTGTGATCCCCTGTAACCCTCCCAGACCACTGATCTCAGTGAGGTTGACAGTGTAGGATGTTGGTGGTCTGCCTCTTTTCCTTCTGTCCTCAACCTTGCCTTGGAGAACTGTTGTCATCAGATTTGTTTGTGTGTTTCTTTTTGCTGCATGACTAACAGTAACATAAATTTCTGTTTGCGCTTCTCAATTTCAGCTAACATTATTAAATTGTCTTTGCACTGGAGTTAATGAAGAATGCTTTCTTTTGTTCTTCTGTCTGACCGTTTGACTCTTTCTCTTAGAAGATGCCTGTAACCACATTTTGGCTGCAGTTATTTTTTTTCTTTTCCAGTTTCAGTAGCACTTGTCCAGGCTTCTGACCCATAACAACAATACAGGCCAGATCAGTGTTTTGACAGTTCTAATTTTGATCTTGTGCGTTTTATAATAACAGATAAACAGAACATTTTTTATGTGAACTGTACACAGTTTCAATGCCATTGTCACCACCTTGAATCAGAGTTTGAAACTGAAACTGATAATTAGTAATTACTTTTACTGAGAAGTTTGTTTATTGTTTCTTAGGATGGGTATTGTGAGAGGGATGGGGGGAGGGGGGGGGGGGGAAGTGCTAGTGGATCATCAGACTATAATTTTAGAAATCTGTTTCTTGTGGGGTTAGAGATGTGATGGAGCGGGAACTCATTCAGACAGGTCTGTAACTTGGCTAGTTATATGTTCATCTATCCAGAGGGCTCTGCAGACGATACTCTTTCATGATATGTGGTGCTTCAGAAATCATATGTAAACTAAACTGCTTTGAATGCCAAACAAATGGTGGAGAGAGTTGACCTGGGTTTTTGTTAACTGTTGATGTACACTTTCTGAGGAAAATTGACTGAATTGGATGACCCTAAGACATTTCACAGAGCTCTACAAAAAGACTGTTTGCCTCTCAAAAGGAGTGTCCTGGACTGGTTAAGAGTGAGACCAGTTTGTGATCCTGTGACTCTAAAGGCTTCCCACTAATGCCATTTGAAGGGGAAGGGGGGAGGGGACCACTACTGAGTATAGGCCATGCTTTTGATGGGTGTCCCTATCCCTTCATTGTTTTTTTTTACCCCCTTCTCTGGTTTAATTCCTTGTTACACACTCTCTCTCACTCTCCCCCCTCTCTCTCTCCCCCTCCCTCTCTCTCTTTCTCTCTCCCTCTCTCTCTCTCTCTCTCTCTCTCTTCTCTCTCTCTCTCTCCCGTCTCTCTGTCTTTGTCTCTGTGCCTGTCTCTCTTTTTTTCTCTTTCTTTTTTTCCCCTCCTCCATTCTTTCTGCCTTCACGCTTACCTATCTTCATGATCATTTTCTGCTGCATTTTTATCACCATCTTCTTCTTTTGATTTCTTTAGTTTAAAATAACAAATTCTAAAAATTTGGTTTGAATTTCTGTCTGCCTCCCCAGCAAATAGACTGAGATCTGTCATTTTTGGAGTGCAGCAAATGCTGAATAGACTGAGATCTGTCATTTTTGGAGTGCAGCAAATACTGAATAGACTGAGATCTGTCATTTTTGGAGTGCAGCAAATGCTGAATAGACTGAGATCTGTCATTTTTGGAGTGCAGCAAATGCTGAATAGACTGAGATCTGTCATTTTTGGAGTGCAGCAAATGCTGAATAGACTGAGATCTGTCATTTTTGGAGTGCAGCAAATGCTGAATAGACTGAGATCTGTCATTTTTGGAGTGCAGCAAATACTGAATAGACTGAGATCTGTCATTTTTGGAGTGCAGCAAATGCTGAATAGACTGAGATCTGTCATTTTTGGAGTGCAGCAAATGCTGAATAGACTGAGATCTGTCATTTTTGGAGTGCAGCAAATGCTGAATAGACTGAGATCTGTCATTTTTGGAGTGCAGCAAATGCTGAATAGACTGAGATCTGTCATTTTTGGAGTGCAGCAAATGCTGAATAGACTGAGATCTGTCATTTTTGGAGTGCAGCAAATGCTGGAATAGACTGAGATCTGTCATTTTTGGAGTGCAGCAAATGGAATAGACTGAGATCTCGTATTTTTGAGTGCAGCAAACAATGAGATAGAATGACTGTCATTTTTGGATGCAGCAATGCAATAGACTGGGATGTCATTTTTGGAGTCAGCTTGAAAGAACTTAGATCTGTCATTGTCTGACAGCAAAACTGAATAGCATGGAATCTGCATTTTGGTGCAGAAAGAGGAAATGCGAGTCAAGTGTATCAGAAAAAAAGATGAGACCATTTGGGTGCAGCAAATTGCAGTAGATACTGTCTATATTGTGCATCTTACTGTGCACAATACTGCATTGAATAATCTGTTTTTTGTTCTTTAACCCGACTTTCATTTTTGTAGGCGCAGCGATGACTGGACGCATGCATGCGTATGACAGACTGGATTTCTGTCAGTTTTTGGAGGTGAGCTGTCGAATAACTGGATCGTATTTAGGAGTGTCAGAATGCGAATGATGAGATTGTCCATTTTGGAGTGCACAAATGCTGATTATGACTGAGATACTGTCATTTGAGTTGCAGCATGCTGAATAGATGAGATCTGTCATTTTTGGAGTGCAGCAAAGCGAATAGACATGAGATCTGTCATTTGGAGTGCATGCAAGATGCGAATAGACTGAGATCTGTCATTTTTGGAGTGCAGCAAATGCTGAATAGACTGAGATCTGTCATTTTTGGAGTGCAGCAAATGCTGAATAGACTGAGATCTGTCATTTTTGGAGTGCAGCAAATGCTGAATAGACTGAGATCTGTCATTTTTGGAGTGCAGCAAATACTGAATAGATTGAGATCTGTCATTTTTGGAGTGCAGCAAATACTGAATAGATTGAGATCTGTCATTTTTGGAGTGCAGCAAATAGACTGAGATGCCTATTTTAGAGTGCAGCAGATGAGATAGATTGAGCTGTCATTTTTGGAGCGCAGCAAATAGACTGGGATGTCATTTTTCTGTAGTCTTGTAAGAACTTCAGGCTCTGCTCTTGCTACGCATTAGCAGACTCTAGGCCAGTGAAATGCCATTCTGGGCAGAACAGAGGGAGTCAGTAAGTGTATCATAAAAAAAAAAGTGCTGACCTTTGCCGTTGCTGTCAATAATTGTTCAGTGAGCATACTGTCTATATGTGTGCATCTTACTGTCCACATGACTCCTTGACATTATTCTGTTTCTCTGTTCTACCACCTTTTCTTTCTGTAGGCGAGCGAGATGTGAGCCTGCTTTGTTTGACAGACCTGACTCTTCCTGCGCAGTTGTGAGGGTGTGACTGTCAGACATACTCGCATATAGAGTGTCTGTGATGCATGTTGTAGTCCAGACTGTGCACTATTTTTTCTTAATAATTATATGTTGTACGCCTGTGGACATAGGTTGGAATCCAAATCAGTTTAATCTAGAAAGTCGAAGGACAAAAAGCGGCTGCAGGAGGGCATTCAGAAGTCATGATCTGGATATGAAGTGTGACCCCCACCGCCAACCCCCACACCTAACCCTCCCCCAGTGTAAGAAGTTAAGGGCCAAAACATTTGCCTTTCAAGGCTTCTGTCCAGCTCTCCATAGACTTTCTTTCTACTAAGCAAAAACTCAAAGCCACACAGGTCTAGTTTCGACGAGCTGAGCTGATCAGGCTGAGGTGGTTTGTTTTCATATTCTGTGTGCTTTTTTTTTTTTTTTTTGGGGGGGGGGGGGGGGGGGGTAAGGGCAGGGAACAAGGGGAGGAAGAGTTATTTTGTCTTTGTGTCCCTGTGTTTGAATGAATATTTAACCACAAATACTGTGAATCTCAACAGAAGTATTGTAGTAGAGGAACATCTTCCCAGAATAGGTTTTGATCATTACTTGTAAAAACATTTTTGGATTGTATGGAATAAGGCAAAGTGGAAGATAGTAGAGAGATGAGACAGACACTGAGACAGACAGAGAAACTGAGAGACAGGAAAACAGAGACAGAAAGCTGTGAAACCTCCTCAGCTCTTGATCAGATGGATTCTCAGGACTGTTCATTATAGTTGGTGCAAGGTCAGCTATTTGTGTGGGAATGGTTTGTAGTTCAGTGTTCAACACTCAAGTGCTGTCTACTTAAGTCAATGACGCATTTCCACAGAATGCAGACAGATTACAATTCGCACACTGTATGTTGCATTCTTTTGTTAATACACTCAAGTTATAACTTCCGTCAGGTCACACTGGCCCAATGATTTCAAACAGCTGACAGCAAGGGGTTTACAGATACTTAGATACATGTCTAAGTGGTTTTGTTTCTAAGTTGTAGAAAGTTTGCATACATGGCAGTTTTTATCAAAAGAGAAATGTTTTAAGCTCAAATGGACTTCCCCTTTTTTTGTTTTGAAGTACAGTAACGGTGTATTTAATGGAGAGAAGAAAAAAGATATTTTCCTTAAACAAAAACAGTTCAACAAAAATCCTGTTGGGGGGGGGGGGAGGGAGTGGAGAATAGAGGCTAGGAATTATCAAATTTTTAAGGATTAAATCCTTTAATAAGATGCTCGGGTGAGTTGTCTGTCTCAGACCAAGCCAAACACTGCCAGATGAAAAGCTTTTGAGTCATAAGCTACAAGGAGTGTTTATTTTACCAGACCTGACTTTTAGTTTCGGGTCCTGGTTGAGCATCATCAGAGGTCCTGGTTGTCGGAAAGAAAATATCGTGATGCTGATGTCAGTCACATACCTTAAATCGTTGTCATTGATTGTATATTGTATACCAGCAGGAAGAAAATTTGGAGGACTTATTTAAAAAAACAAACCCCACATTGTTTAAAAGTGTACAGTTTCTCCAAATATGTGTTGATTGACGTCCATCCTAATGTACAGGGCTTAAAACAAAATCATGTTATTTTTATAGACACTTGTAAAAACACTTTTGCAAGACGTTTTGTTGAGAAATAATGTAATTTATGTATACTACATACTAGTAATTATTTGTTTAAGTAAGATAATCTTATGCCTGGAGCATTTTGTTTTATAAAGAAAATAAGATGGGTTTCTTGTATTTGGGGGGGGGGGGGCAATTCTTTGATCTATTTATGGATTTTTTAAAATCCAATGAGGATTTTTTAAATATTTCTTTTAGAAGTTAATAGAACAGAAACACTTTTTTTTAATTTCCTGTGCTGAGGGTCATCATAGCAATAACTTCAAAGCCATAAGTTTAAAAATAGATAAAATGTGTGTGTGTGTGTTTTAAAAAAACATCTTCTATTTTGAGGATAATGAAAAAAGCACTCATATGCTTTTTTTACACCCAGTCCCTGTGTGTGTGTGTGTGGTTTTGTAAATTTTTGTTATCAGTTCCCACCAGCACAAATGACCTACTCTGAAAGGCGGAATAGGTTTTAACATGTGCGCAAGATGTTCTGCGTGTGTGTGCACATACACAATATATTATGTGTTCCTGTGTGTTGTACACATGGACTCGTATGCACATGTTCATGAGTGCATAATGTCTTCCCATCCATGTCTATGCACATGCATGCACCCACACATGCATGCACAGATACACACACACACACACGCACGACCCCTTCCCCATCTGACACACACACACACACACACACACACGACACACACACACACACACACAGACACACACACACACACACACACACACACACACACACACACACACCACACACACACACACACACACACACACCATGAATTAGTCACATCATTCGAAGACATCGTAATTAAAATGGATGATGCATTGCGCCAGGTCAAGGGCTTCAAGCCCCCAGCCCCTCCACTGCGGCCCAGCGGCGAGCCCAAAGGAGGCTGACGCGGGAGGATAACCGTTATCACTCCGGTAAAAACACAGGGCTCTGTGTTCTCTGATTACTAATTGTCTTCATCTGCCTGTCTGTCTGTCTGTGTGTCTGTCTATTTCTGTCTCCTAACCGTTGTCATTCTGATAAAACAACAACTATGTTCACAAATTACTAACTTCCTTCACCAGTCTGTCTCAGTGTCTGTTGGTCTGTCTTTGCTTCTGTCTCATAATCATTATCTTTCTGGTAAAACATCCCTCCATATTTTATGATTCGGCACATGCTAACTATCTTCATCTTGGTGTGTCTGTCTGTTCGTCCATTTGTCTTGTGTCATAATCATAACTTACCAGAATGGTAAAGACAACTGTCCAAGCTTTTTGATAAACAACAACAACAAAGGGATGACAAAAGAGAATGGTTGGGTTTCATTCATCTGATTATGGTTCTTTTATGGCAAAGTGAAGATTATCTAAGACTGCAGAAATATCTTATACCCATCTGGCATCAGACTTCCATTTCAGTATGCATGGATTATGTGCAAATGCAGGCTCACATGCATGCGGACGATTGTACAATGTTAAACAGTTCGCTGGCCATGCCAAACTATCTAGACTTCACCAGACTTCAGCATGCCTTGATAGACAGATCAGACCTCACTTTTGAATATTCTAAACTCTGGTACACAAAAACATATTAGACCCCATTTTACCATACTGCATGTTACATTTATTATACCAGACCTCATTACATTATACCATACCACCAACACTAACACCACGTTATGTCTCACTGACACAAACTTAATCTCTTTACAATTATGATATCACACCGTACCACTCTATAACAGACCTCACTGTACCATACCAGCCCATACCGCCCTATACTACAGCATGTCACACCATACCACCCTTGACAAAATAGACCTTGTGACATCACACCAGACTGTGCCATTTTAGACAGCCTAGACCTCGTTATGCTGTACAATACCATGCTGCACCACACAACACCATGCCACATCTTACTACATGGTACACCATGCCATACCTCATCATGGCATACCTCATCATATCATACAACACTAGAACATTCCTTATCATGCCACACCTCACTGTGCCACACCATGCCAGACCTCATCATGGCATACAACACTAGAACATGCCATATCATGCCACACCTCACTCTGCCACACTGTGTCACACCTTACCACACTGTGTCACACCTTATGTCATACAACACTATATCATGCCAAACCATACCATACCATGCCCCATCACATCACATTAAACCACACCACACCACCCCACACAACACCAGTCCAATTTATATTACTCCACACAAAATCCAGACCTCACCACATCACAGCACATGATGGCTCACCATATAATAATATAGCACTAGCAGTGAAAACGTCTATACTATAGTATAGCCTATTATAGGTATAAGGGGATACTTGCAGCTGTTTAGTGGTCAGTGGTTGCTAAGTTAGCAATCTGCTGTTGACAAAACTTGACAAAACTATCTCCATAAATTCCTTCTGTAGTGATTTTTGGCCAGCAGGACAGGTTTTAGGGCCCTTTGTCTTGGTGTGTAGAGCTCTCTAGACTGGGCCATAGACAGAATGTACAAATAAAAAGTTTTCTACTCAGAGCTTTATATATTTTTTTCTTCTGCATAAGCTTTCTTCTCTGAATAAACACTGTGTGTGTGTGTGTGTCTGTGTGTCTGTGTGTGTGGTGTGTTGTGTGTGCGTGCGTGTGCATGCATGCATGTGCGTGAAGAGAAAAGCTGAAACTTGTGGTCGATTCATGTGAAACTTTATATTTAACATTCTTACAGTATTGTAAAGATGTAGAGGCCTGAGGGAAATAATTTAAATGACAAGGAAGGGAAAGTGCATTACAGTCAAAACTGTTACATTCTCAGATGAACTAGCTGTTTACTACATAAACATGCACTTAAAAGCATGTAAATACTGTAAAAACAGGTTTCTTCTTCATGCTGCAGCACTAGTAGATTGCTTTGTTGGGCTTGCTTGATTCCTAATGTCGTTATGTAACGCTTAGTAGAGGATGAATGATAGCATGTCTCATCAGTCATAACTGTCTTCAAGAAAATACTCTTAACATTGGTTTGTGCAGTTTTAAACTGTTTTATAATTTGATGATAATTGAAGAATACTTGAATATTCAGCCCTCTTTTTGTGTGTGCTTATAAATGAATTTTATAATGCATGTGGATAGTCGTTTGTGTGTGTGAAGTATTAGTGTGTGCATGCATACAGTGTGTGTGTGAGTATGTGTGTGTGTGCGCACTGTGCGCACGCACATGCACATGTATGTGTGTGCGTGCGTGTCTGAATGTGCATGCATGATTCCTTGTTCTGCTCATAGTATACCCTCTGCTCTTGTGCTGACAGAGGTGTAACAGATGCATGCTGTATCATGCAAATCCATTATCACGTTTTGTCAGTTACAACACCACCAAATCTGGCGACACATCTGCTGTTGAATGGAAGGTTCTATTGATTTCAAAACATTGCCGTGGATTCAGTTTCCAACCTTACTCATTGTGGGAGTGAAATTATCAGTGTTTGTGAAGTTCTGAACCTTGTGTGATTTGAGAACTGGAGTGTGCAGTTTATTTTGTGTGGTTTAATAGGCAGGTCATGCCCATGGTGATTTGATTTTGCAGTTTGGTTGTGTTTTTTTAAATATCCCCATGAATATGATAATTGGATGTGTTTTGCTGTGTGTTTGTGTGGGTGGGTGTGTGTTAGGATGTGTTTGTGTGTGTGGGTGTGTGTTGGGCTCTCTCATATCTCTCTGCCTCTTACTATGTCACAGTATGTGTGTGTGTGAGAGTGTCTGTGTGTTGGGCTCTCTCTCTCTCATATCTCTCAGCCTCTTACTATATTAGATTCTTGTCTCTTCTCCATGATTGTGTCTCTTTTGTCTGTTAGCCAAATGGGGTGTTGAGCTCCCAAAGAGACATGGGTTTGAGGGGATTTTTTTTCTCCTGGAGTTAGCATCAATAATGACTCCTTTTCCCCGAAAGTCCTTCGGATGAAACTAAAGAGCAAGGTCCCATGTGTGAACACATGCAGAACATCTTGCACATACATGATTACCCATTCTGCCTTTTGAAAGAATAGGCTTTTGCATGCTGGTAGGAACAGATGATTAAAAAAATGGATGCACACTGGTGTAATGTTTTGATGCAGTACCTGACATCAGCATTCGGCAGTGAACTTTAATGGTAGCTAAAAAAGGTTGCATATGCAAAATTTTACATTATATCTAGTCAAGAAATGACAAAATTCAGCCAAACAACCCCCCCCCCCCCCTTCATTTTTTTCCCTCTTTCAGTTTTCCTTTCTTTGTTTTTGTTCTTCCTTATTCCTTCTTTTGTGTTTTTCTTTTTTTATTCTTTGTTTTTCTTACTTTTCTTAATTAAATCAACTTAACTAGGATAGAATTAGAATATCATATTTTCACATTAAGACAGATAGTATTCTTTGCTGTTTTAAGAGTACACAAATTTGTTGTTGAATAAAGGCACTTTTTTCCCCCAACCACCCCTATATCAGCCTGCTTTGATCTGTATATAATATAATAATATGCTTTTCTCTTTGTCTACATTGTTTGATGCAATTTAACCATCTCCATTCTTGCAGTGACTCTACTCTAGTACATTAATTACCATTTCCCCCTAAAACAGGTTGGAACTCTCTTTTTAATTATTCAAACAACCTCTCTGGTGTGAATCACATTTAGGGAAGCATGATTTAGTGGTTGTTGGGCTGGGTTTTTTTTTTTGAGGCGATGTGCTGCATATAATTTTCTGAAATGAGTAACTAACAAGGAAAGACTGCACAGGGAGGGGGATGTTGCTTGTGGTTGCAGAGATTCGCACAGAGGCTGTGATGCAGGCTTTGGCCATGCACAACAACAAGCGACCGGTCATGTTGCCCTCCAAGAGGACATCGGTCAATTACCAGGGTCAGGGCCGACGTGAACGGCAGGGTCAGTGTGCTGTGTACTCTACAGTGTTGGGGGCTTTCTTGTGATTGTCACATGTACAACATCTAATAATGCAATGTATAGTTTTCAATGCTGATTTTTTTTGGTGAGTTAATCAATGTTGGCCAAGTTTGTAGGGGGGATTTCACCCTATATTTGCCATCTGCTTGCCCATATATTCATTATATCTACTGTATATTCCATATTCACTATATCAACATTAATATTGATTTTCCAGATACAGTGTTGATATTTTAAAATCAATTTTTCTTTTCTTTTTTCTTTTCTTATTCTTTAATGTTTGTCAGTCTCCAAATGATGTAAATATTATTTGAGTGCCTTTTTAACACTTTTCCCAGTGCTCTAATTTTGGGGGGTTCTTTGTTTGTTTTATTTATTTTTGGTCTTACTAATTCTTTCACCTGTACCTTGTCTAAAACATTTCCCATAGAATATGTGTGTTTGTGCGCGTGCATGTACACATGCTTGCATGTGTGCGTGGTGCGTGCATGCATGCATGTTGTATGTGTACTTTGTAATATGCAATGTGAGAGAAGCAGTTAACAGAGAAAAAATTCAAAGCATTAGAAGGCAATAATAAGCAAAGGCATTAAATAGATGCTTAAAAATGCTTATTAAAACCACTTTATTCTTTAGCCTGTTTTCATCATTTCGCTTATTTGTTTTTCTTCTGTCAAAGACTGTAGTCATACTGTTTCATTTAGTTTTGAAGTCGTGGCAAATTAATATAACAAATGGACACCGACATATTTTTTAGTATAAACTGAAGTACTCATCACTTTTGTTGTTTCTGTTAATCCTCTTTTCTTTTTCTTTTTTTGTTAAGAAGTCCTCTATTGACTTGTCTATAGTTTTTGCTTACTATCAGTTTGATGCATCAACAGCCATTATATTTTTCAGACTCCTCATCAGACGATGACAGTGTCTTTGACGAGGAGCAGATGCGTGGCTTTCAGCGAGGGGGTGGGGCACGGGACAGCGGGGCTTCCTCTTCCTCTGTGTCAGATCAGGGTCAAGGGGCATCCCCTTTCCATCTGGCTGGTTCTGGCACTGGGGGGGGTGGGGGTGCAGAGAGGCCTCGCTCCCAGCACTACGTCAACTACGCCATTCCAGGCAACACAGCCCGACATGCACTGGCCGACGTCATGCAGAATGCACAGAACAGCCGACATTGTGAGTTGTTGGCACAACATGCTGCAGTGTTGGCTTGCTTCTGTTATGTTCTTTTCCCAGATTAATGCTAGTTTTCAGTGTCGGGCCATAGTTAGGGCGGCCAAAAGGGAGAGGCCCTGTTCTGCTGTATAGGCACTTGGGTGATGTTCTAGAGTGAGACTGTTCTTCTCTGACATACACAGGATAACACCATCTTATCCCTCTTATTATGTCAGTGATAGTGTAGTCCTGGAACAAAACTGAAGTCGATGCCAACTCTTCGTGGTTTGGTGACCATCACCATGTCTGAGTTGAAGTTTATTTTAACATCTGGTAAAAGTGACCTCAAGAGACAGCAGAAGACTATTTTTTCATGTAAGCAAATGAGCAGTCAGGTAGCTTTGTACTTAGATTAATTAACATCATGGATATGATGTCCTCAGGGGATGAAAGTAAAAGGCAAGTTAAGAAATTTTGTTTGAAACTTATTGATTTAAAGCCATTTATGCCAGAGTTGGATGTGCTGGGCCTGACCTGTTAGGTGCTTATCGGTAGTGCAATTCATTTTCACTTACATGACAGACAATAAAAGAAGAAGAAGAAAAGTAATTGATTTTGCATCTTGATCTCTATTTTAAAAAGTAGTGGAAGTTAGATTAGGGACATTATTGAGAAGTTAGTCCTTTCCTCCATAAGGTATGATGTGTTTTATGTGACATGTCTCATGTTAGATGCTGTTTAGTGGGCAAAGTGTGGATTGAACATGACAAGGTCACAAGTATGTGATCAGACACTAAGGATGAAATAGTACTGTGACCTTTTTTTGGTTCTGTTGATATCTTCATGTTGGGCAAAATGATCATATACGCAAAATCTCACCATTGGTGAACCTTGGAGCTCTAGCCAAGGATCGACAAGAAAGAAAAAATTTAGTGACCGAGTTCATTTAGACGAGACCATAAAAACAACAACATCATCATTGAAAATAAGTTTTTTCCAAAGAAAACCTTCAGTTGGAGTTAATAGCTTAATAGAACAACCACAGTATACTTTGCTAATTATAAAGATGGTAATATTTTGAAATAGACAGTTTAAAAAAAACCATTTTTGGTTCCCATTTTCAGCCCACCATATATCTCAACCACCGGATGTGACCAACAATGCAAAGACCACCCGCCAGGCTGACCGCGTGGGCCGCTACAACCCCTCCTCCGTCCGTGTCACTGCCACAGGCCTGGCTACTGGCATGGGTGGTGAGGATGGTATGGAGTTGTGGTGCCATACTTTTCTGTTGTTCCTGCAGTGTGGTAGTTGTAGTTAACATATATACTGGTGGTGTAGAGTTGTGCCATACTTTTCTGTTGTTCCTGCAGTGTTGTAGTATGTTAGTCCATCTTGTTCGACGATGACCTCCAAAACAGCTGAGGAGGGAGCTGCTGTTTCGGAAAATGGGCAGAAATTTGATTATAGTGGAGATGCCTTGCCCACAGTACATCTCCACTCTCTCGGCCAAGTGGGCATAAGGACAGTCAGCGTTGGAAATGTTCTCCAAAGGCCAACTAGCCCCCAGGGCTGCAGCACATAAGGACTGTGCAAGTCAAGCCTCCTAGTCAGAGAGTCATAGTCGATCACTAAAGACTAAGCTGTAAAGTGGAATTCCATGGGTGGGAAAGCTACTGATCATACAGCCTCTCACTTTGCTGTTGCCCCCAGCATCAATGGTTTCATCAAGAACTGTGATAAAGCCCAGGTGCTGACGGCACATATATATATATATATATATATATATATATATATATATATATATATATATATATATATATATACACACTCTGATGGTATGGAGTTAAGGTGCCATACTTTTCTGTTGTTCCTGCAGTGTTGTATTAGTAATTAACATATATTCTGATGGTACGGGGAGTTGTGCCGTACAGTCCCTAAATCGGAAATCTCCACTGGGACATTAATATAATCACAACCACAAGTTGTGTCATACTTTTCTGTTGTTTCTGCAGTGTTGTAGTTATGGTATGGAGTTGTGGTGCCATACTTTTCTGTTGTTTCTGCAGTGTTGTAGTTATGATATGGAGTTGTTGTACCATACTTTTATGTTGTTTCTGCAGTGTTGTTGTAGTAGTTAACATATATACTGTGATGGTATGGAGTTGTGGTGCCATACTTTTCTGTTGTTTATGTAGTGTTGTAGTTTATATATATATATATTATATATATATATATATATATATTATATATATATATATATATATATATATATATTCTGATGGTGTGGAGGTATGCACTATACTTGTTTAGTGTTTCTGCAGTGTGTAAAATTAACATGTTATTGTGGTATAAAATTGTGCCATACTTATGTGTTCCTTCTGTGGTGTGTAGATGCATGTTGCTTCAGTTATGTGTAGAATTACTGGTTGTTGTGGTATGGAGTTTTGTCATACTTTTCTGTTGTTTCTGCAGTGCATAAAGTTAATGTATGTTTATTACAGTATAGAGGTACTCCATCAATGTATTACTTCTGTAATGTGTAAACATAATGTTGTGATATGCAGTTATGTCATACTTATGTGTTGCTTCTGTAATGTGTGAACGTTTGTTGTGGCATACAGTTATGCCATACTGTTGTGTTACTTCTGTAATGTGTAGAGTTACATATTGTTTCTGAAGAGTGAAGAGTTATAGTGCCCCCATATGGATGTCAGGGGCTCTTTCAGGATAAACAGCATCCCCACCTTCTGGAAATTCTGTGCTGGGAATTCCCCCTTTTCTGTTACTTCTCTTCTGTATTTTTACCTGAAAGTTTCTATTTCTTATTCTAAATTATTGTATTTCAAAGATGATAAAGAAGAGCTCATATGCTTGTTTTACATCCAGTCCCAGTGTGCATGCAGTTAAGTAAATTTTGTCATCTGTTGCAATTACCACACAGTGACACACTCCAAAAATCGGAACAGGTTTTAACTTGTGGCAAAGTGTTCATCTCTGTTCTGTTATCTCTCTTGCTTATTTTCTGCCATCCCAGTCCATTCTCCTGCCTTTCTTTTTCAAGCAATTCATACAAATACTTTCTTTTTATATACTATTTTGTATATTACTAATAATGAGTTATGTTAGGTTATTTTAGTGAGTTGTGCCATACTTTAGGTCATTTCAGTAATATTATTTATCTAAAGCTGGCCTGAAAATTTGCAAATAGTTGAGGTTCAGTATGAATAACTCTTTGAGAAAGAAGCTGCTTGACATCTTAGTTTCCAAATGGTCGAAACCTTGCATGAAGAGGATTTTAAGAAATTCAAATTAATTGTCATGTTATTGTAATTCACATACCTGTGTTCTTTTATTTATTTATTAATTTGTTTTTTGACTTTCAGTTGTCTGACAATGCTTTTCATTTAATTTCCTACATTTCTTTGTTCTTTGTGTAAGTTCAGATTTCAAATCCACTGAAATATTTGTTTTGTTATGCATTAGTTTAGTTTAAGAGTTTATTTTTTTCTCTCTGTGAAAACATTGACACACTTTTGTGACGTACCAGTCCTGCTGTTTCCATACAGCTGATTCCACTGTCACAAGCATAACCATACAAAGACTCATTATGTCATGTCTTCAGAGACAGAAATTCACAGAGGGTGTAAGTACCAAGTTAAGGCTGTCATGAGGCCACTCACCATAAGGGCCCAGCACTGCTGCTGTATCAGTTTGATAATGTTCTGTGGTGCCAGGTCTGATCCAGTGTATGCAGGACATCAACTTTTTTCCATCAACTTGACACGTCCTTTTCCTTTGGCAAAGCAAATGGGGTGTAGATTATATGAAGCACTTCACATTGAGTAAATCATATTTTAGAAACTAGTTCTGTAAAGAAGATCCATGTGTAAGAAGATCATGGGTTTGTTCCAACAGCACCAGCTCACGGCAAGGTGTCAGCTAAAATCCAGCAGCTGCTTAACACCCTCAAACGACCCAAGAGGAAACCCTTACCTGAATACTTTGTGGATGAGGCTGAAACCACTTTGGAGGGTAAGTTACGACTCTCTTTCGCAACTTTTTCTTGTGATTGGAATGCTTAGATATTGGGTAGTTTTGTTGCTCACATATTCTTAGTCATGAAGTGTGTCATTTGTGTTTTTAAGGTTGGAGCTTGTTTGTGTGTGCTATTAGATTTATGAAGCTTGTAGATACATTTTACACAATCTTTGGATAGTATCAAAATGGAAGAAAGGTAAAGTGTTTAACGTAAATGTCTTTCAGTCATGTACAGCTTCTAGACTGGTTTTGTGATGTATTGTTCAAGGCAGTCAGTGTTTCTCAAAGGGTAACCTTGTGGCTGAATAGTTTTATAGTGTTTGTGAAACCTAAACAAACAGGAAAGCTAAGAATTGAGGTATGAGTGTTCCATACTGAAACTGTAGCCACCAGTGATGTGTTGCAGCCCCACAAGCGGACCCCAATGCCCCCAAACCTGAAGGCAGTGAGCTGACCCCTGTGATGGGAGATCAGCTTGTGGTAAGTTCTTTCCAGAAATCTCTGTTTAGGCAGGCTAAACTCAGTCATTGGGTGCCTGTCACTTTGAAGATGTAGTCACTGAAGTCATGGTTTAACCCTAGTAGCGCTAAATAAACAGCAACAAGCCTCACTTCTATTGGCTGAATTAACATTGGCTAGCATTGTTTTGGAGCATGGTGGGCTCAAACAACCCTTGATATTGATATATAAAACTGAATTAAATGTGTTAAGCTATAGATCACTGGAAAGAAGAGATAATATGCTTTTAAATGAGTATAATTTTATAATAGTGTGTATTGTTTATGATTATGTAAAAAAAAATCAAAAAAAAAAAATCATGTTCGCACTACCGATCACTGTTCCACTGTCAGGGCCCCGGATCGATTTTAACACGATAAGCAAAGTTCTTGCGGTGCATAAATGTCATGATTAGGTAAACACTATTTCTTGACATTAGTTTTAAAAAAATAAGGAGTTTGTATCGCTTTATCGGTCACCAAATACTCAGAAAAGTTCAGCGACAGGATCGACGCCATCGCGACCGTCATGGCGGAATGTGCGAAGTGGTGGCTTTCTATGACAAAAATACAAAGATCGCTTGATTTCATGTGATGCAAAGTACTCAGCAGCATAGCGATTTGACTCAACAACAGTTATTTCGAAGCCTCGTTGCGTCAAAATAAAGTAAAACAATCTGTGACGTCGAAATCGCCGAGTAGCGAAAAAGTCCATCCAGCAAAACTAGCACCGCTCGATTCAGTCCGATCGCGATCGATTTTTACCAAGTTTTTCAAAAATATTCCACAATCCTTACCTCATCGTCTCTCTCATTGTTTATTTCAACCAAATCCAGCCTCTAAAACTCCTCCTCGCTGTCAATTTTGTAAAAAAGCTCGAAAAACGCTTGAAGAAATTCTAGTGCAAACGCTGGCCGCCATTTTTGTTGAAGACGATCTCGGCTGGTCCGAAAAAAAATTAAAATACACTCTTAACCAATCAGATTCTTCGTTGCTTGTGTGTGTCAAACGACCTTCACCCCTTTCTGCGGGCCTACAACGGCCTTAACATTCATTGGCTGACCTTTGAAAGCGAAAGTAAGCTTTCAACTATGACCACCCACGTCATCCCGGAATATTCCGGGATCCGCCACACAGCCTAGACCCACCTTTCCCGGAATATTCCGGGAACCGCGCCACTAGGGTTAAGGCTTTATGATTTCTAGTGTAGAATTCAAGCAAATTTGAATGGTTGAATTCGTTTTTTGGTAACTCCATACCTAATTTTCTGAAACACAGTACTAATTATTGAAAACCTGTTATTCAGAAATTTGCTGGTCTGTAAGTTCTTCATTTGTTTGTTTATATTGGCATTTATGATAGCAACCCCCCCCCCCCCAAAAAAAAAAAAAAAAAAGTTTAGCACAAGTGGAAATGATGATAATGCTTTGTGGTATGAATACTTAAAGTGCTTTATTTGCTTTGAAGCATGAATATCCAGTATTGTGGAGTTAGCTCAGTCTAAAAACAGTTGCTGAAAATGGGGATCTGGGAAGCAAAAATGTTACATTATTGTGGTACTGTATGCTTCCATATCACTATCTACTTACAGTGAAAGCACAAGTTGTTCAGTGCTGTCTTGTGTACTGTGGATGTAGTTCGGAACAAGTTATATGAGGGAGGAAATGTCGATGTGCAGATACCCTCAGGTCTTCCCCGCAACCTGGAGGCAGCTCTGCAGAGGTATGGGTCATCGTCGTATAAAGCCAATGCCATCACTGTGCTGGACCCCAGCGGCAAACCTTCCCTCAACCTCTCCTATGGTAAGGTTTCTTCTATTTTGCACATGTGTGTGTGTGTGTGTGTGTGTGTGTGTGTGTGTGTGTGTGTGTGTGCGTGGTGTATGCATGTGTGTGTGTGTGGTGTATGCATGTGTGTGTGTGTGTCCATGTGTGTGTGTGTGTGCATGTGTGTGTGAGAGAGAGAGAGAGAGACTGTGATGTGTGTTTTGACAGTTATGTATGTGGGTTTGCCTGTGCAGTTGTGTGTTTACAGATATCTTCTTAGGCAAGAATGAGAGTCTTTCTCTTGTATTATTTGTTACCTTATAGTTTCTGATGGGAATAATGCTTGACTTGGATTTTTTTTTCTAAATGTTAATTTGCATTGAATTCTTGAAATGTCAGTTGGCATTGATTAAGATGGAGAAACAAAGTTGTGGGAGAAATTAATTCTGACATGTACACCATTAAATTAGAAATATAAGATCGGTAGTATAGGTTGATGAAATAGGAAATACTTGCTTGAAATGTGTAGAAGATTGAACATATCAGATGATTGCTAGATTGAAAAGATCACTCCTTACCCAGAGAGGGATTGACTGAAGAGTTGATGGACTTGGTAAACAAAGGAGCATCTGTATTTGTGTGTGTGTGTGCAGGTAAACTTCTGGGTCGGGCGCAGAAGATTGCGTACTGCCTGTTGTGTAAGGTGGGCCTGAAGGGAGAGGCGATGATTCGTCAGGGAGACAGAGTGAGTGTGTGCACAGTGTCTTCAGTGTGGATACAGTGTTGCCTTCTGTTGGATTGGCTGTCTGTCTGTCTGTCTGTCTGTCTTTGCGTCTATTACCCTTCAGGCAGAGTTTTGATGGTTAATTATTCCCTCTAGCAATTTTGATATCTGGGTGCTTTACTTATCCCCCACCCCTCCCCCTACACACTCCCACAGACAGACATACACTCACACACTCACATGTTCATTGGCATCGTGCACATGCGCACACACACATATGCATTCACACACACACATGGCACCACACCACAGCACACCATACAACACAACCTGACATTTGGTGTTTTTTGGCACCGTTGGTAAAACCACTTAAGTTTTATTCACCAAGAGCAGTGTTAAATGTGAACAGTGCAGTTTTGTTTTTGCTTATTTTGTGTGTGTGTGTGTGTGTGTGTGTGTGTGTGTGTGTGTGTGTGTGCAGGTGGCCTTAGTGTACCCCAACAATGACCCCATCGCCTTCATCTGTGCATTCTTTGGCTGTGTCATGGCCGGGGTGGTGGCTGTGCCAGTGGAAGTGCCTCTCTCCAAACGAGTTGGTGTGGCTCAGGTCAGTCTCCCTGCCCTACAGAGGCAGCAAATCTTTAAAAAAGAGAAAATTCTTGCCTGCTGTAGTGCTGTGTGGATCTTGACATTTTGGTTTTATATGCTGCATTCATCCAATCTTGTTGAATATAGTGCTGTGTGGATCTTGACATTTTGGTTTCATATGCTACGTCCATCCAATCTTGTTTATAGCCCCGTCAACCACACAGGCCATATCGAGGCTGTATATGTCATGTCAGATAATGGTTTTTGTAATGAATATTGATAATAGGTAAGCAACTAACCAAGTTTGGGTTTGGGGTTTTTTGCATCTTTTAAAAAAAAAAAGTAAAACTGAATTTCAGAGATTCTGTCCAGAGCTCTGTTTTTATCCATGGATAAATCTCTTTTTTTTGCAGACCAGACAGTGTAAGAGTGAAAGATCAAAAAGGTGCTTATAACACATGTAGCTTTGTGCCACCCAGAGAAATTTGATGTGTACAAAAAACAATCACATACCTACATGACAACCTGAACTGAACTGATGATGATGTTGTACCTTGCAGGATGCAGGTGGTCAGGGGGTGGGGTTTTTGCTGGGCAGTCTGAATGTCTGCTGGGCTCTCACTTCAGAGAACTGCTACAAAGGCCTGCCCAAGTCCAGCAATGGAGAAGTTGTCACCTTCAAAGGTAGGTCATACCTGAAGATACTGATAGTGTAGGATTTATAGAGTGAATTATGAAGCCAGTGTTTGTTTTTTCCAGAAAGAAATGTGTGAAAAGGTTCAAGTGTTGTGGGTAAGTAGTAATGATGTAAGCAGCTTTAAAAAGATGGGCCAGTTTCATGAGGGATAATGAGGGAAAGGTAAAATCAGAACAAGTCATACCCAATATATATAGCTTTGAGGATGTATTGCCTCACGAGCATACTGACCTTGAATGACACCAAATAATGGAAATACTGTTAATGTTAGGAAAGACTACATAAATGTGGGAGGAGTTAAACATATAACAGTGTGGCTGTTTTGTAATAAATGTACTAGTGGTTGAGGGTTATGACCGTGATTTGGGATAATTTTCACGAATAGTGGATGGACAAGAAAGATGCAGGAATGTGGCTGTGATTGCAGGCTGGCCCCGGCTGAACTGGTTTGTGACAGAGAACCTCAGCAAACCACCCAAAGACTGGCAGCCTCCTCCCCGCCTCTCTGAGGATGTGCCTGCGTATATCGAGGTCCGTTGTTGCCTGTAGCAGATAGCTTTGATCTCTCTGTTCATTGTCAGTCTTAGTAAACAGAAGTTTGGAAAAGTAAATGCTTTTGTGTCCTTGGTATAGTCTGTATGTATTGCATGTACCTGAGTTGTAGCTTTCTGCAGGTGTTGGCGACTGTTCAGTTTTCATTTTGACCTGCTGCTATGTTATATTGCTCTGCCTTTGATGCAGTCCATCCAGAATATATTTTTCTGCTTATATTTTTAACTTTGTTAATGGTCAGCCTTTATCCATATGGGAAAAAAATATGCAAATCCCTTATTGAATTTCTTACCTTTTTTTATTTTGAAAAGAGTTTTAAAGTCTGAGTATTTCTGAGCCTATGTTTGAGGTTGTACAATGAAAGGTGGATGTGTGACTGTAACACAGTTATGCTTGATCATGCTTTTGTTTCAGTACCTGTGATGTATACTCATGATCATTTTCATGGTGGTTTCAGTACGGTCTGAACAAGGATGGGAGCACTGTGGGTGTGACGTCCACACGCAACACAATGTTGTGCCATTGTCGCACTTTGACTGTGGCTGCCAACTACACAGAAGGTATGACAGTCATGTCTCTTTGTCTTTTTTTTTCTGGGTATGTCTATGTCAAGTTTGTTGAACACAAAGATTCAGTATATGTTATAAAAATGCTTGGTTTCGTTGACTGCTTTCCGTTTTGGTCATGAATATTCAGTCAGTTAACATATGTAACTTCTGTTTGCAGGTGAAGTGATGGTGTGTGTGTTGGATTTCAAGCGTGAAGTGGGCTTGTGGCATGGTATTTTGTGTGTAAGTATTGTTTTGTAATCTAGTACAATAAGCAAACAAATCTTCTTATTGAGGGAAAGGAATAAGCTTATGAGTGTAGTAACTCTTCTTTCTAAATACAACAGTGTCATGCTGTTCATGTCAGGTACGCTGATTTTAGTCTGCATTCAGGCAAAGGAGTGGTCCATTCAGTTTTCATTTCTTTTTCTTTTTTGCTTACTGTTTGCCTGATTTTCATTGACCATTTGCACTAAGCGAAACTAGCTTGAAGGTGTGTGCTTGGTATAAAGAATTGCCCCTAGTCCCAGTCTGTTTTCAGAATGTAAAAGTTTTATATAAGGTTGAGAGGGGGGGAGGGTTAATGGAAAAAATACTTACAGAAAATATAAAAACTCATATAAAGCCTAAATGCTGAACCTGAACAGATATTATAGCTTGTGGAATTGCTTTAATTAAGACGATAGTGCTTCTAGCTATGTAATTATCTAATGTGAGTGCAAGCATGGAATCATAACTTTCACATACAACACTGCTGTGGCATATCTGCATACTGACTTAGTTCAAGTACAGAGCTATGTGCTTATTCTGTTTTACGCTAGAATGGCACAAACTGCTGAACTGCAGCAAGTGTGTATGAATTTCATTTTAAGGCAGAGAGTATTACAGGCTATAGGGTTGTGGTTTGTGTGTGTATGTGTGCAGAGTGTCTTCAATGGAATGCATTCAATATTTATTCCATACTCCTTGATGAAAGTGGACCCTGCCTCATGGATGAAAATGGTGACCAAGTACAAAGGTAACTTTCTCTTTCCTATCTTCCATGCTCATGAAAAGCACTGCCATTTTCTTTTGGCTTGTCTGCCTGCTGCTTATGTGTATTGTTTTCTAATTTAGTCAGAAAAGGTTTTGTGATTAGCTTTTCTTCATAAAGTTTAAATTTAGCTAATGGATGTGTGCATAGTTTTGTATGAGTGTGTTAAAGTGTTTGTGTGTGGTGGTGGTGGGTGGGTGGGTGGGTGGGATGCATGGGCACCTGCATACTTTAATTTGCAGAGCCACATGAAAATAAAACAAGCCATTGTTGATATTCAGATTCCAGCATATTCAAATTGTTGGAGGTGGGGTGGGATGGGATGGGATGGGGTGGGATTTCATTAGTGAAATATGTAAAATAATTATTATTGTGAGATTGGAAGACTCTCTGGGTGTAGAAGGAAGTATTTAAAGGGTGTAGATCATGGAAGTGGGTGTTTTTTAAAATTTAAATTACAAAATTTTTTATTTTATTTCTTTCTTACATTTTGGGAGGCCATTAACACTTTTCTTTGGCATTGCTATTTCCTGCATTGCCTTTTAATTCATTCGGCCACTTTTGTTTGTTTGTACATAACTAAAAATAAAGACGTTCAAAACTATTTTCTGATGTAGGTTTTTTTTGTTGCCTAATAATATATCAAAAACTGAACAAGAAGACCAAGTTAAGCATGGAGGATAGTTCTTGCTGACAAGCGAGTCAAGGTGACGTGTGGAAGGTGTGTGTTACAGCGTCAGTAGCGGTGGTGAAGTCCAGGGACATGCACTGGGGTCTGCTGGCACAGAAAGACCACAAAGACATCAACTTCTCCTCCCTTCGCCTCCTCCTTGTTGCTGACGGGGCCAACCCTTGTGAGTTTGTTACTTATATAGAATAGTGTGTAAAGGAGGGTGTGGCCTGCTGTTCCTTATGAATATTTTATTTTGTTTTGGTTTATTTTATTCTGTAACTTTTTCATCGAAATAGATTTATGACAGTTTATTTGGGCTGGTATTGAGGTGTGTGTGAAGTATGATGTGTAGTCTAATTCTATTGATTATATTATCTTATTTTCTGTGAGCAGTTTACTTTATTTCATTTAAATTCAGATCATTTTGTTACTTTGTCATCTGTATAGATTTATGGACTGTAAAATTTTCAAGATATATTGTTCCTTTATCAATGAATGAGAAAAGTCTCAGAGAATTGTTGGCTTGTCAAAGCAGGACTAACATTTATTGGTAACTCCAACAAAATGTCAAGTGATCTTGGTCATATGCAAGCATAGTTTTTGCTTTGCACGGTAAACTGGAGTTTTGAAAAGAAGAAAAGAAGTTGAGGTTCCAAAAGAAACATAAAATGATCAGTCTTTATCATTATGAGTAAAATTCAAACTGTATAGAAGTGTCTGTATGCACTATTTGTAAGTGTGACTTTAAGATTGAAAAATTGTAATCATGTTTGTCATAACAAGTTATCTCTCTGAGTCCCAACACATTTTTTGGGTGTTGTTATTGTTTGAAATGACAGTGTTTTTGTTTGATATTTCCTAGTACCGGCAGGAGAAAGTAATGTTGGTTGTGTGTATGGCAGGGTCCCTCACCTCCTGTGATTCATTCCTAAGTGCTTTCCAGTCCAAGGGCCTCCGCCCTGAGTCTATCTGCCCCTGTGCCAGCTCTTCTGAAGCCCTCACTGTCTCCATACGAAGGTGCTCACAGAGAGAGGGAGGGAGGGGAGAGGGAGAGAGAGGAGGTGTGGGGGGAGGGGGGGGGGGGATACTCACAGGAGAACTTAAAGAGTGAAAAAGAAAAAAAGGCAATTTATAAAATTTGATTTTTGTACTATGAAAGTATTATATTGTGTGACTCTGTTTGCCACAGTAGCATGAATTCTACCATGTTGGAACATGTTTGAGTTGATAAAAGAATAAAAAAATCGGGATATTGAAAATGAATAGAAATTTAAAAAACAAAAAGAAACTTTAGAAATTGGATTTGGATATGCTTTTGACCTATTTCCAGAACTTCTGTCAAACTGATCAGACATTGTTCGTATATATATATTTGCTGGGTATTGTATGCATATTAGGTGGATAATGGTAAACTAATGAACAATAACAATACAATTCAATTTCTTCAGTGAAAAGGATTAAAAAGAAAGCGATGGCAAGAGAGAGACAAAACGAGAGAAAGAGAGAGACAGTGAGAGAAGAGAGAGAGAGAGAGAATATTAAACGCTACATTAAAGCCAAACCAGGTTATCTTCTTTACTGGACACTCTGGAGATAACCTGGTTTGGCACTAATGAAGCGATTATGAAAATCATGAATGATCCCAAAAAAATTTAAAAGAGAGAGATATCCTGTCTTCTTATCTTTATCTTATTCTTTTATATCGAGGATAATGGAATAAGCATTTATGTGCTTTTCTACATCCAGTCCCCGTGTGTATGCGGATTTGTGAATTCTGTCATCTGTTCCCACCGGCACACAATGGCCTACTCTTACAAAAAGCGGAACAGGATTTAACGTGTGTGCAAGATGTTCTGCGTGCATTCGCACACGGGGGCCTCGGTTTATAGTCTCATCCCAAGGACTTTGGAGGAGAGTGGAGTCTGCACTGCTCCAGAGGAAAATATCCCCCTTGAAACGGGAATCGAACCCGTCCTGTCATACCATCATGTGAGAAGGAGAGGGTATGGTAAGCGGTGACCCGACTCCCGAAGGCCTGACAATTCACTTCAGTCTGCGTTGCCTCCTTGTGTCGTTGAAGCAGGCCGGGGAAAAGCAGCAGCAGCGCCACAGGGCGGGGCATCCTGTCCATGCAGGGCCTGAGCTATGGCGTGGTCAGGGTGGACAACGAAAACAGCCTCACCTCCCTCACCTTGCAGGACTGCGGGCAGGTCATGCCTGGAGGTAAGGCCTGGCTGGAGGTGTTCCTAGTGGTGGTGGGTGGTTGGTGGTGGGGTTGGTGGTGGTGGTGGTGGTGGTGGTGGTGGCGGTGGTTGTGGTGGTGGTGGTTGGGTTGGTGGTGGTGGTGGGTGGTGGTAGTGGAGGAGCATGAGTGTATGTGTGCATGCATAAGTATTTATATGTAAAAGCATCGTGCACACATACAGGCTGTCTCTCTCCCTGTCTTTCTGTCTCTGCCTCTCTTTTTTTTCTCTCTGTTTGTCTGTATGTCTCTCTCTCACTCTCTCTCTTTTACACACACATGCATAGACACACACACACACACACTGACACAAACACACACACACTCACACACACAGAGTGTTTACATTCTTTTTATGAATGCTTAGCTGGTAACATAAACAAATTCCCCTATCATAAGACCATAAATGTTTGTATTCACACTACATTGTTCTTTTTGTGTGTGTGTGTGTGTGTTAAAATAAGGTTTCGATTGTGACTTTAACACGTATATCTCTGATCATAAAATAATAGAGTACTTTTTGGGTTTCTTTTTTTTTGTTTTGTTCCCTGGCTAAAGCTCCAGGGTTCACCAAATGGTGAGATGTTTACGCTTTGACTGTTCTTGCCCAGTTCTTGTATTCACATCACATCCTCCTCCCTTCTAGCCCTGATGGTTGTGATCAAGCTGGATGGGGCCCCCTACCTGTGCAAGACAGACGAGGTGGGAGAGCTGTGCGTGTGTTCGGGGTACACGGGTACCAGCTACTGGGGTCTTCAGGGTATCACCCTCACCACCTTCCAGATCCAGCCCCTGATGGCGGATGGCCGAGTCCTGGGGGACAAGCTGTATGTCAGGACTGGCCTCATTGGATTCCTGGGGCCGGTGAGTTGATGGGCAAGAGGGAGAGTGTGTGTGTCTGTGTGTTTGTAGGTGGGGGTAGCATATATGTGCGTGTGTGTCTTGTGTATGTGTTTTATTTTATTATTTATTTCATTCTTTTGTATCGAGGATAATGGAAGAAGCACTCATGTGCTTTTTTACATCCAGTCCCTGTGTGTATGCAGTTTTGTAAATTGTCATCTGTTCCCATCGACACTTGTGTGTGTGCATGTGTTGATGTGCACATGTATGTATGTGCCTGCCTGCCATAGTGTGGTGTATGCCTGTGTGTGTGCAAGTATATAATTTCGGAACATTATCGGGATTGACGACAGTGGTGTTTCAATGAGTTGATGATGATGGTGTTGGCTGTGGCAGGGTGGGCTGGTGTTTGTGTGTGGGAGCAAGGAGGGGCTGATGCAGGTGTCCAGCCGACGCCACAATACGGACGACATCATCGCCACCGTGCTGGCCGTGGAGCCCATGAAGTTCATCTACAGGGGCAGGTGAGGCAGCAGCAGCAGACACTCTGTGTGTGTGTGTGTGTGTGTGTGTGTGTGTGTGTGTGTGTGTGTGTGTGCTGTTGTTGTTGGGTTGTGTTGACATGCTTCTTTTCATTGACTCGTTGATATCGTTGTATTGTTTGTTATTAAAATAATTTATCTCACTGTGTGTGTGTGTGGTATGGGTGGTTAGATAGGTGGGGGATGGTTAGATGGGTTTGGGTTGATAGCCTGGTGGTTAGAGGGCATGACTTGTGATCTCATTATGATCTGGGTTTGGGAGTTAGGTTTGAGTCACTGAGGTGCCCATTTTTGTGTGTTTTTTTAAAGGGGAGGAGGTGAGTTTGGGGGGGGGGGGATGATTACATTCATTAGATGGACATCTCAGTCTCTGCAAGGAAGACAGTAATGCACTGCATGCCTTTTAAGTTGCTATAGAAAGTCTTAACCACTGGGTCAGGCCAGTTTGGAAAAGCTGATAAAAACCTATATAATTATGGGTTCTAGACTGGCATATTTGTCTAAAATGTTTTATATATATATATATATATATATATATATATGTATATATGTAAGTGAAAATAGCTATACATGCAAACTTCTCACCTAGTGAGTATTTACGGTTTCACTGTGATTGTCAGGTGGGATGAGTGATCAGAATACATAATACTGTAGATGACCCTAAGGTGTTCAGCTGGGAATATGCAACAACAATAGCAACAATATATCTGATGATCACATTGTACAGAGAGTTTGAGTAAGGGTGCTGTTGTGTTGCAGAATCGCTGTGTTTTCCATCAGAGTGCTGAAAGACGAGAGGATCTGCATCATCGCTGAACAGCGACCAGACTGCACAGAGGAAGAGGTAATTCATGTGTGTTGCACTGTTGGAATACTGCCTGCTAATCACAGAGGTTGAAGAACGTTCTGAGCGAATGATCAATGAAATCATTAGTGTAGGGTTTGAGGGAGGGGGGATGTTTTTTGTTTGATTTGTTTATAAATCTCTCTCTCACGCACACACAAATAAAATAAAATAAAAAAAGAAAGAAAAAAGATGGCCTGTG
The DNA here is from genome assembly GCA_028751875.1 of Rapana venosa. Taxonomy (NCBI): domain Eukaryota; kingdom Metazoa; phylum Mollusca; class Gastropoda; order Neogastropoda; family Muricidae; genus Rapana; species Rapana venosa. Next base: position 53,682,866 of record CM054135.1, read on the forward strand.
CGTGTGTATGGTGACTGTATGTATTGACTGATTTCAGAGCTTCCAATGGATGAGTCGGGTGCTGCAGGCAGTGGACAGCATTCACCAAGTGGGGGTCTACTGTCTGGCCCTGGTGCCCCCCAACTACCTGCCTAAGGTACCTCACACTGCACCTCACATCTCCTACCTTCCTGATAGCCCTGATGATGTTATTTATATGTGAATTTAATCTTGAATTATGTTAATAGATATGGTGTTGTGTAGGAATTTTTCACTTAATCAGGCTATTTTTTGTTTTAAGCTGTACAGATTTGATGTGTGTATATCTCTATTTTTTTTTCTCATTTTTTTTAACTTCACCTCCCACATTTTTTGGGGGAATTAATTTAACTTTTTTAAAATCAGCGAATTGGTCACTGTTGACAGACTCCGCTGGGAGGCATTCACCTGCATGAGACCAAGAAGAAATTCCTGGATGGGTCGCTGCACCCTGCCAATGTGCTGATGTGTCCTCACACCTGTGTCACCAACCTGCCCAAGCCTAGAGAACACCATCCAGGTAAGACTCCATTCTCTACACAGGATTGACGTATGATTCTGTTTGTTGAAAGATGTTGTGTGTACAGTGAAATTGACACTTAGCTGGTGTAGGTTGGATGTGCTGTTGTTTTGCTGATATTGAGCATTCAGTGAAGGGGGGAGGGGGGGGACAGAAAGAGAGAGAGAGAGATAAGTCTCCTGAGATCACTTTCCTGGTGAATCTAACACGCAGTAGTAAAGTGTTGATAAACTATCTGCAGCTGTAAGTGTGAAAAAAGCAATTTACATCATCACAAAATGTTATCATTATTTTACATTTTCTTTGCAGCCTTTCTGCCTAGTCCTTTTGCTTTGATGATTCTAGATGAATGTGTATTTGGTAAATCGTAATTCAAATCTGGAAAAACAAGAAAAAAAAGCAGATACTTAATATGAATTCAGTGTTTTACAGCATTTTGTCAACATGCATAAAGTTTGGTGGTGAGGTTGCTGGTAAGTGGATTGATGAAGTGTGAGGATAAAGGGAGCCTTCCATAAACTGTTGGTGACAGCCCTGATATGGCCACTGTTGTCGGCAGAGCTTTAAACAATAAGATTGGTTTGGATTTTAAAGTACTTGGAAGCTTCTTTTTGCAGTGTGAAAAATCATCCATGGGAATGTATCCTGCATTTTCCATACAAATCATTGTAGATGTTTTGTATATGATTAGATGATAGCAATCACCAAGGTATTGTGAAGATGAAGTAGTGTGTACATCTCAGGCTGTTTGTGTTTTCAGACATCAAGCCATCAGCAGTGCATGTCGGCAACATCGTTCAGGGGGCACGCATGGCGTGGGCACAGGGGCGGGATCTGGGACTGGATGACGAATCAGAAAGCAGAAAAGTGAGTCCAACTTAAGGGGAGAGAGAGAGAGAGTGTGTGTGTGTGTGTGGTGGTTGTGTGTGTGTGTGTGTGTGTGCATATGCATGTGCATGTATGTATAGCCAGGGTATGCTCTTATTTTTAAAAAAAATTATAAAAAAAAGCAGGACTGCAATGGATCTAAATCAATAAAAGTTTTCCTTAGATGGGAGGAAGTTCATTTTGAAAGTAAGAAGGAACTGTTTACTGAAGTTAAAGCTCTTTTGTGCCAGTAACACTGTGCCTTCATTATTTGGATTTTACATTCATTTATTTAATTTTAAAAAAATATATTATAAAGAACAACATAGTTTTTACAGCAGAAAGAGTTGGCCAGTGTGTGACGCTGAAGTGTGTGATTTCAGCACCAGTTCCTGACGGAGATCCTGAGGTGGAGATCACAGACCACTCCTGACCACGTCCTCTTCACCATGCTCAACGCCAGGGTACGGTCCCCTTTATCTTTCCTATTTTTCCTTTTCCTTTTCCTCTACCATGAGATGAGTGTTAAATTTGAAAGATGAGTAATGTTTGTGTCGGTTTCATTTTGGCTGAATGGCTATGTCTTCGTTATGCTCAGTCCCATTGTCAATCTGTTTCCTTTTCATGCTTCCTTTTCTATTTTTTCTCCATTTTTTCAGCCTCTTGAAATGTTTTTCAGGTTTGATGTCATTCCACAATGTGTAATTCAGTGTGGTGCCTAGCTTACTGAAACGCACAGTGCAAGATTATTTTTGTCCAGACAGGGAAGATAACAACCATGTTTTGTGTAGGGAGATTATTATGCTTTTTAGGGAGGAGGGTTGTAATTTCATCTTTCTGATAGAAAAAGGGAAGGTTATTTATGACATATAGCATTATTCCAATGTCAAAGTCCTTCGGATGAGACTATAAACTGAGGCCCCGTGTGTGAACGCATGCAGAACATCTTGCGCACACGTTAAATCCTGTTCCGCTTTTCGAAAGAGTAGGCCATTGTGTGCCGGTGGGAACAGATGACAGAATTTACAAAACCGCATACACACGGGGACTGGATGTAAAAAAAAAATTTTTTAAGCACACGAGTGCTTATTCCATTATCCTCGATTAAAAAAAAAAGTCATCTGAGCGCTTTGATTTGTTGCTTTACAAGATTCAGCGCTATAAAAATTCCATACATTATTTTTATTATTATTATTATATTCAATAAAATATTCAATTCAAAAAGGTCTTTTTCTGGTTTCTTTGACCCTTTTATTTCATAAAGTCAATGGGTTTTTTTATTGTTTTTTTTTAGCCTATGATGATATGATGCTTAGTGTTGTCTGTTCCTATAGGCTATTGATTGGGGGTAAGCAGTGCTGGAATAGATAAGGTGAAAATTCATGGCTGTTTCTGTGCTTAACTCTGATATCTCTGTGGTTTGTGCATGTTACAGAACCAAGCCCAACAGGCACTGAGCTGCTCTCAGCTTCACAAGCGGGCAGAGCGCATCGGGTGTATGCTGATGGAGAAGGGCAAGCTGAACACAGGGGACCATGTTGCCCTCATCTTCCACCCTGGTGCGTTCTGTTTGTCGTCTGCTGTGTCTGTTTTCTTTGCATTGTGTTGCATCTGTTGTGCTGTCTTAGTTTTGTTGATTATTACATAGCACTGCATCTTTGATGTTCTACTTTTGTGGCCATCTGTGCATGCAGACACGCTGGTTTGAACACCATGTGTTTATAGATGTTTGTACACACTATTGTGGAGGTTTGAGTGCATCCTGGCACAAACACACACATGCAGCCATGCACTCACTCACTCACGCACGCACGCACGCTCACTCACTCACTCACTCACTCACTGCAATGTTAAATAGTGGTGTCATGGTGATGTGACAGGCGATATTGTCTTTAGACATAACAGTATCCGTTCTGTGTGTGTGTGAGAGAGAGAGAGAGAGATTTGGAGGTGAAGTTTCTTAAAATCTGAGAATAGCTGACATATTTTGATGCTACATGGTTTAAATTTGTTGCCATTTTCTGTTTGTAGGTATAGATCTGGTGGCTGCCTTCTATGGATGCTTGTATGTTGGTGAGTATAAACAGTTCCTCTGCTTTTTGTCTACAACTCTCTATATCATGTATATGGTCTTTTGGCTTTGTTAAGACAGGAGTCATAGAATTTGATGGTGCTAAATATTCTACCTGTCCAGTGTAATCAGGATGTATTGTCATTTGTAGACCCAAGAATACAGTGCAAGGTGTGGAGGAAGTTGTCTTGTTCTACAATAGAGGATTTTAAAAAAATTTCCTTTTAAAAAGATAATTTACATATGCACATAGATATTTGTCTTTTTCTCTGTGTGTGTTTGTGTGTTTTGGTTTTTTTCTCTGTGTCTTTGCCTATCTTTGTCTCTGTTATTCTCACTCTTTCCTCCCACCCACCTACTATTTTAGCTTTTCATCTATTTTTCGGAATTTTTATAATTTTGTTGTTATCGGACCAGTATTTTTATCAGTTTTGGTTCTTTTCCCACAATTTATCATCCTCTCATGCATTCCTCCTAATATTTTTAGCATTCATGAACCTCTCATCAAGCTCGCCGTTACAACAGTCAGGGTCTGTATGTATCAGGTTGCGTGCCTGTGACTATTCGACCCCCTCACCCGCAGAACGTGGCGTCCACTCTGCCCACCGTGCGCATGATTGTGGAGGTCAGCAAGTCAGTGGCCATCCTGACCACAGCCGTCGTCATCAAACTTTTCCGCTCCAAGGTATGTGCGTGCGTGCATGCACATGTGTGTGTATGATGTGTACATCTTGAGCATCACACATTTAGCAAGTTATTACCAATAGTGTCTAAGGAGTCTCTCTCATGTGTGCTGCAGTCTTACCTTGACCTCAACATTACCCAGGTAAACAGTTGACTTCAGTGGCACTCACTTGTCTGGGTTTTTTTTTTTTCATTGGAATATTATTTCCATAGTTGACATCAGTGTTCCTGTCTTGTCAGGGTTTGTATGTCTGTTGAATATGATGTCCATGACCGTTGCTGTTGGTGTATAAAGGTGATTTCTCTAGCTAGGTGTCTTTCTGTGCTGTGGCAGGAGGCAGCAGCAATCGTGGACCCGAAGCACTGGGTACAGCTGCTGGACACTGACGAGGCCGGCAAGAAACACCTGGCAGCCATCTACAGGGCCCCCACACCTGAGATGATGTGTTACCTGGACTTCTCTGTCTCCACCACTGGCATGCTGGCAGGTGTCAAGGTATGTAGTTTGTCAAGCAAGATGAGGAAAAGAAAATGGAATCATTCTGTTTTATTAACATGAATTTTTTCCTGTTGGTATATCAAGCAAGATGAGTGGAAGAAAAGGAAATTCTGCGTTATTTGAGTGAACTTTCAAATCACAATATGCACTATTCTTAAACTCTTCTTCCTCTATTCTGCCTAGGATGAGGCTAAAGTGTGGAGACAATCGCACTAGCTCTCTGAATGGAGTAGTCATTTACTAAGTGTGGATAATAAGAGGATGTGAGGGGAATTATCTATCCATTGTTTCAGTAACCTAGTTATTACTGATCTTACAAAGTAGAGATCGAGCGCTTTGATTTGTTGCTTTACAAGATTCAGCGCTATATAAATTCCATACATGATTATTATTATTATTATTAAAATCCACATGGGGAAAGTTTTGTTTTGTAAAAATGTGTTTTAAAAGCAGAAAGTGGATGTTTGGCATTAAGTAGTGTGCTCTGAGGGAATTAATAGTGTACTGTTGGGACATCGCTATTTTCTGAACAGTTTAATCTGACAAGCACTGAGTGCAGACTGTTACTTCTGTCTCAGTTAGTCAGCGCTGCTTATGCCTCACGTTAACACACTACTCCTGCTAATCATACTAAGGGCAGGTGTAGTGCATTCAAGTTAAAGTTTATGATGTATCTTCTCTTCCTTATAAGGGAGAAGAGATGGGCACTGCCCTCAAGATGCTGGCTCCCAGAGAAGCTAAGGTCTCTTGACTCCTAGATCCACAATGACCACATCGTTCACTTCACTTACACCGTTCTTTCCATCATGTCTGTAATATCACAGTTGTTTTTCCTGTGACCTATTTGCCCTTCTCCCTGGGAGCGCTACAGAATAGTTGTGAAGCAGGAGTGGTGGTGTTGCAGATGTCCCATGCCAATGCCACAGCCCTGTGCCGAGCTCAGAAGATCCAGTGTGAGTTGTATCCGTCCCGCGTGGTGTCCCTCTGTCTGGACCCCTACAACGGCCTGGGCTTCGCCCTCTGGTGTCTCAGCAGGTAAGCATTCATTAAAAAACTTCACTTGTTTTAGTGCATTTGCTGGGGGGGTGGGTTGTAAACCTGGGACAGGCGCTAGTAAAGCTAGCTTCCTTACTGAGAGTTCATGTGGCCTTAATGTTGATGTATGAATAGACCTTTCTGAATGGATGTATGTAGGACTTCATTGAGATGATGAAGTGTCCCAGTGTGGTTGGCTGGGCAGTGAGCCAGAGTAAACTGATGAAGTGGCTAATGTATTCTTTTGTTTTAGTATCAGGTCCAACTTGTACCCTAAGCATTTAGGTTTTGTTGTAAAATGATCAAAAATTATTTTTAAAAAATTTTAACAACAAAAAAACTTCATAGGGGTTTGTGTTTTGTAGATTTTTGGGATGATTATTTTTGTCAAGATTTGGTATTAAGAAAGACTTTAGATAACCATAAGTATATTTTACAGAAAATATATCATAAATCAAGTCAGACATTCACTAACAATTTAGTTACACATACATTTAAACAGTAATTTTAACTGTTCTTTAGAATTCTGGCTCAATGAACTGCAACAGGGGTTAGAGAGTGATAGGTGTGTTGTAAACCAGCCTGTATCAGAAGGCGTGAGAGTCATTGCGTTGATGGTGACTGTGGCTGTGTTTCAGTGTGTACTCTGGTCATCACTCTATCCTGGTCCCTCCGTCTGAAGTGGAGGCCAACCCTGCTGTGTGGCTGACCTCTGTCAGTACATTCAATGGTCAGTGGCTTGGGGGCTTTTTGTTGTTGTTTCCAAATCAGCAGCTGTTAATGTCATACGTTTGCTTTGGTAATGGATTGTTGAATAATTGTATCATGTGTTTTTTTCTGGCACATTTATGTTTGTTCTTCCCAGGTACTGGTCATTAAGTGTTCATGTCTCTTTGTAATGGTTTGAAATGTTTTTTCTTATCTAACTTTTCTATGAAATATGAACAAAGGAGGAAAATGAATGGGGTTGTCATTGTTTTGAAAAATGGCAGAAGTTAAAACATCCCTGGCTCTAGAGAAATTTGTTAAATAAATTTAAAAAGTACAAAACCAAACTTGGTAGATCGGTACACATGAATAAGTTAAGAAAAATGGTTGTATGTTTTTGAAACATTTCTTGATAGTTCAGTAAAACCAGATTGAAGGGAATTTTTGTATTTTTTTTCAGTACAGCTTTGCTTTTCTTTAACCATCAATCATAACATAAATATATGACAGAAGAAGAAAACATTACTGACACCTAACAGATATACAAGTTCCTCCCAGAAAATGTGTTAATAAAACCTGTGTTCCCAGGCATATTGCAGATAAAAGTAATGACTGTTGCTGTGTGGTGTGTCTGTCAGTGCGAGATACGTTCTGCTCCTATGGAGTGATGGAGCTGTGCACCAGAGGCCTGGGAACATCCACAGCAGCACTCAAGGTGGGCTTTGTGTGGTGTAGGTTTTCTCCTGTCCTGTCCCTGTAGCAGTGGTGGGGGGTCTCCACAGACCTCCGTGTTGAGGCGGGGTTCTTCAGAGAGGAGCGTTAGGAGGAGCTTTTTTTTTTTGGCTGAAAAAGCTACAGTTAAACTGCTGCTTGTTTTGGAAGGGGCTGGGGTGGGGAGGTAGTTGTTGTTTTTGATCCAGTTCATCTCAGAGTTTATGTTGTCGCGTTTTTTTTGTTAATGTTCTTCTTTGTTTTCTTCTTGCCTTTTGCCTTCTGCTTCTTTTTCTTCCTTTTCTGACAGCTCAAATAAGTTCAGTTTTTGACTCATCTGAAAGATAAAAATATTCTCACTGTTTTATTCTTGCTACCACAGAGTTGTAAAGGTTGGGATGGGGTTGTGTGTTTATTTGCAAGAAAAACCAAAACAACATTTAGTGTCACAGTGTATGTACAGCCAGTCAATACATCATCATGAAGAGAAAGAAAGTAGACTGAACACGATGAAAGTAATGATACTTTGTCCCTTGCCTAACTAACTTAGGACGTGGTATATAGCTTTCTGTTGAGGTTAGGACATGGTATATAGCTTTCTGTTGAGGTTAGGACATGGTATGTAGCTTTGTGTTGAGGTTAGGACATGGTATATAGCTTTCTGTTGAGGTTAGGACATGGTATATAGCTTTCTATTGAGGTTAGGACATGGTATGTAGCTTTGTGTTGAGGTTAGGACATGGTATATAGCTTTGTGTTGAGGTTAGGGCATGGTATATAGCTTTCTGTTGAGGTTAGGGCATGGTATATAGCTTTCTGTTGAGGTTGGGACATGGTATATAGCTTTCTGTTGATGTTAGGGCATGGTATATAGCTTTCTGTTGAGGTTGGGACATGGTATATAGCTTTCTGTTGAGGTTAGGGCATGGTATATAGCTTTCTGTTGAGGCTAGGGCATGGTATATAGCTTTCTGTTGAGGTTAGGGCATGGTATATAGCTTTCTGTTGAGGTTAGGGCATGGTATATAGCTTTCTGTTGAGGTTAGGTCATGGTATATAGCTTTCTGTTGAGGTTAGGACATGGTATATAGCTTTCTGTTGAGGTTAGGACATGGTATATAGCTTTCTGTTGAGGTTAGGACAAGCTTTCTGTTGAGGTTAGGACATGGTATATAGCTTTCTGTTGAGGTTAGGGCATGGTATGTAGCTTTGTGTTGAGGTTAGGGCATGGTATATAGCTTTCTGTTGAGGTTAGGACATAGTATATAGCTTTCTATTGAGGTTAGGACATGGTATATAGCTTTCTGTTGAGGTTAGGACATGGTATATAGCTTTGAGTTGAGGTTAGGGCATGGTATATAGCTTTGTGTTGAGGTTAGGGCATGGTATACAGCTTTCTATTGAGGTTAGGACATGGTATATAGCTTTCTGTTGAGGTTAGGGCATGGTATACAGCTTTCTATTGAGGTTAGGACATGGTAAATAGCTTTGTGTTGAGGTTAGGACATGGTATGTAGCTTTGTGTTGAGGTTAGGACATGGTATATAGCTTTGTGTTGAGGTTAGGACATGGTATGTAGCTTTCTGTTCAGGTTAGGGCATGGTATATAGCTTTCTGTTGAGGTTAGGTCATGGTATATATCTTTCTGTTGAGGTTAGGACATGGTATATAGCTTTGTGTTGAGGTTAGGACATGGTATATAGCTTTGTGTTGAGGTTAGGACATGGTATATAGCTTTGTGTTGAGGTTAGGACATGGTATATAGCTTTGTGTTGAGGTTAGGACATGGTATATAGCTTTGTGTTGAGGTTAGGACATGGTATACAGCTTTCTGTTGAGGTTAGGACATGGTATATAGCTTTGTGTTGAGGTTAGGACATGGTATATAGCTTTGTGTTGAGGTTAGGACATGGTATACAGCTTTCTGTTGAGGTTAGGACATGGTATATAGCTTTGTGTTGAGGTTAGGACATGGTATATAGCTTTGTGTTGAGGTTAGGACATGGTATATAGCTTTGTGTTCAGGTTAGGACATGGTAGATAGCTTTGTGTTCAGGTTAGGACATGGTATATAGCTTTGTGTTTAGGTTTTCTTGACAGTATTTGTCACAGCTTAACTCCACACACAGTAAAACCTGCATGCAGATTATTCACCTTCTCTTCGTGCATCAAAGCAAACACCATTGTGGTAAAAGACTGAATCTGTGACATTAAGTTGACAGTGTGTTTGATGCTGCTGCTGCTGCTGTTTCAGACCAAAGGGGTGAACCTGTCCTGTGTGCGAGCCTGTGTGGTGGTGGCGGAAGAGCGACCTCGCATCACCCTCACCACCTCCTTCACCAAGCTGTTTGCCTCCCTTGGACTGTCTCCACGAGCTGTCACTACCAGTTTTGGCTGTCGTGTCAACATCGGCATCTCTCTTCAGGTAGGCTCTGTGTGTGTGTGTGTGTGTGTGTGTGCATGTGTGAGATGAATAAAGTGGTTTGTATATTTTTTTATTCTTGACTTGGGTCAAGTTTTTCATTTTGGTCAATATTGAAGGAAAATTTTGATTGTCATGCTTCTTTGTGTGTGTGTGTGTGCATTAATCCGTGTCTGTCTCTCTACATGTGTGTATCTGGGTGTATATGTGTCTGTATCTGGGTCTCTGTCTGTCTCTGTGTTCCCTTACCCATGCCTGTATGCTAAGATGTGTGTGTGTGTGCAGGGTGCCTCCTGCCCGGAGCCTTCAACAGTGTATGTGGACACCCAGGCCCTGAGGAACGACCGGGTCACCCTGGTGGAGAAGGGCAGCCCCAACAGCCTCTGTCTCATGGAGTCTGGCAAGGTGAGCACTGACAACGCCCAGACTTGAGGCGCTGACTTAAAACTAACATACAGATCTTTCAGCTTGTATGATTGTCTGTGATGTACTCTTTTTTGTTGTTGGTGTCAACAGTTGCAAAGTAGAAAGTTTTTTAAAGTGTGTGGTCCTTTATGTTGACATTGGTGTTGGAAGTAAAAATGTGTGTGTGCACGCGCGTACGTACGTGTGTGTGAGAGAGAGAGTTAGTGTATGTGTGTGAGTCAATGTGTGTGTGCATGCACGTTTTCTTTAACTGAATTGAAGATTGCTTTCAAGGAAGATTTTACTCTAGGAACTTAATCACTCAACCATGGCTGTGTTGTGTGTGTGACAGTTGATGCCAGGTGTTCGCGTGTCCATTGCCAATCCTGAGACCAAAGGCCAGTGTGCAGACTCTCACCTGGGAGAAGTAAGCCCCCTTCTTTCTCCCCCACCCTTTTTCTCCTTTTCACCACCCCATGCTCTCCCAGTTGCTGTCACTGTAAAGTCTCTCTGTGGTCATGACATTTCTGTTGATGTGATTGTTGAATTTTCTGTTGGCATTCTGAAACAAAATTCTGGGAGTGTGTGGAGATGAATGAATGACTGCTTGTATGTATTTTTCTTGCGTGAATTAGGAGTGTATGTATACATTGAAATCTCTTTGAGTATGGTAATTTCTGCTGGTGTGAGAATGAAGTGTCTATGTGAACATTGAATGTGTGTTACCATGTGGCTCCTGCTAGTGTGGGCATGAGAGTTTCTGTGTGTGAACATAGAAAATGATAGTATAGAATTTCCGCTAATGTGAACGTTAAGCTGTGGTGTGAACATAAAATGTGTGAGTTTAGAATTTCTGCTAGTGTGAACATGAAGTGTGTGTGTTCATGCAGTCGGTCTTTGTGTCATTGTGGAGTTATTGTGTATGTAAGTGTAGTCTGTTAGTGAGCATGAAGTTTTTGTTTGTGTGAAAGTGGATTCTTTGTAAACGCTGACAGTATGAATAAAGACACAGTAACATCACTTCTGTTTGCTGTTGAGACTGCTTTGAATACTAGTTTGTTTCTTTTGGATTCCTAGTTTGTTTCTTTTGGAATCCTAGTTTGCTTCTTTTGGAATACTAGTTTGTTTCTTTTTTTCCCTGCTATTTTGTCTATGGTTTTCAGATTGATAACCATATCACAAACAGAAGCACATGTAATAGAAAAGTGCTGAATTATTTGGGGGGGGTTAGCAGCAGACCTTACCCATGTATGTGTGTGCGTGCTTCTGTCTGTATATCTTATGTGTTCATATGTGAGTGCATGCATTTGTCTGACTTGTCTGACCTGTGTGACTGTATGTGTGTGTGACAGATCTGGGTGAACAGTCCCCACAACGCCAGTGGCTATTTCTCCATCTACGGGGACGAGTCGCTACACCAGGACCACTTTGAGTCCACGCTGGCTACTGGGGACATCCACACCACATACGCACGCACAGGGTTCCTCGGCTTCATACGCCGCACAGAGCTGACACAGAGCGATGGGGGTAAGTATTTTGTCAATGTAGGACATGTATGGTGTTGGTTTGTTATGTATTTGAGTGTAATGCTGTAGTCTGTGTTTTTCGTTATAATGTAAAGCGCTTTGTATTGACCCAATAAAGGGGAAGGAAAGCGCTCAAGATATGTCCATTAACATTACAATTTGTATTTTGATGGTGGGCACATCTGTCGTGTATTGGAATTGGATTTTTTATATTATGGTGTTGTTGCTTTTTAGAACAGAGAGTATATATATCTCATTAGGATTGAAGTTCAAAAGTTGTTTGGGTAGTCACAATTATTATTCTGTAAAGAACAAAGAACAGCATTATAAATGAAAATCTCCTGCGGAATACAAAAGGTATTTTTAATGTGAAATGGTAATTTCTCTATTCTTGTGAAAAGGGATGTGATTTAAAGAAAAAAAATCTGACTGTTAAAATTGTGTTGAGTATTTGAGTCAGTGAGCAAAGAAGGAAAAAAGAACTAGAGGAGAAAGAGTTTGTTGCTTGAAGTTGTAGACATTGGTGTATTTTTGTATAGCATGAATGATATCTGTGTTGTATATAGTTGCAGACAATCTTCAGTCACATTGTGTCATTCTGATTATAGTCTTTTATAACAAAAATTCAGATGCTAAATGCTTTGTGCTGTGTCTTCAAGGAGAAGGAGAGCTTTAAAAAAAATTGTCTGTGTCTTCCTCTTTTTCTTCTTCCTTTTTTTATCATCATCATCATCATCATCATCATCACCACCACCATTTTTTACTTTCATGGTGGGCAGAAACGGCCACATACACAAAATCTCACCATTGGTAAACAAACCTCAGAGCTCCAGCCGAGGAACAACAACAACAAAAAATCATCATTATTATTGTTGATATTGGTGTTGTTGTTACTGAAGAGTACACACTGTTGCAGAGCGGCACGATGCGGTCTTTGTAGTGGGAGCCCTGGACGAAACGGTGATGCTGCGAGGAATGCGCTACCACCCCATCGATGTGGAGACCAGTGTACTCCGATGCCACAAGAAGATCTGCGAATGGTAAGCACCGGTTTCTGCCTTGTAGCATAGATTTCGCATTCAGCATTTAGTAGTAAGTGTACATAAGACTTTCCCCTACAGTTTCATCTCATAATTATCTGTCCTTGCTTTCAATGGCCTAAGTTCCCATCACCCTGCTGAAGCATATAACCTGTGTGTGTGTGCGTGCTCGAGCGTGCGTTTGTGTATATTTGAATTTGTTAAACTGTTAATCATTGTTGGTTGCATGTGTGGGAGTGGAGTGGATGCAAACGCTTTGATTTGTGTTGTTTTTTTACAAGATACAGCGCTATATAAATTCCATTTATTATTATTATTATTATTATTATTATTACATGACTGTCAATGTATTGGGTGAGAGGTGGAGAGCATTGCATATATTGCAGCTTTGTATATTGTTGTGAAGTATTTTAATTATTTTTCTAATTCTTTTATTTCATGTATAATAATAATAATAATAATAATAATAATGTATGGAATTTATATAGCGCTGAATCTTGTAAAGCAACAAATCAAAGCGCTCAGATTTGAATTCGGGCTGCTCTCCCCGGGGAGAGCGGGAGAACGCGTCGCCACTTAGCGCTGCGCCACCCTTTCACCCTTTTTTTTTTTTTTTTTTCTGCAGCTGTATTTGTTTCCCTATCAGAGTGGCTTTTTTCTAAGAATTTTGCCAGGGACAACTCTCTTGTTGCCGTGGGTTTTTTTTACGTGCGCTAAATAATTACGTGTAACACACGGGACCTCGGTTTATCGTCTCATCCGAAAGACTAGCGCCCAGACCACCACTCATGGTCTAATGGATGGGGGAAAAATTTCCGGTCCAAACGGGGTACGAACCGCCGCACACTTCAGACCCGGACTTTTCGCTTTCTAGACAGGCGCGTTACCTCTAGACCACCGATCCATCTATAATGGAATAAACACTCGTGTGTGTTTTTACATTCAGTCCCAGTGTGCATGTGGTTTTGTTATCTTTGTCATCCGTTCCCACTGGCACGCAGTGGCCCACTCTTTTGAAAGGCGAAACATAGTTTTAGTATGTGGGCAAGATGTTCTGCGTGCATTCACACATGGGACCTCAGTTTATAGTCTCATCCGAAAGACTTTTGGAGCAGTAGTGTCAGCACTGATGTTAACTCCTGGCGAAATACCCTGAACGGGCATGTAGTGTAGTGATGTAAAATGTAGTGTAGTGTAATGTAGCCTAGTGTAGTGTAGTGTCGTGAAATGTAATGTAGTGTAGTGTAGTGTAGCGTAGTGTAGTGTAGTGAAATGTAGTGTAGTGAGTGTAGTGTAGTAAAATGTAGTGTAGTATAATGTAGTGTAGTGTAGTGTCGTGAAATGTAGTGTAGTGTAGCGTAGCGTAGTGTAGTGAAATGTAGTGTAATGAGCGTAGTGTAGTGTAGTGTAGCGCAGTGTAGTGCAGTGCAGTGTTGTATCCTGTTGTGTATTGTTGTCTCTTATCATGTGCACAGAGATATGTATTAATGTTGTTGTTGTTGTTGTTGTGTGCAGTGCCATGTTCACGTGGACCAACCTGCTGGTGGTGGTGGTGGAGCTGGACGGCCAGGAGAACGAAGCCCTGGACCTGGTGCCCCTCGTCACCAACGTCGTCCTGGAAGAACACTTCCTCATCGTGGGCGTGGTGGTGGTGGTGGACCCGGGGGTCATCCCCATCAATTCCCGCGGAGAGAAACAGCGCATGCATCTGCGGGACGGTTTCTTGGCCGACCAGTTGGACCCTATTTATGTGGCTTATAACATGTGAAGAACCAAAACATTGAAGAACGTGCACCTTTGGACCAAGGAGGAGAAGAGAAGTGAAGTGAAGTGAAGTGATGTGGATACCACCAGAAGCTGTGAGAATACTGTGATTTGCTCAAGACTTCCTCTCCTGCAAGTCTTTTTCCCAGCCCCTTGTGTGGGTCTTTCTTTCCTAACTTGAAGGTAAACTTATGGAGCTTACAGCACACACACACACACACACACAACCGAACTTTTCTTTTTGTGAATAATGCTTTTTCCAGCACAACATCTTCTCAGTCTGGGTCTGTACAACAGCAGAATCAGGGAAACCTTTTGTTGGCTTATTTGGATCACTACACCCTCCCATGTGTTAAAATTGACTGGTGCAGATCGACATCATTGTACAGTTGTGAACTGTTGCAAGTTTTGGAGAGTCAGACGTGCCCACAGTCAAGTTGTGAGGAGAGCATTAGGGTGGACCTTGAAGTCTTTGCTTTGTGATCAGGAGTGGAGGGAAGGGGTAGGTTTTGGTGGCTCACTTGCGATCCCTACCCAGTCGTCGTTTCTCTGTTAATTTGGGGGCTTTTGTTGTTGTTGGATGTAAGTAAAGGAAGAGAAAGAAAGAATAATGAAGGGTGACTTAGCACAACTGAAACTAGGGGAAAAACAACTTAAAAGTATGAGTTATGAGTGGGAACTATCAGTGTTGCATTGTCATTGGTGTGTGTGTATGTGCACATGCGCACAGGTCTATGTGTGAATCTGGGGAAAAAACATTGCTCATGGAAAAAAACTCCTAAAACAAATACATAGTGAACATTTTCTAACATCTTCCTCTGTTTATAGACAGTAAATCTTGTCCATGTTTATTGCCTCTTACCCGATTCGCGTAAAATAATAAAACTGGAAACCTTTGTGTTGAATATTAGCAACATGAAAAGGGGGTGTATGAGATTTTACAGTTTTATGGGTTCCTATGATTGAAAATAATGTAGATTGAAAGACTGTGAATGTAATGAATGTTAGTGTTTCCTGTACCATTATTTAACAGTTTTATGGGTTCCAGTAAAAAAAAAAAAAGAAGAGAGAAATGTAGATGGAAAGACTGTCAGTATATTGAATGTTAGTGTTTCATGTAATAATAATAATAATAATGTATGGAATTTATATAGCGCTGAATCTTGTAAAGCAACAAATCAAAGCGCTTATGTACCACTTTTTGACACAATCTAAACCATTTTTTTGCTGCCAGAAAAAAAAAAAATCGCCACACACCAAGTTTTTTCCTTTTTTTTAGACAAGCCAGGGTATCAGATGTTGAAAAGTCTTTTCTTTTGCAAGGTATGACCAGTGCTACATATTTTTCAACAGCCAGCCATGCTTTTTTATTTCTTAGGCTTCATATTGTGGTTTGTAGAATTGAACCGAAGAAAATGGCAGCTTGTAAATCACTGAGAGTTTACTCACTTAATTTCTTTGGAGGTTTTTTTCTCTGCCTGGTATGATTAAAAAAACTGAAGAAAAATCTTGGACATAAGAGCAGCCACTTAAAGAATTTTTTGGTGAAGTTCCTTTGAAAGAGACACAACTGTGTTATGAGCCTGTGTGTGTGTGTTATGTAGGTGTATTTGTGCACTTGCTCCCTTTTGTGGGTTGCTAATTGCAGAAATGTAGGTCTTTTAAGATGTTCGGGTTTTGGGTTTTCGTTTGTCTAAACTTGTCATGAATCACCACTATGTTTACTATTTGAAATGAATGAATGTCTAGAGCTATATTGATGCCTTCAAAATAGAAATAGTACAATAGTCGTTTCCAGTGTTTGTCATCATATGGGTTTTTTCTTTTCTTTTTTCTTTAAGCTGATCTCTTGCAAAGACTCTGTAAACTGACTGTCTTCATGTCGTTTTCATCAGTTTTGTTTTGGGGTGCTGATTGTTATTCTGCATGATTTTTATGTGTTTTTCTGGGGGTTTGTTGTTGTTTTTTTCCATTTTGTGATGTTCTCTTTCAGTTTTAAGGGTTTAGAATTGTGTTTTAAAATGTTAGCTATTGCATTGATCTCTTGTCTGTTGTAGATTACTCTCTGTAGTTTTGTAGTCATAAAGCAATAGGTCTGAAGCATCCTGTAATGTTATCCCTACCAATAGATTTAGTATGCACCTCTTCATGTGCTGAGATGTTCAACGTTGTCTTTGCGAACACCACTCTAACAGCAGTCAATGATGTCAAGTCGACTATTGCACTCTGAATGTAGTTTTTACACTCAACGCAGTAGTATGATACACATGATAAAGATATATTACACTAGAAGAATATAAGCACGGGTCTACAAGAACACAAAGCCAGAGTTGTGTTGCACATAGTGATGAAGTTCTTTGCATTGCTTGATAGTAGTAACTTTAGATAAAACATGGAACTGTTGTAGAGTGTAGCAGCCTATGCTTAAGTTTTGAGACCATTGTTGGATATGCATGTGTTTTTGTTCTGCATATATGTGATAGATATTTTGTTTCACTTTTGTTGAAATATTATTGGCAGTGGTCTTTCAGTCTCAAAATGCATTGTTTAATTCGCAGCAAGCCTACCTGCCTTGTTGTGGGATATAGATTTTTGTATACATGTATCCAGCTCTAGCTCTCTCTCTGCTGTGAATCTTGCCATGAGAACAGCCATGCTCCATCTTCACGGAACTTCAAAGAAACTTTGGGGGGTAATTGGCATGTGACTGGATAACAGAGACAGACATAAAGAGAAGAGTGAGAACGTGACAGAGAGAGAGGAAATGCTTACTACCTAAAAGCTAGCTTGACAGCTTGTGTATTTCCAGAAACAGAAGGGATTGTTAGTCCAAAAGCACAACAGGTATGAACATTGCTTGTGCCACAGGAGTCTGTGCGTGTTGCACCAAAACATGCTTTGAGGCCATTAACCTGAAATATCATGGCAGTTACACTTCCAAGGCAGCACATAACTTGTGCTTAGTTTACTAGTAATGTGATCTGCAGTCAGATCCTCTGATGGGCCTACCCAGCATACTAAGCCTGCACAAGTATACTAGTTAGTAACCAGATTCTATCCACTGCACTGTGGTGCCCCAGTCTTACAGCACTGAATGAGATTTCACGAACAAGCAGTGGGGGGAGAGAAAAGAAGCTGCAGATGAAGACTGCCTCTGAGCTGGATGTGAATGTATTGTAAATTAAGATTTTTTTTTTTTTTAATGTAGAGCATTAGAGGAGAGAAAGGATCCATGTGTGTACTTATGAGACTGTTTTAAAAAGGTGAAATGAGAAGTAGTGGCAGTTTGAGATTGGCTTTTTTTTAAAAGCTCCAAATCATGTCATGTGTAAAATATATATTGTACGGTTGTTGTTTTTGTCTTTTATCCCAAAAAATCACAGGATGCCACATAGTAATCCAAGACGCTGGATTGCTCAAGGTGCAGATTGTAATTGTTTGAAACTTTCTGTTCTGATGTGAATACTTTGAATGTGATCTTTTTTTTATGAGTTTATATTGCTGTTGCTATTAGAACAGCTGTTAACATTGTATTGTTTCCTGAATTCAAAGAATAGCAGTTAGATGTGTCACTTTAATATTACTCATTACTGAATCATGAATTTAATTCAGTTATGTATTTAAATACAATTTATACCATAGTATAGTGACCATATTAGTGATGATATATTGATAGTAATAGCAATAGCATGATTGGTATATTGTCTTTCTAGAAAAAAGTCAGAGGATAGCGCTATGTTTTTGCCTACTTGTTCTTGAAAAGAGCATAGGTACTCATTATTTTTGTAAACTAGCTTTTTAGGTTTTGCATCAGCATATTCTGTACGTTTTGTTCACACTTGAAAACTCAAAAAATGAAAAAAAAAAGATTTCTAATGACCCTTCCGAAGGCAAATGTCTATCATGATAAAACTTTTAAAAAACATAACAGTCATCATCAAAAGTTTATATAGTTAATATGTAATTATATCAGCTTTTTAGAAATGTGACTTCAATCCTTAGCTTTTATTTTTGTGTCCACTATGAGGTTTGGGGTTGGTTTGTGTTTTTTGGAAAGTACAACAAATTCTACAAATTCTGTTACAGTCAAATATAACATTGCAATAATTTTCAAGGGAATTTGTGCAATGGCTTCTGAAGATCAAGATCAAAAACAAAATGAAACAAATTCAAAGCAAAAAAAACCCAACCCAAACAAACAAACAAGTAACAAAAACTGCAGCCACCAGACAGACAAATTACCAAAACAAAGAAGTTGTGAGACTTAGAGGGCGATATTTTTCCTTTGTCGGAACAGTGGCTCAATGGAAAACCACTTCTGTGATACACTGATCTAGGTAAAGTATGGTTACCGTTAAAAGAAAAAATAAACATACATACAACAAACACACTTTGGGATTTAAAAAAACCAAACAGATTTAAGGTGTATTCCATGGTTGTAATTTGTTTAAAGATGCATTGCATCATCACCAAAGTACAATGGCCAGTCAGATGGCGAATTTGAAGATTGAGGTCTTTGATTGAAAACAGAATATCTATTTGTAATCATAATGATAGAATTAAAAAAGACAACATACAACAATGAAAGCTCCTGTCGGTTATGACACATATAACTAAAAAAAAACCCAGAAAATCTGTTTTCAAGGATTATGGACAGAGCATTTTGTGTCCCATTGCAGTTAGCAGAGAATGGAGTCAGCTGTCAGCAGACCACGAAGTTATCAGCTGGGTGTTAAATGTTTAGTGAGGGCCTCAAGCCAATTCACAGAAGCAGGTGAAGTGGGAGACATCAGGCTGTCAGTGTCACGGCAGGTAGTAAAGTGTGCACACAGCTTCTTCTGAAAAGAACCTCTGAAGTTCTTGTCCTTTTTCAAGGTAAAACGAAAATTGTGTGTAATGCTGTCTGTATACGAATTGATTTTCTGTTGTAACTTGGGACAATTATCGTTGCGGAAGAGCTATCAGATTTTTAAAAATTTATTGCTTTTTTAATAGGCTCTGTTAGGCTCATAGTGTTGTTGATAAGGCAGTATATGTTTGTTTTTTCAATCAGAGATTTGGTGTTAAAAGTGAGTAAAGACCATCATCCTTTTTTTCTTAGCTTTAAGTTATAAAATACAGAGAATACTGGCAGTAGGTATGTATAGTAAAAAGAAAAGACATAAGCGAACAGTCCATACATTTGTGACACTAAATGGCCTTAACTGTGAAGAGGACCAAACTGAAATTGAAAAACAAAAAACACTGTGATTATATTGCTATCAAAAAAAGTACATAACCATTTTTTACATTCTAAAAACCTGTTACTATACTAGAACCATTTCTTGTATCTGTAGAACAACACCAAGAGTTATCTGTCACTTTATAAAACGTCTGTATGTGTTTGCTTCTTTTCATAGGATGAACATTTTTGTTGTGTAATTCGTTACAAATATTGTCGACATTTCCATCTTCACTTCATTTTGCTTTGAAATTTCTGAACGTAGCAAAAAGTTTATACAAAAAATTTATAGCTCTTCTTGTTTTCCTTTCTTTTTTTTCCCCCTGCGATTGAAAAAAAATTTTTTTTTAGCAGATTGCCATTAGAAGTCCAAATTAGAAAATGAAATAAAGAGGGAAGGAAGTTGTGTGTTAACATAATAGTCAGCAGAGCCTGGGATTTAAAAAAACCCAACAACCCAAAAAAAACAGACAAACAAAACTGTCCATACTTTTTGTATAGAATAAAAGGATTTAAAAAAAAAAGGGGGTGGGGGGGGGAGAGTCTGTTGTGATAATGCATGTCTCCAGTTGTGTGTTTGAAACAAAATGTAATTACTATTCAGACCAGATCTATGACTTGAGTATTGTTTATTTATTTATTTATTTTTGCTGCCTTTTATTTGTGACGTACCACTGCTGCTGTTCCCACACACCACTCTTTACAACAGTCTTGCCACCGAAGCACCCTCAGAGTCAAATGTCCACAGGAAGCCATCAACTGAAAGGCCACGCATGAGAAGAGACCCTGCACTACCGAGTCACTTGAGTAGAGCCTGCCCTGCGGTGCCTGTGCTGATCCAACATAGGCAAGGCACCATCACCAAGTCAGAGCCCCTGTGGTGTTGTTTGAACCCATAGCTTCACAGTTTTCGAGCCAGGAACCCAGAGCGCTAAGCACTGTGACACTGTAGTTGGTTAGACTGATGGATATTGTGGAGGAGTTTGTTGGCATTATATTGCAGTGTTGTGACTGACTTGGGAAAACCAGTATTCAGGAAAGAATCGAAGTGTGCATGGCATGAAGTCCACTTAGGGGATACCTGAGTGTTGTAGACAACAGTCATGCCAGAGAGTGTTTTGACCGTTCAGATCTGTTCACGGAATGCATTTCTACTGTGCTTAAATCGTTGTATGGTTAGATCAGTTGATGTATGTCTACGTGTGTGCGTCGGTGTATGTTTGTGTACACATGCTCGAGACTGGGGAGGGTGGGCAAGAATGGTAATATTGTAAATTATACATATGTATGCTTTTATGTGTATATTCCTGTGTATATAGTGTACATACGTATATTTTGCAGAGCTAATTATATGGTTTTGCTCACTTTTGTATCTTGGCTTTTATTTTCCTCTTTGCAGCATCAATAATGTACAAGTCTTTAAAAAAAAATATTTGTGGATATGTTTTGATTTGAAATGAATGTGTCGTGAGCAATGGAAGTGATTTGTTATTGTGGTTTTGGTTGTGGTCTTATACAGGTCAGAATATGTGTGCGTGGCAGATCTTCATTGGATCTTTGGTGGGTTTTATCAATAAATCAACATGATGTTTTTGGTTGATCGTTTAAAATATGTACGTACATTTGTATTACTGAAATTATGTATACAATTTTTTTTTTATGGTTTTGGAGGGGTATTGTGTATTTGTATGATTATTACTTATGTCTGCTTCCAGTTGCTTTTACATTTTGCCTGTGGTAGTAGTATTGGACGCTAGATTTAGTAGAACACTTTGTGAGCGAGAGTGTGTGTGTGTGAGTGAGAGAGAGATGCTGATTCATTAGCATCTATGATTTGCTATGCATGCATTGTAGGAGGTAACAACTGTATATATGACCAAACCCTGTAGAGTTTATTGTGCAAGCTGTTTTTGTTTGTTTTGGGTTTTTTAAAGTTGAAATGTGTAAAAATCATTTCTACCCTTTTCATTGGTATTGTTTTATATATATTTTACTTTTCCAATGTTATTATGCTGTACTTTGCAATACGTGTGATCTTTGGTTCTGCTGTTGTCTTGAATGGAAGAATGAGAAATAAAATGGTGTGTTTATTACTTTACATCTGTCCTGTTTGGTGTGTGTATGAGTGAGTGAGTGTACAGGTTTGCAAAAGCGAGAGTGTGTGCAGCTACAAGAAAGATCATTTGTTGAAGGTTCAATGCAATTTTTGTTCAAGGTTAATGTAAAGTAGCTTTGAACTTATCAAAAACCAGCTTTTCTAATGCATTCATGTGGTGGTGGTGGCGGGTGTGTGTGTGTACAAGTTTTTTATTTTATTTTTTTATATCGAGGATAATGGAATAAGCACTTGTGTGCTTTTTTACATCCAGTCCACGTGTGTATGCGGTTTTGTAAATTCTGTCATCTGTTCCCACCAGCACACAATGGCCTACTCTAACAAAAAGCAGAACAGGATTTAACATGTGTGCAAGATGTTCTGCATATGTGCGCACATGGGGCCTCGGTTTACAGTCTCATCCAAAGGACTTTGGGGGAGAGTGGAGTCTGCACTGATGTGAACTCCAGGGGTAAGTTTGCATAAGCGAGAGTGTGTGAAGCTACAAGACAGATCATTCGTTAAAAGGTTCAATGTATTTTTGTTGAAGGTTCAATGTAAAGTAGCTGTGAACTTCTCAAAAACAAACTTTTTTAATGCATTCATGTGGTGGTGGTGGTGGCTGTGGTTAGTAAAATTGAGTCAAAATGTTTTAATCATTCCATGAACAGCAACTGAAGAGTTTAAAACTGACAGAGCACACGAAAAGGTTAATACTTACAAACTCACAATGATGGTTTCTTTGCCCTGAATCTCTTGTGTTGCATTTGTCTTCATGCTCACTTTCATTTGTCGTCATGCTCGCTTTCATTTGTCTTCATGCTCGCTTTCATTTGTCTTCATGCTCGCTTCATTTGTCTTCATGCTCACTTTCACTAAGGACCACAGGACACCTGACAAGCATGCCGTTTGGTGTCTTCATCCTTCAGAGGTGCACGCTATTCAGTGACCCGAGGAAGATTGTGTGGCCGATGGAGATAACCCTGCAAACCAAGCTGTACAGTCCACAAGAGGATCTGGAAAGAACTTGCCATTATTTTTCCCAGGCACATCTGGCGGTGTAAAGTGAACGAGAGAAAAAGAAGGCCTGACAAGCAAAACAAATATAAATTAGGTGGGTGTTTTTTCTCTCTCTATGATAATGTGTAGTGATCACTACCAGCAAAGCTTAATCTACATAATTTGGTCTTTTTATCATTATTTTAAAAATTTTATTTTATTCTTTTATATCGAGGATAATGGAATAAGCACTTATGTGCTTTTTTACATCCAGTCCCCGTGTGTATGCGGATTAGTGAATTCTGTCATCTGTTCCCACCGGCACACAATGGCTTACTCTTACGAAAAGCGGATCAGGATTTAATGTGTACGCAAGATGTTCTGCGTGCGTTCGCACACTGGACCTCAGTTTATAGTCTCATCTAAAGGACTTTGGGGGAGAGTGGAGTCTGCACTGATGTTAACTCCAGAGGAAAATATCCCCTTGAACAGGAATCGAACCCGGGTCGTCAGATTGCGAGCGCAATGTTCTAACCACTAGGCTATCCCGTCCCCGTAATCTGCTGAGTGTGTGTGTGTGTTGTATGTGCAGGCATGTGTGCATATGTGTGAGCAGGTGTGCATATAATTTGTAGAAAAAAAAGTTTTTAAAAATCCGTTAAACACAGGTATGTGCAATTAAACAAATACTCTCTGAACTCTTGGCAGTCTCGCATCTTCAAGCACAAAACAAGCTGACACAGGCACATTACAAATCTTTTGTATTTCATACCCAGTTAATGTATTAACAAGCATTACACAAATAAATAAATAATGAAGTTCACTTTCTGCATGCCTAAGTCATACACAACCTCTTCTAGTTGGACAGTCTATCGAGAGAAAGAGAGACCTGAGCACACATTAATTTTGGGAAGAAGCCTTTATTAATTCAACATGTCATTAAAAACACACACGCTCTCCACAAACCATCTATCGTTTTTGTTGTTGTCAAATTTGTCTCTATGAACACATTATTTATCATGCACAAACACACAACACATGATCTAACTACTGATTATTTTTTCCTTTTCGTCAGGTTGGTTTCCACGAACATGTTATTACTCGTACACACACAAACGCACATAAACCATGTCATCATTGGTAATTATTCCGTTAATAACAACAGGATGGTCTTCATAATCACATTATTAAAACACTCAAACAAACCACATAACAACTGTTCATTTGTTCTTTTCATCAGGTTATTTCTATGAACTTATTAATTATTCATGCACACGCAAACACAAACCAACATTGGCAATTTTTTCCCCTTTATCAGGATGGTCTTCATAAACATTATCAATAAGCACTGGCAGGCACACGCTACAAACAAACCGTCTGGTTATTTGCTAATGACTATTCACGGGGAAAGTCTGCATGGACCACAGTATTAAACATGCACATGACACTCAGACAACTGCACTGCCACCTAGGGAACATCCTCCACACAAGGTTTCAAGATGGGAACTTGCATAGAGGCCTAAGAAGCCCTGATCCCAAGTTAGGTATCAGTTTCATGATATTAATAAACATAAATGCAAACACGAAGAATAAACTATGCATACAAAATAATACAAAAATATAATAATATTCATGAAAAATGGACTACACGAACACCACCCTCTCAATATAGATAATTATAATTTCTTTAGCTTTAAAAATCAATGATGGACAGAGCATCTATAGTTCAGAGATGGACAGATCTTAGTAGAGCTATATATCTGTGTATGAAAATAACAATTGCTGTAACAAATATACTTCCAATGATAAGGTTTTAAGGAAGTCTGAAGAAATCTTGCACTCAAATTACTGATGAAAGAACAGCCCCCCCCCCCCCCCCGAAAAAAACCCGACAAAATATCCCCACCTGAGAAGCTAATTTAATGTAGTTCATGGCCCAAGACCTAAACACAGGGATCATATTGGGACTGCTGAGAAAATCAGTAAAAGGAAATACTATTTCCCTGGCTTTGCCATGTCAGTGCGCACAGCGGGTATCATTTAGCAGCTGATTTTCCAAACTTTTTTTTAAAATAAAAATTTCACATGCGACTGAGCGTTCTTTGGTGAATGCTGGAAATGGTCATATTTGTTGTTTCTCTGTTTAAATGTGGAACATTAAAATCAAATCTTCAAACTTTATCATGTAGGTATTGGTTTCAAGGACCAAGGTCTGTACTAAATCCTGAACATTTTGTGTTCAATCCATATAATTTTGCTATCCCACAGCTGTTCATTTACATTAGGAGGTTCTGTCAGTTTTGGCATTAAGTAATCCTCTATTTTAACTAGTTTTGCCGATAGCAGGAGAGAAGCCAGAACAATCATAGATCTACATGCTGGAACTGACAACTTAGGGCCATAGACCTAACAGACAGACAGACAGACCCTGACCCACAGGCCAGGGCTGTTAACAAAAGAGCCAAAGTTTTTCTCATGTTGAATTCTGCTTCTTTCATACATAAACTAAAATATAAATGTGTTGTCTCTAAACTTCATCCATAGATAACATACTTTGACAATAAATCTCCAGAAACTGAAAGCAGGCCCTGAAAATAGATAGTTAACCACAAACCGAAAGTTACTGTCTAATCAAAGAAAAATGATCATGATTTGTGTTATCAATCTTACTTGAACATGTAACATGCATGAGCAAAACCAAAAATATTATGCATGATTCAACCTGCGAAAGGGGTAACTTTCGTTTACTGCTGATCAGAAAAAAATCACAATATAATCATACAGTTTAAACGTAGCAGCAACACATGAAGTACGTGTACAACAAGCGTAAGTTTATGAAAAGTACTCTTAAAATACATAATCATATAAAAAAAACAAAAATCAACTCTGGTGTGTATGATCAAAGCTATAAACATTATGCTAATTCCAATTGCAAAAGAGATGACTTATTGCCTGTGATAAAACTGAAAATCAATGCAATGCATGCTACAACTTAGCTACCATTTTCACTGTGGTAATTTAGCAGACCACAGCTACACTAATGATTTAACAGGCATATCATAATTTCAAATAAATCTTCCACATGGAGCATTCACTTTGGACTGTGAACAGCCAGTAAGCCTGAAGAAAATCTCTCAGCCAGCTGACTACTACATGCCAGTCCAGCATGGAATAGCCATACTGACTTCCAGCAGCATATCTGAAGCTATGCAATAGCGCATTTTCCCCCTCTTTTAACTTTATGAGCAGATCACACTCACACACACACACATGCGCATGCACACAGAGAGAGAATTGTATTAAACTGCTTTTTTTTAAAACAACTATGTTCCTATTTTACAACTTTTTTTTCCAATCGCATTCATCTTAAGTTTCAGTCTCTGTTAATCCCTATTTACACTTAGCACATAATCCATAAGATATTTTGAATCAAATCATAACAGTTGGGAACAAATTTTTTTACCATAATATAGCTTACAAATTTCCCATAATGCATCAAGTGTTTTCTGTACAACATGTATGTATATATTTCATGAAACAATCTATTTCCATTTTACTGTTGGAGGTAAAGTAATGATCATTACACAATGACATCATAACCCTAATCACAAACTAACACTTTATCAGATATATGTGTATTCCAAAAAAGATTTTAAAAATATGAAACAACAAAAGACCCGAGAGGGGGGGAGAGAGAGAGAGAGGGAGAGAGAGGGGGAGAGAGGGGGAGTGAGGGGGGAGTGAGAGAGAGAGAGGTTTATGCCTTTAGCTGATGACATACTGCATCATGACTCGAGTCTAAAACAGATGTAAATGATATGTATGTGTCTTTAGTCTTACCCGCTATTGCACCAAAAAATGAGAAGAAGAAAAGGTCAGGAAAAGCATCAGTAAAATACCAACCCCTCTGTTTTGCTATGTAACGTGAAGTTACAAAGGAGTGAACGCCTTATGTTCATGTTCACATGAACTATAGACCACACACACACGCACACACACCACTTGTCACATATCATTTTTAGCCCAAAAGGCAATAAAACGAAAATTTAATGTTCACACCCATCAACAAAGCACATAATCATTGTATCCGACCACCTGTTTCTACATCATAAACATGTAATAAATCTATACCCACTCGGAAGGCCAAGGCCTTACTAAGCAGCATTACCTTAAAAACTACATCAAGCTCAGTACACACAGAGCAGTTCAACACTCTTGTCCACAACTATTCATTATAAACTAGCACCTCACAATCAGATGCAGTCACAATAGACTGATTTTTCAGGTATGATGTCTAGAAGAAGAAAAACGTATTGAATCAGTGCACTTCTTGTAATTCTTATCATTTGACAATGAATGAAACAACTGCTGCTATGTGGAAGTTGCACAAAGGAAAGGGTTTTTTCCTTGAAATGAGATCCAATAATACATGCTTCATGATTTCCTGAGATATTGTATAGTGTCTCCGAGTCATCACGCTTCTCTCAGTTTAAAAGGTATTGTCTATTTTGATTAGGGATCGCATTTGTATATTATTTCCTCTACTTTCACAACAGATTGATGAACAAACACTGGATATCAGTATACTCTCTGAACTGAACTGTAAGAATCTACAACCTAGAATTGTGTGGAACACGCTGCTTTAACTGGCTTTGCTGTAGCACATGTGGCACATTCTGTCTTGCTGTGGCACATGATAATATGAATTCTGCCTTGCAGTGACACAAGCTAATATAGATTGTGTCTTGCTGACACAAGCTAATATAGCTTCTGTCTTGCTGTGGCACATGCTAATATGAATTATGCCTTTCTGTAGAACGAGCTAATATTATGGGTCTGTTCTGCATTGGCACAAAATTATATGAATGAATTTCTCTGGCTGTGAAACATTGCATCGTGGCACAAGTTAATTTTGATAATCTCTCCTTGTGGCATGACTTCTATCGTCTGCATGTATATGTAGCACAAGTCAATACAAGGAATGTGTGGATGAGGCAAAGGCAAACCAAGGACGTCATTTTTGCTGCGGCATGAACTGTTTTACTACATAACTAGTTAACACATATTACTACACAGAGTTAACACACTCTAAGCAGAGTTAACATACACACTACACAGAGCTAACATTCACTGCTACACAGAGTTAACACACACTAAGCAGAGTTTGACTTGTTTTAACATGCAGTTCTCATTATGGGGATAGCACTACACACACACACGTTTTATATTCACATATTCATTCAGCGTGACTTTAAAAAGACATATACATACATACACATACACAAAAGTTTCATATTCATACATTCAATCACCTTGACTTTAAAAAATAAACACAACACACTAACGAAATAAAGCACATAATATGCAAAGACTGATGACACTTTGGGGGAGGGGAGGGAGAGAGGAGCTGGGGTGGGGGGGGGGGGTGGGGGGGGGAGTAAAATCCTGGGCCATGCAAAAATGAACAGACTTTAACAGCACAGATACTCTTCTTCACTGATGTTGTTCAATCAAATACATAAACAACACTGATTGTCTGAATTTGCTGCTGCTGCTGCTTCAGTTTCAATGACTCTCAAAAGTTGTTTTAAAAAGACGAAGAAAAAGTGAGCGAGTGTGTGTGTGTGATGAGCGAGCGAGCGTGCGTGCGTGAGTGTGTGTGTGTGTGCGAGTGCAAAAATGGGTATGCATGAGAACATGCACATGTATGAACACATCTGCATGTGGCATGAAAAAGGAAATTTAAAAAAAAAGGAATAAAAAGAGGTATGCCGGTCACAGACTTTCTAAACCACAAGAAATATGACAAAAAAATAAGAATGAGTAAAAAGTCTGCTATAATTCAAAAACTCATCTAAAAAAATGTATGGAAAGGGGTTGTGGTGAAAACAAAAGCTACTTGTCAAACCTCTTATCTAATCTACTTATTGCTAATACCAACAACAAAAAGTTTTCTGGTCAAAACTTTGAGGTAAGGTGAAAGTAAAGCCTATGAAAAGGGACTTTTATGAGAGAGAAGTTCTGTCTTTCATTTAAAATAGAGAAAAGGCGGCATGCTGGTTTTGTATTCTTCTCAATTTCTTCTTCGTTGAACGCTCAGACAGCATTGTCTGTCATATGAGCGAAAATGTGTTGTGCTGCTGTTGAGCACCTGACTAGTCAGGCTCATTGCATCTGACTTCTGGCGTGTTTCACATCAGAGTGGTTGTTGTCAATTATCCTCTTTCTGATGCAGAAAGAGCACACATGTATATAGAAACATGAGGAAATGCAAACAGTACAGAAGCATAAAAAAGTGAAAGACACTGAAATAATATATCAAAATACTCTGAAAAGGAATGTAAAGACAAAATACTCAGAAGACAACAAAAAAAAGTGTGTTATCCGGCAGGACAAAACGTCCACTACTGTAGTCACCGAAAAGAAGAGGAACAGAGCGGTACAGAAGAAAAGATCAGGCCACACCCAGTGCTTCCTCACTACTGGCTTAGCTGCAGAATAACAACAGCTGCAGGAAATCAACACTTCAATGAAACACAAAAAGACTCCCCAAAATAGTGGTACCAATATCGTGATAAAGGACCGTAGTATTTACACCTACTGATAAAAAAAGAGTAGTGATACTTATCATGTACTAATATTAACAACAAAACAAAGTGCTGTTTACTTCTACTGAGTATAAAATGACATTCTATAAGCTAGAACAGTGAATACACTATGAAACGGTTTCTGATTCAAGCAGCTCTGTATATAAAGACCAACACTTAGTATTTGAATCTTGTTCTCTTACTCAAAATACACAGGATGGCTTGTTTACAAAGACTAAAGCAAAAGCGATTCATAAAATTGACAAAACAAAATCTAGTCACTATATAAAGTTTTTATACCTACCATACTATACTACTGATTCTCTGATTTGCTGGTATCAGTTCTTGAAAATGTCTGTGACTAGCAGCAAGAATGACCACTTTGTGCACATGAAGATTTGTGATGGTTGTTTTTAAGCATGACATACCATTCTCTTTACTGCTACTTTAATCCTAAAGTCATAGAATGTCAGAGTAAGTACACAAATATGTCAGTTAGTGAAGTTTTTTTTTCACAATGTGACTTCAGGAACAGAAGAATGTGTCAGTTGTAATAGAAAAAAGGAAACTGTAGCAAAAAACAGTCAAGATGGAAACAGGTACTACCTGCAATGTCTAAAAGCATGATAAATGAAATAAAAGTTACTTTCACAAAACTGGACAAACAAACTCTTGCTTTTCAGTTTTGGTATATTTTCATCCACTGGCAGCTCCCTGATTCTCAGATTCCAGTTTATCGGGCTCATTTTCAGGGCTTCATTTTCCTTTACCTCCAAATGTTCTGCTGCTAATTTTTACTAACAACAGTCTTTTTTTTAAAAAGAAGAAAAAGTAGACATCTATGAACAAAGAGAGAGACAAAATCTACAGATACTTTCATTAGCAAAATATAAGTTATCAAAAGCAATGAAATAAAGAGCATGAATGTATAAACAAAACATCGAGTTGAAAAACGAAATACTGGCACGGGTTATACTGGATAAACACACACACGCACGCACACATACAGACACACACATCGACACAGCATAGTCAAATAAAAAGACTGCAGTCTGAATCAAACAGATTACACATCTACCACACTATCACCAAAAGTGCCTCGCACCACAGATGCAATTTCTGAGAGTAAACACAATTTTGAAGAAAAGAAAAGATTCTTGATCAATCTGACGACATAGAAATAGCAACAACTAAAAGCATGATTTAGTGTAAAGCTGTCCTATTGTCACCACAATAATTTTTCATAGCACTACTGCCAATTCTGAGGTCTGAAAAAACAAAAAGAGGCTAAGAATAGGGACCCAGCAGATACAGAAATATAATTTTGTGCACCATCATACCATCACTAAGATTTTCCACACAGAGAGAAACAAGGAATCAGCATGATCCTGGAAAATGAAGGCAACACTGACGAAAGCGTATGGGGGATATACGGGCAAGGACAAGTACAGAATGGCAACAAATTTCGGAATGTTTAGATTAGAGGTCTGGGAAAAGGTCAGGTCTGGGATCAAACTGCAGGGAACTGATGATCCGTGTCAACAAGGAATACTTTCACCACCCATAAGCATGAAATTAACATGAAATATAATTATGTCTCAACACAAACAGTATTAATACATGACAAAGTTAAAAACAAAGGCACCTTCATTTCGGTTTTTAACCTACTGTCACGGGCTCCTTTCTTTTTAATGACTTCATACACACACATCACACACACGCATGCCATGTACACACACACACACAAATATATCATTTTAAAACATATCTCCAGAATAAGAAAAAGTTGTTACTAGTAAATATATGGGCAACAAATATTAAACATAATAAATCTTAGTAAAGCACATGGAAAGGCAGGGAGCACTCTCTGTGCTCAATGTGTACAAAGGAGAAAACTGGCACTAGGAGTATTCCTGTCATAAAACCTTGCCTGATATAAAGCAACCCCAACCCTCAGCTGAATATGACGAAATGCTGTAAAGCCACGACATAATGGTCACATCTTCTGCCTTGGAAGGCAGGTGCATGTTTCCTGTATGGGCCTGCACACAAAGTCTGTTCTCCTCTACTGACTGATCATAAATACCGTCTTGAGACTGGATTTGTGCATGCATGCATAGAAATCCCATGGTTTGAAAAATGAATAACATACTCTGATAACAAAACAGTATCTGCTGCTAAATCTTGTAGATGTAGTGGACAAAAGTGTTTCTTTAAACAGGAAGATCTAGTGCAAAGGCAGAACAGTTGTTTACAAGCAAGAATATACCATTCTTCAGCACTAATGTAATCAGCAGATGCTTGTCATTTTCATAGGCCAAGCCTTTTCCAAACCCCACCCCAAAATGACCATGGCGACTGCAATTTACTTTTGAGCATTATCTGAGGACCACAACACCACATAATATTAACAAGCACATCATGTTTCACAAGAAGAAGCGTGATCAACCTGAAAGAGAGCAGAGGGATGGTTTCATACATTGGCAACGGTACGGCCCTCCTCCTCTGACACAGACCCTGGCGTGGCACTTAAATCAATGGAGTCGGCAGAGTCCATGGAGTCCATGCGTGCATCTTCTCCAGTCATGACATTGGTGTAAAACATGTCATCACTGAACCGTCCTCTGTCTGTCAACACACTATCCGCCACTGGCCCTCTTTACCACCCTCCTCCTGTCTATCCTCTGCCGCTCCCTCTGTCTGTCTCCTCATGTCCATCTCCTTCTCCTCCTCTATGGTCTCCATCAGGCTGGGGTCCACAGTGAGGGACTGTGCTGGCTCTGCAGGGGCCCCCCTTCTACAACACAATCATGGTACCATCTCTAATCTGCCAGCCTGCCTGCCTGCCTGCCTGCCTGCCTGCATGCCTCTCTGCACCTTGGAAACGATTCCTCAACAGAACCCCAGTGTGTGTCCTTGGTAACTGTCTGTGCTGACCAGTGATATTTTGCCATCCATTTAAAAAAAAAAAAAATCAATGCTCATCATTTCCTCTTATTCCATTAGATTTGAGGCACATGATTTTGTCATTTGATTCCGACTTCCCTTCATCTCCCTCTAATCACTTTACATATGTTGACAAGTGTTATATGTATCAACACAGCTTCTGAACTACTGTAATTCAAACATCAAGTTTTGACTGGGTCCACATTTCATGAGAATTGAAAACAGAAATATTGTAAATCAACTGTACTGCATGTTTCACTGGCAAAACCCCCCATGCATACTCTACAATAAGGCTTTATAAAAAGCAAGTGCTGTTCTGCAGAAAAAAGCCTATAATATCAAACTTTTCCAAATTCAACACACAGCTATTTCACAGGAACTAATACCTTCAAAACATGTACCAGCTATTTTCAAGATTTACAAACATTTCTGTTAAAGGTAAACATATGTAAAATCAAAACTAGCAATGGAAAGCATGAGAGTTGTTTTCTCCTGAGTCAAACATTACTTTCACTGGCGAGGGAAAAGGTGTACTGAGAACTACTGACAGGTAGAAAGTCATCTGGTTTGAAATTAAGCCTCCCACTGACAGTTTTATCTTTCAGTGTTCCCAAAGAGGTGTTACAAGAAGTGGAATATTTTACTATAAATTACACCACCAGTAAGCAACTGTATATTCAACACTACTTTTGGCAAGATATTCTTTTTGTTTCAGGGTGTTTTTTTGGCTTGACGATAAGCTATACCACTGGCAAACATCAGTACATACAGTTCTGTTTTTGGCATAGTCGTAGACACAGGCAGAACATTTTTTTAAACACTTGGCATATTTTGTAGCACTGCCACATCACTCAGCATATTTTGTAAAAATGAACTGGAGAAAGATTTCCCTTTACCCCCCTCATTTCTTTAGGAATGTGGGGTGGTTTTTTCCCTTGAGGTCTTGGTTGTTTTCGTTACAGTAAATACAAAAGATGTTTAAAACATCAAACAAGTACAGAGGATTGTGGAATTTCTTGTAAGAGAAAACCTTTCACTATGAAATAAGCTGCCATTTAATGGTTTCATAAAAGATGTAATGAAGACGAGAATGAAAAGAAACTTGTCCATAAATCAAATATATTCCATTAAAAAGTAACACCAGCTTAACAAACATCAAAGCAAAAAGAAAAGTACAAACCAACACATGACATTTTATACAAATGTACGAATAACCAGGTTGATGAACAATCAAATTTGACTATAAACAAAATGAAAATAAAAACCAAACGCTGGAACTGGCAGTGCTATCCTCACCTCTCCGGTCAATGAATAGTGAACATAATGCTGTTCAAAACATCACATGCACCATACATTTCCATTACCATTATATGATACACAACAATCTTGCAGACAAAAAAACTTGCAGACACATGTCACAAATCTTAAAAAGATTGTCCACTTGTCTACTACACACACATCCAGCAAATGAAAAGAAAGGGGACTCATAAAGCCAACAGTACACAAACCCAAGGCAGGCATTCCACGGCATGCATTCAGCACATCAACAAAGGGAAAAAAGAACAAAAAGGAATCCTAAAGCAATGAAAACAAACAGAAATAATGAGCAGCCCATTAAAAGGCAAAAAATGTACACAAATGTTCATCACACAGGCACCCAAAGCAACAGTATCCAATTCAATTATCAAATCCTAAATCCATCAAACAAACAAACAACCCCCCACTACTACACAGGACTATTTGGTGTGTTTTGTCTTTCAGAATCCCAAACAGTATTTAGTTCTGATACTCTAATGGGACTGAAAGAAATCACCTGCAAGAAAATTTAATCTTTTTTTTTGCAGTTAGCTTCCAAGCGCCTTCAAATGAAATGAAAACAGTGCTAGAGTTTGCTTTAGCTCTCTGCTCATCCAAGTGTGAAAAATGAAACTACAGTATCCAGGGAAGGCGTAAGAAGAAGAAACTCCAGTATACAGAATAATACTATGAAAAATCCACAAATGGCTGCAGGATACTGTAAAAACAAACCCACCCAACAAAACAATAATCACTATATGTAGGCTACTGCTTAGAGAAGAAGAAGGATGCAAACACTGTGAACTTGGCTATTCACAGGTGTAATGGTATACCCCTTGATTACCAAGACGGCCCCTTTGTCTCCAGAATAAGAGTCTATATTCTTACCTTCATGACATAAACCTATTCTTCTTACACCACCTCTAGCCATTATCAGTTAGCGGGAAGATATTTGATCTGGCCACAACCAGCACAGCCCGAATACTTGCTCAATCTGGTTACATAACATACAGCATTCTCTCATGGTTGAAATAACGTAGTAAAATTATACACATTTGCTCAGAGTAAAGATGAAACAGTTTTACCGAATTACATTACATATATTGATTATTCAAGTACAATAGTGGTAATGAAAATTCAAATTAATGCACTGGAAAAAAAAAGGCCAGTTTTACATCTGGTCATGTGAACGAATGAGGAAGGACCATTTCTCAACCAGTACTTGGTATCATGATTTCAAGCTTCAGTCTATTGTAGCACTTGTGACTGAATCGCCATGTAGTTATATATATATATATATATGTTGCTGTGACTCCGAGGATTAACATGCAGGTAGGTATAAGGCACAATGTCTCAGATATGACTGCTCTGGGGAACAGTATACAACTTTGGGGACTAGCAAATACGTAACTGCTTTTGATTACAATATATACACAGTAGTCCTGACAATTCATCCGTTTAAGGCACTTAACATATTATGCTGTTTTTAAGCATATTACACACACACACACGCACACACACAGCACAGAACATTTAATGTAGACACATCACAGATTTTCCTCATCAAAAAGAATACCTACAATCAATCAACAAAACAGGTAATTTCTACACAGTTAAGACACCACAGCTATACATGCAGCGTGTTTTTTGTGGGGGTTTTTTGTATTTGTTTCTCCAGTCATTGTGGTATATAAAACAAAACACACTTTTCTCACTGAAAAATTTTGTTCTTTGGGCAAAATCACAACAACAACAAATTGAAAAAGAAATAACACAGGTCAAAGCAAATCAACACAAAGAAAAAAAATCACTCTACCAAACTTTTGTGCTTAGACCTGCCATAATTGTTCTGTTAAGTCTTTATGTTATTACATATTGTGCACAACTCTCCTAAGCACCCTGACATCAACTACCATCTTTTCATGACCGACCCAACCATGTATCATTCTCCCCCCCCCCCCCCAAAAAAAAAAAATCAAACATTCATTTTTGATAAACCTCCCAGAGTGCCAACTCATGGTGACACTTTGGTAGAGATCCATGGCTATTTGTGGATCCCACGGATCCCAACAACAAGACTTACCAGACACCTACTTCAAGTGACATCAGCAAGAAAAAAACACCCTAGAAGACGTAATGCCAAAGTGTACATCACAGTTAGAAAACAGAGGCGAAATAAGAGGTAAGAGTACAGATGGGAAGAGTACTTATAATATCAAAACAATATAGAACCCTCATCCCTATCACATTCAACCGTCCAGTAATATACCTCTTCCATCTACAGCACTTTATTGCCAGAAAATACCATATAAGCAAAAATACATATATGATATATGTAAAAAAACAAACCAGGAGAAGGAGAAGAACGAGGAGGGGAAAGGGGAGGGGGAGGAAGGGTCCCTACATGGGGGAGGAGGAGGGGAGGGGGGAAGGAAGGGTCCCTACACATTATCCCACTCATCCCAGCATGCATGACAAGTCAATGACAGCAAACACCATGACTGAACAATACTGAAACCAAAGAAAACCACCAACAAACAATCAAATAAAAATGCAAGGAAACAAAAAAAGAGAAAGAAAAAAACAACAACCCAACTCAAAACCAAAGACCCAAAAAGAGTCCCCAACAGGCACGGAACAGAAGGACACCGCAGGAGTGAAGCAGACAGCCCCCCCCCCACCCCCACCAAACTGAAGATGAAGCAACATCAAATGGCGGACTCCATGTCATCCTCCCCATAGAAATTGGGGGGTCCCCCAGCACCTGACCTTTGGTGGAAGTTGTTGCCGTGACCTTGACTGTGGGCCAGTGAGGGGGGCAGGCGGGTGAAGCGGGAGTTCTTGATGCGGAAGTTGGACAGGTCTTCGCGGGACATGCCCAGGATCGAGTGCTGAAATCCAAAAGACTGCGAGTACAGGGTTAGCTTTGTGCTCGCCAAACCAACCACGTCTCTTTTGGTTTTGTTCTTGTTTTTCCTTTTTCACATAAGAGTGCGCTTTGATTCGTCTTTGCAAGATATAGCGCTATACAAGTTCCATTTATTAATTATTATTATTATTAGGGTTAGTTTTTGCTTGGCACACTGATTTACCTTTTTTTTTTCGCTTTTTAAAAGTTGAAAGTGAAGTTCGTTGTGAATTGTATCAAATGTTGGGGGAAAATATCGTCATGATTTAAAAAAAATTCTGTTCCTTGGCTAGAGCTGTGAGGTTCACTGATGTGAAATTCTGTGTATACAACCGTTTACCCACCATTAAGGTAGCTACATTCTGACTTCAGGAATGATGTCTATACACGACATCAGTGGATGCATTTTTTAAAATGTTGTCACCCATTCCCATCTGCATGCAATGGCCTACTCTTCTGAAAAACAGAACCAGTTTTAAACATGTGTGCAAGATGTTCTGCATGCATTTGCACATGGGACCTCAGTTCATAGTCTTATCAGGACTGTCAGGGGAGTGGAGTCAGTACTGATGTTAACTTCAGGGGAAAAGTCCCCTCGAACATGCATGTCAGTGAAAGCTTCAACTCAGGCCATCAAATCACAAGCTCAATGCTCTAACTACTAGGCTGTCCTGCCCCTTACCATGATCTATCTCCTGCAAACATTCATGAAAATACATATACACACACACGCATGCACACGCGCATGCATGCACACACATACAAATAACACAATCACACAGATTATCACACATACACACACATTTTCAAAATTACACTGATAACAACAGGGCTTCACACAAAATCCAGGCAAATGTAGTGCAGCAAATTCATCTTAATCCTGTTTTACTACTTTTTGTGTTTCACAACCAATGTCTAGCTCATCACTACACACTAGCAGCCTAGAGCTCTAGCCCTCATGAAAAAGTCTGTAACTGTTTGTAAACTTCTAACACACTTGTTCCCTTTTTCTGTCTCAATCCTTTCACATTTACACTGCATAACATTTTAAGACACACTTTCTTAAATTCTCATTCCATAGACATTTTCATGTAATATAAAACCAAATATCAGCACAATATCATACATAACTAAACTGTCATCTTAAACTGACAGTTTCTTTCATCCTCAGCCTATACACACTGTCATATAACACAACGTAAAATGACATCCTCTATTCCATACTGATTTACATTGTCATTCAGCCTGACATATTACTGATAAACAACCACCATTCTCAGACCTACCTCTCTGCTTATCCATCGTTGTAAGTAATCTTCCTCCTGGACAATTTTTCGTTTATCCTGAAAACAAACAAACAAACAAAAGCTATTGTTAGACCTCAAATAGTTTTTAACCAAACAGATAAAGAGAAAAGTGACACAGAATGAAAACTGTCATGGTTTACATGGATATGATAGATGGAATAGTCATTACACCGAGGACAAAAGCCAGATATTTGCAAACGTTTTTCTAATGTAAAAAAATCACCCTATTAATTGTAACTGGCTGCATGTGAATGAGTAGGAAAGCGCTTTGATTTGGGAATTTTTGCAAGATATAGCGCTATATAAATTCCATGTCTTATTATTATTTTTATTATTAATGTTAATATTATTTCCACTCCCATTCTTCACCTACAGCTCTGAGGTTCACCAAAGGTGAGATTTTGCAAATGCCATCGTTTTTGCCGACCATGAATGTAGCCACATTCCAACTTCAGGAATATTAGAAATATCGAAGTACAAGACTAAAACATCCACTTTTTAAAAAGTTAATTAACAGAGAGAAAAATTGACAACAAAAGAAAGAAACAAACAGAAAGAGGTAAAAAGGAAGACAGATGCACAAGAACAGGTAGACAAGACAGGTAAAGATGTATAGACAGGCAAACAGGTAAAAAATACACAGACATAATTGTGAAGACAGACATGCAAGGACATACAGACAGACACACAGACATAATTTATAATTTATACATACAGACATTAAGAACATACGGACAACTAAGAACAGACAGAGAGACAAGACAGGCTGAGAGGTGTGGACACAGAGACAAGGCAGGCTGAGAGGTGTGGACACAGAGACAAGGCAGGCTGAGAGGTGTGGACACAGAGACAAGGCAGGCTGAGAGGTGTGGACACAGACACAAAGGCAGGCTGAGAGGTGTGGACACAGAGAGACAAGGCAGGCTGAGAGGTGTGAACACAGACACAAGACAGGCTGAGAGGTGTGAACACAGAGAGACAAGGCAGGCTGAGAGGTGTGGACACAGACAGGCAGAGAGGTGTGGACACAGAGACAAGACAGGCTGAGAAGTGTGGACACAGAGACAAGGCAGGCTGAGAGGTGCGGACACAGAGACAAGGCAGGCTGTGAGGTGTGGACACAGGGACAAGACAGGCTGAGAGGTGCGGACACAGAGACAAGGCAGGCTGAGAGGTGCGGACACAGAGACAAGACAGGCTGAGAGGTGTGGACACAGACAGGCTGAGAGGTGTGAACACACAGGCAGACAGGCTGAGAGGTGTGGAAACACAGAGACAAGACAGGCTGAGAGGTGTGGAAACACAGACAAGACAGGCTAAAAGGTGTGGACAGACAGGCTGAGAGGTGTGAACACACAGGCAAGACAGGCTGAGAGGTGTGGACACAGAGACAAGACAGGCTGAGAGGTGTGGACACACAGACAAGCCAGGCTGAGAGGTGTGGACACACAGACAAGACAGGCTGAGAGGTGTGGACACACAGACAAGCCACGCTGAGAGGTGTGGACACACAGACAAGACAGGCTGAGAGGTGTGGACACAGAGACAAGACAGGCTGAGAGGTGTGGACACAGACAGGCTGAGAGGTGTGGACAGAGAGAGCGAGTCCAGGGGAACTGACCACACAGCTGACCACCCAGCTGGCAGGGATCCAGATCAGCAGGGACAGAATGATGACCGTGCCCACAATGTTCGTCCGCATCACTTCCACTGAAATAACACACACACACACGGATTTTACATAATTATATGCAAACATGTACATATTATGTACCAACATAGATATGAACATTTATGTGCAGACTCATAAAACAAAAACACACACATATACACATGCAATTGTGCACAAATGTACGCACATGCGATCTCTCTCTCTCTCTCTC
Organism: Rapana venosa; assembly: GCA_028751875.1. NCBI lineage: Eukaryota > Metazoa > Mollusca > Gastropoda > Neogastropoda > Muricidae > Rapana > Rapana venosa. The sequence continues at coordinate 53,722,378 of CM054135.1, forward strand.
ACACACACAAATACACATGTCTGCTAATTAACTTGCTCAGACCACAGTCATAATTATGCTCTCTTCTCAGACAACATGCTGTTTTTGTCAGTAAAAACTCTCATGGAAAAAATACAACAATGAGCTACTCAATGTACTGTTCTCCAGTTTAAAAAAAAAAAGGGATTTATAACCGATACATATATTTTTTTCATTCCTTGGCTAGAACTCTTAAACTTCACCAATGGTGAGGTTTTTGCATACATGACCCCCATTAAGGTAGCCGCATTCCGACTTCAGGGAACTGATATCATAACATACTCACCTAACTTGCTAACAGTGAGGCTCTGGATGAACCTAAAGATGCGATGAGCCAGCTGCTGCTCCACTTTGACACACTCCCTGTTCTGAAACACAACACAACGCAACACACAGCTTATTTATTAATACATGAGCGATTCTGTAGGGGAGAAGCAAAAAAAAGACTCAAAAAACTTGAAAGAAAAAGCTGCAGGAAGGACAGAGAGCAAAATTAGGCCATCGATCCCGCATTCAATTTTGTCTTGCTGCAACAACTGTAGCAGGGACTGCCATGCACGGATTGGTTTGCAGAGCCACTCCATGTGTTGCTCCTGATGTGGCAAAAGAAGGTGCAGCTATCGTATCCAGAGGCTGAAACTGCCTCTCAGAAAATACAGTACTTTTTCATATTTACTGTGGCAGAGTTGGACAGTTTTGTCTTTGAGTTTTTTAATTACACACTCCTTTGATGATCATGTTTCCCCCCTGTTCCTTGGCTAGAGCTCAGAGGTTCATCAATTGTGATTTTACGTATGCAACCATTTTTACCCACCATTCAGGTAGCTGCATTTCAACTCTGATGTCTAAACAAGACACCTGTGTTTTCTTTTTTTGGTCATCAAACAACTCAGTCCAAATGCAGCCTATTACTACATTTTCAGGATGTTTTCCCTACATCTCAGGTGGTGTGGATCGACAGCAGTGCAGTTACTAGTCTAGAAACAAAACCCAAAAAATACTAATTTAGAAAGCATGGTTATCTCTTGACCAGACTAAACACTGCACATAAAGTCACATTTCTATGACTGTATGGTTTAACATTGTTTAGGACTTTATTCTATTATGCAGATATTATTGTTTTCTTTTGTTTGGTTTGTATGGCTTATGATTTATTAGGTTTTTATTCTATGTATACATAAACATTTTTTTTTAAAGATGGTTTGATGTAAAAAAAAATAAATAAATAAAAAATAAAAAAGCAACTGCAATGCTTATTCAATGTACCATCTGAAAATAAAAGTTGGACTTGGACTTGGACTCGGACTTGGACTCAGACACACACACACAAACGCACACACAGCTGCCGGCCACTCACATCATTGCAGATGCCCAGGTGACATGTTCTGCCTGGACTCTGCACTTCCTTGGTGGGCAGACACTCTCCCTTCCTGTTGCCCCGGCCCACCTCCGCGCAGCATCGACGACACATGGCAGTGGCTGAGGACATGACAAGACAAGAAACAGTGACGCAATGGCCAGGTCAGGTCATATCCCAATATCTGTCAAACAGTAATTCTTCTTCTTGATCGTGTTCTTTTTTAGAGAGCACGAAACACCATGAAACCTAGAACGCTGTTGTATTTTGAGTAGTCTGATTTTGGGACATTGTCAGTTGTTATACCACCATTAGTTTTTATAAGAAATTAACATCAATAAATCTTGTCAACGGTTATCTCATATTTTGTCCTTTTTCTTTTGTAAGAAAGAATCCGAACCCGAAATCTCTTTATGTACCCAGTGAAAGGATAGAGAGCCTGGGTTACATAAAAGTAACGCTCGAACACTCAGACAAAAAACTAATTTTGTCTGTCAGATGAGCAAAAATGCACTGTACTGCTGCTAACTGCCTGACAAGTCAGGCTCAGTGCATCCGACTGTGGCATGAAGCAGTGGACGATACTGATTAATACTTTGTTAATGGGTACATTCTCAAGCCATACACTTGCCAGTATCATCTACCCCTTTCAAAACACAGCAATCAATACAAAAGGTAAGAAAAATCGACTAAGATATATGTAGAATGAAATACAATATCGCTGATGATTAGCATTAGTCATTTGGCAGGGAAGAATACAATGAGGAAAAATAAACAAAGATATATCGAGGATTAAAACAATATAGCTAACAATAAGCAAATGTCATCTGGCAGGGGAAAATGCAATGGAGAAATCTACTTTACCTCAGAAACTTTTTTTAAAAATTCTTTTAAAAAAACCAAACAAACTACACAGACACACACAATGTTCATCAAAGTGATATGTGTTCCTGCAAACAAAAAATTACAAACATGGTCAAGACACACAAAAAATAAACAAAAGTCTCAAGATCTTTATGGAAAACACATGTACACATATATATGATATGATAAAACGAAAAAGGAGGGAAGGAAACAAGGGAGGCTGTGGACTTACTATTCTGGACACACAGGCAGGGTGTCAGCACCTTCCCTCTCTGTATGCCCAGGAGGGCACAGTAGTTCATGCACGAACCATTGTAACATTTCCCCCTGCAAGCCACATACCATCGTGTTTGGGAAAAAATATTGTTAATGTTTAAAAACAATTTAAACATTTTTTATAAAATATAAGCATTTAAAAAGAGCTACAAACTAAAATAAAATGTCCTCTGCAGATGCTGGTACAAACAAGCAGATGTAGGATCAAATCATGTCATGGAATAGACTTTTTTTTTTTTTTTTACAATTTTTTTAAACGATTATGTCATTGGATAAAAAAAACACAGTAAATCAAAAAGAAATGAAATAGAATAGTTTCATGCAAAATATTATCAAGTGCTATGACTGATAACAATTCGTCATTTGTATAGTTGTCATCGCTGCTCCTTATTTTTGTTTTCATAATTCATGCTTTGTTTTTGTATTATTTGCTGCTTGTTTCTGTATCAAATCATTCTCTTTAACACTTTGGGATACTTCTAGATAACACACTTTTTTTGCAATTTATTACATAACATTAAAGAGTGTTACATCAAATTGCATTACCTTTGTTAATAGATGGTTGCTGCTTCACCTCACGAATCAACACACTGAATTCTCTCACGAATCCTTTATCATAAAAAACCCCTTAGAAATAAAAAGAACTACGAGTACACTAAAATATCCATAAAGTATGAACAGCAATGACATACTCACATGTCAAGGCAGTCTGTGTGATCCACAAGCTTCCCTGGAGTTGGGCAGTTTAAACTCATCCCGCTGAAGCACCAGTTAAAGCATTTTCTCTTGGCCATTCTGTTTCTGTTTATTCATTTTATCTGTTATTTCTGTACTGTAGCGACCACACTTTTTGCATTGTATTGAATTGAACTGTACTTTACTGGATTGCATTGTCTTGTCTTGTACTGTGTTGTGCTGTACTGTATTACATTGCACATTTTGTTTTGCATTGTATTATTATTATTATTGTTATATTATATATAGTATATATTACATATATATATATATATTATATATATTTATACATATATTATTTATATATTATTATATTATATTTTATATTATATTATATTTATATATTATGTATATATATATTTATATTTATATAGTATATTATATTATTATAGTATTATTATATTGTACTGCATCACACAGCATTGTCTTGTCTTATATTGTATTCCAATGCATTGCACTGTATTACATTGCACTGCATTGCACACAGCACACAAATCCAGCATAACTCAGTCAAGGGTCCAGCACTAAAATTAGTACACCCCTTCCTTTACCAATTACAAGTGCAGTCAGTTCCTGCTATGTATTGCACATGATCTTAGAGAAAAGAGCATAAATAAGAGGAAGCTCAAAACAAAGAGAGATGGGAGAAGGCTCATCAATGTCAAACCTCCCCTGGGAGAAACATGACAAAAAAGGAAGAAGAAGAAGAAGAAGTTCCTGCTATAATCAGCACCAGCTGGGATGGGATGGAATAGATAGCAGCTGAGAGCAGCTGAAAGCGGTGGAAACTGACAGCTGTGTGCACTGCATTGCACTGCACTGCACAGGCCACAGTGCAGCAGCAGCAGACAAAGGATACTCGCAGAGGGCTTCATCCTTGCAGGCCAGGGGGTTCTTGGCTTCACAGACCACAGTGTTGTTGGCCACCTGGCACCCCTGACAGCAGGCGTGGTTGAAGTCACTGCCATCACAGACATCGTAACAATAATGATAATGATACTATTAATGATAATGTTAATAATGATGATGATGATGACGATGGTGACAATCATCATCATAATGATCATGATAATAATTATAATACAGAATTTTTATAGAGATAAATCTTGTAAAGCAGACAAATGAAAGGGGTTGCATTTGAAACATTTAAAAGCATGCAACTGTTCACACACAAAAATTAACAGATTTTATAATTATTTAGACATTCACAAGCGCACACACACACACACACACAGGTACACACACACACATGCATGCACGCACACACACACGCATGCACGCACGCACACACATGCATGCACACAAACGCACACGTCACATCTTCAACAAGTGCAGTAAATTCAACATACATCAAGAACTGTACAAACCACACACACACACACACACACACACACACACACACACACACACACACACACACACACACACACACTGGCACTCACACCTTCAACAAAAACCACAGTCCACTCAACACACACACACACACACTGGCACTCACACCTTCAACAACAACCACAGTCCACTAAAAACAAACACACACACACTCACACACACACACTGGCACTCACACCTTCAACAACAACCACAGTCCACTCAACACACACACACACACTGGCACTCACACCTTCAACAACAACCACAGTCCACTCAACACACACACACACACTGGCACTCACACCTTCAACAACAACCACAGTCCACTCAACACACACACACACAGACACACACACCTTCAACAACAACCACAGTCCACTCAACACACACACACACACACTGGCACTCACACCTTCAACAACAACCACAGTCCACTCAACACACGCACACACACACACTGGCACTCACACCTTCAACAACAACCACAGTCCACTCAACACACGCACACACTGGCACTCACACCTTCAACAACAACCACAGTCCACTCAACACACACACACACACACTGGCACTCACACCTTCAACAACAACCACAGTCCACTCAACACACGCACAACACACACACTGGCACTCACACCTTCAACAACAACCACAGTCCACTCAACACACACACACACTGGCACTCACACCTTCAACAACAACCACAGTCCACTCAACACACACACACACACACACTGGCACTCACACCTTCAACAACAACCACAGTCCACTCAACACACACACACACGCACTGGCACTCACACCTTCAACAACAACCACAGTCCACTCAAAACACACACACACGCATCAAGAACAGAACAACTCTCTCCCTACCTGCACAAAGCCCCAGGCTTCAGCCTACACTTCTTGGTGCAGCACAGATCTTTCTCCTCCTCCTCTGTGAAGCCGATGTCACACTCCTCCCCTTGCTCCACGATGCCATTGCCACACAGGCCCTTGAAGTCTTCCTCAGCTGCACAACCGACACAAGGAACTGATCTCACACACGTCCTTACGTAGCCTGGCCCTCACACACACTTCTGCTGTCCAATGGACCGGCTGTTAAATGATTTATTACATTCTGCAATCCGCTTGCCAGATCTTAGGTATATTTTTCATTCATGCAAAATTAGTTTTAATCTCTGTCTCTGTCTCCCTGTCTCCCTCTTTTATGCATGCAAGCACACGTGCACACACACACACATGCGCGAACACACACACACACTAAGATGAGAACAGATGATAAAATTTACAACGCCGCAAGCACACAGGGACTGGACATAGAAAATGCACTTGAGTGCTTATTCCATTAACCTCAAAATAAAAGAGTAAAACAAACACACACACACACACACACATACATACACACCACACTGCAATTCACTAAAACTGTCCTTACATATAAGCATGTATGCACGCAAACACACAAACGCAGATATTCCTCTCAGATTCCTTTTCAACCTATTATACCAGTCCTCACAGATTCTGCACTCCACTACATCAACCCTCAGTCTGTCTTCAGTTCACTAAGCAAATCCTCACACATACACTCACACACGTGCGCACACAGACACATACACACACATATATACACACATACACTCGTGCACAAACACAAGCATATACACACACACACTACCTCTCACAATCTCGCACTACATAAGCCACTAAACCAACTCTTACACTGCATAATCCACTACATAATCCACAAAACCAACTCTCACACACACTACACAATCCACTAAACCAAATCTCACACACACACTACATAATCCAGTAAACCCACTCTCACATACACTACATAATCCACTACATAATCCAGTAAACCAACTCTCACATACACTACATAATCCAGTAAACCCACTCTCACATACACAATCTACTACATAATCCACTAAACCAACCTTCACACACTACATAATCCACTAAACCAACCTTCACATACACTACATAAATCCACTAAACCAACCTTCACATATACTACATAATCCACTAAACCAACCTTCACACACACAACATAATCCACTAAACCAACTCTTTTGCACACTAAACTGTTCTCTATAATATGCTTTTACACTTTGCAATAAACCACAGCGACACACTCCATACATTACACAGTTCAAGCTTGATGGAAAATCCCATTAGATATGTGCTGTTCTAGAAAAAACACGTTGAAATTATTATCACTGCTTTTTTTTAAAAGTTTGTCTTATTTTCCGAAGCATAGTATTATGATTATAATAAATAATAAATCATGTTCCAATTTCTCTAAACCCCCATATATGGTAGTACAAATCTTCCAGATTCCTGTTAGTGTCAATATTCTGGAAGTTCTCCATCTAAAAATGATTTATTTACCAGATCAGCTCTTTACCATTGATTTACATCTTTTATGAGTGACAGGTATGACTTTGGGGATACAACATATTTTTATGGAAATTAAAGAAAATCAAAATGCGCTAAAATACTTTAAAGGAAAGTATCAAAACGATATTCTTCTGATGACAATTATTTGATATATCGTTACCAGAATGAAGAAAATATTATAGCACGCCCTTGACAACAATACAATCAGATGTTTGACTCTTTATTTCAATGATTCATCATTACCATAACAACGAAAAATACATGGACACTGTCATCATGATATGAACAACAAAACAAACATACATACATATAAACCCATATTATCACAGTGGTTATTTCTGATTATAATGATATATCATTAAAAAGAAATGCATGAGTAGAAATGGGTCAATCTACATTGAAAGATATTTCTGCAACATACTCAAGGTTCTAATACAATAGTTTATCATCACAGAGTAAACATACACATGGGCGCTGGTGAACAAAGACTAAAACATATCTCTGTGGCATGATCTATCATAAAACAAAGGTACAAAAGGACTAGAATGAATTATGTCATAATAATTATCTCAAATTAGTGTACCCTATGCCGCCACCTCCTCTCTTCTCCCCCACCCCTCAACTACAAAAGTTAATGTACCAAAAAATTCTCAACAGCCTCTTTCCCCCCTTCCCCCAAAAAAATATTACAGATGAGCAAACTTATGCTCTTTCTAAACTAAAATTCAGCTCTTTAACAAAAACCACAACAAATGAACATGGCAAATAAATTCAAACATGAGGAGAACAAGCTAAGAGTTGGTCTGCTATTCATTTGACTAACCCACTTTCAGTAACTCAGTCCTGTCACTTTCAGTGAGTATCGTAACTATCATTTTTAATAATTACCTAGCAAACAAATAGCTGATCAACATTTATCTCGTTCTAAAACACTTACCCTGACTATAAGTACAGAGCATTAAGAAAATATACAAGGATTGTCAGAAGAAGCGAGGGGGTCAGCGTTGCAATCTAGCAGCATGATTATAGATGGTGGATGAACATGGAGGTGGATATGCAGATGTACTCAGAGATTCAATGAAAGAGATATATATCTACTTCAAAAATAATTCTCACAGAAACACCTGCATATGCACACTCACATGCACAAGCGCACAAACTAACACCCCCTACCCCACCACACACACACACACACACACACACACACACACACACACACACACACACACACACACACGCAAAAGCATTGCCTATTTCATGTATCATCTGGAAATAACAGTTTGACTTTGACTTGACTTTGACACACACACATAAATAAGAGTAAATCAAACTGCTTACATCTTCAACATACAGCATAATCATTTGATACACATTTCCTGATGACATATTATTGTGCACTAACGCGTTATGTGAAATGTATGTTAAAATAAAAGATCCACACAGTTCTGTTACAAGCACAGACCACAAAATGGTACAGCGGTGCATCTTAATCCTTCAAAACCCTATCTTATTGAAATGTACAACCTGTGTGTGTGTGTGTGTGTGTGTGTGTGTGTGTGGTGTGTGTGTGTGTGTGTGTACATTTGAATTTGTTAGAATATTGTTAATCATTGTTGGTTGTTTGTGTGGGAGCGGATTGAATGGAAGTGCTCTGATTTGTAATTGCAAGATATAGCGCTCTATAAATTTCATATATTATTATTATTATTATTCCAAGTCATAAAGTTCCACTCTGCCAACCAGGTGGCACATTCTGACTGATCTTGCAAATGATCATTACATATCATCATTTCTTGATTGCAATCATCATCTTCAAATAAAACAAAAGAAATATAGGAAGCTGTTTTTGATATGGTAATATTCATTCTTGTCTTTAAATCTTGCTAGACTGAATGTAATCACTAAGCATCTCAAAATCAAGGACCCATCTGTTTGACTGATATTTATTTTTCACAAAACAAAGCCCACACCAACTTTCAAATCTAAAGTAATGCTAAACTGATGGAAAAGATGTTGATCATAACAGTTACAGTCAATCTGATAAAGATATTCATACTTTTAAAAACAATTTTGTTTAGTTGCATCGCATCATATCTGAAAACCAACATGACATCTGTCCACTGGCAGCTCCAAATCTGGCTACAGTCCAGCACATTACACAGTGCATAAAAAAACAACCATTTACAACTATGGGAGAATAAGTATGGTTACTGCAACAACACAAAAACTGGATATAAAAAAAAGTTTATCTAACTACAAACTATGTTAGACTGTCACTGTAAGAAAAGCAGTATATAAGTAAACGAATGAGTAAAATATACTATTAAAAGATGAGGTAGATTGACACTGTAAGTATAAAAGTTACAAATGACACTGTAAGTATAAAAGTTACAACACTTGAGATACAGAAACTTTAAGATCAGCGGCTATTGACTTCAACATGGCTCAATATAATAGTATAAGCCATCCAAACAGATACAGAGGCAGGAACTTCCCTACTGCTTTACACAACACAAACCTTACTATCAACACCAAACTGGAAATGTTAACAAACAATTAGAGGATTTAAATCACACATTTTCAGTTATTTCTTTCTGTCACTATGTTTTGACACATAGTACTTTTTTTTTCTTTTTTTTGTTCCTTGGCTAGTGCTCCAAGGTTCACCAATGGTGAGATTTTGCGTATGCGACCATCCTCCTGCCATTTATTTATTTATTCTTTTATATTGAGGATAATGGAATAAGCACTCGTGTGCTTTTTTACATCCAGTCCCCGTGTGTATGCGGTTTTGTAAATTCTGTCATCTGTTCCCACTAAGATAGCTACATACACACATCCTCACTTTGAGGATGGTGGGGCTATAAACAACGGGACTGGATTGGAGACTCTGGGAATGGTGTCTAAACACAACGACACCTGTGTGCATGCATTTTCTGAAATGTTGTCATCGGTTCCTACAAGCGCAAAATGGCCTACTCTCCTGAAAGGTGGAATGGGTCTTAATGTGTGCACATAGTGTCACCCAAAGGTTTTTCAAGGGAGAGGTATCAGTACTGATTTAACTCCAGGAGAAAAATCTTCCCAAACAGGCGGTTTGGTGGTGGCCCCAACCCAGGCCACCAACACTTTAACTACTATGCTATGCCCCCTCCCCTCCCAATTCATGATGAAAGTGTTCTCCCAATGTTTGTTTGAGGTTGTTTTTTTGTTTTTTTCTTTGCTGCTTGTTTTTGGTACTTTTTTTTGGGGGGGTATGGGGGGGAGGGGAGAGGCCACTTTTATTTCTATTAATATCAGAACCACACACGCATATGTATATAATATATATAAAGAAAACTGATAAAATGTCAACAAAAGAACCCCTGAAAATCAACACCAAATACAAAAACAAACAAAACCATATACTTTCTGGCTCCCTCTTAACTGAAGGGAAAAAAATCCACGTTTTTCTTCCTTAGCCTCTTGCAGAATAAATACTAACTGTTTAAATTAAAATGAAAGAAAAAAAAAGCACAGTACATACAATTTGTTTTAATAAATAATAACCCCCCCCCCCCCCCCAAAATAAAGCAACAGCAAAAGAATCAACCACAAAACAACCCAATAACAGTGCATGCTTGCTGATATTTGAAGCAATACCTTAAACCATACACCAAAACAGCACCACCACCACCTCACTTCATCAGTGTCTGTGAATACCACCACCACCACCCAGCCTCCCCCCTCCCCCACCCCCCACAGACTGGCACACACTTACTCAGCACAAACACAGGGATGTTGAGTATGGGTTATTATGCATGCACACCCTCCACAGCCTTTGGTTACAGGCCACACACAGAACAAGACAATTTTGCCACCCAAGCCATCAACACCATGCTTTGACAATTAGAATAAATCGAGCATGCTTTTGGTTTTAAAAGACACTGATTGATGCATCCAAATGAATGCCTAACTCACTCACTCCTCAGAGAAAGATATAATCCGTCAAAGATTGGATGAAATAACACCTTTGTGTAGTTCTGAAAGATGACAGTTTTCAGAACCAGCAGCAGCAAATATATAAAATCTTGAGAAAGTACTTTTTTTCTTGCAGTGGAGAATTAGCTAACACATATATAAAATAAACATGTTGAAATGTTATTCTTCATTATGATTTTCACATTACCTAGGATAAGACTAGTCTCTAACACACACACGCACACACACACACACACACACACACACACATATATATATATATATATATATATATATATATATATATATATATATATATATATAAACTTACAGAAATATGAAATCATATATATATATATATATATATATATATATAAAAACTTACAGAAATATGAAATCATGGTCAAACTTTATTTTTAACAAAAATAAGAAATCCTGATTAAACTCAACTAACCTTCATTCCCTAGGCAACAGGAATATATATATATGAAACCAAATGAATGGTACAGTAGCCTAACTTTATAATAAACAGTTGCAGTATTTTCCAGGTGGCTGTTAAGCATACTGACATAAAAATATACTGAAGTTTAAAAATCTATCGATTACCTGACCTCCTTAGAATTTTCTTTTCTCCCACTTTATTACTTACCTCTAACCTGAAAACCTATGGCTTAGGCCATACTACAGCAGAAAATGCGGATAAAAAAACTACTGAAAAAATGGGTTATGCACACAGCACATCTATATAAATCTATACTACAATGAATAAAACTCGGTCCTGTTGAAAGCTGTAACATTTTTTGCAAACCTCAAAACATAAAATGCATGATGTATATTTTTACTTCAAATTACAATTTATTTGATTTACGTAATTATGTAAGTATTAACCTCATTTCTTTAGTTGTGTACTTGGTTGTAATAAAAAATATCTGATCGAAATATTGCACTGAACTGGAAAGGTCACATACCAGAAAACAATGCACAAAACACAAACATTACAACTTGTTCGCTCTTTATTCATGTTCAAACTATATCCCACAACAAACAAATCTTCCCTCTTTCCTTTCCTTTTCAACAATAATTGATGTACGAGATGGATGTAAGACAGTTGGGTGGCAAAACGTGAAGAGAAGAGATTTCGGCAGACAGGGTATACACATGACATATGGCTAAGACAGCATTCTAGTGATGTGGGATTAGCATGCCTTTTTACAACTTACACCCAGAATCAGTCTGGTTGTCAGGATCTACTTTGACAACAAACTCTGGAAAGAAAAAAAAAAGAGAGAAACACGGGCAACGCCATCAAACACATGCACGTCAGGTGGTTAACAATGAGGTGGTTGGGTGCAGGGCCTGTGATCGTTAAAAATGACAAAACCCATCTCAAACACCTTTAGTAACAACCACCCGGGATAGGACTGACAGGCCTGGGTTCAATCTTTCCCCATACCCCTTTCCCACACATAAATACGACCCCTAGAGAAAGGGAAACAAACAGAAACAAAGAGTGAGGAAGAGGTGCATAAGAAGCAATATTTTCTTCTGTCTATCATCGATGTTCTATGTGAACATCTGTAAATCTACTTTGGTGAACATTTTTCTTTTTGCAATAAAATCTGTTCCTAAAATAATCAAATATAAATATGTACACCTTGTAAACAGCTCATCCAACTATTAGGCAGAAGCAGCACTGTCATGATAATGACAACTATATTTTCCAGCTGTGCTTATTCCTACGATTTAAAAGGCACTAAATGCATAATTTATAAAACCTAAACTAAAGAAAAATAAATAGTACATACCCTTGGCTTAAACAAACCATAGAAAACAATAAATTGAGGTGAGAATAGAACATACAAAGTCAGGAAAATATAACCAAATTCATCTTTCTCTGAACACCATTCCTGCTATACCATGTGTGATCCTCTGAAATCCAAACAATCTGAACAATATCTGAAAACATACTAAAATATATAATTATGCCATCTCAGGACACATGTGCATCTGGGCTCTACTACCCTACTCCCACACATCCTTACAATTTTCCTGCTATCCACTGTACCCAGTCACACATATAACACACAGCAGGCACGCACACAAGCGCACATATGCACACACACACACAACCTACCTCTCACAACGACCTTCTAAGCATACCTAATGTTTTCAGTTTTCTTTACTACTTTATAAACATAACAGTTTTGGCCTGGTACTTGAAGGAGGATAGGGCTAAAACATAATAAAGAGGCGTAGGAAGAGAGCAGAGGTTTAGGCAGAGAGCAGAGGTTTAGGCAGAGAGCAGAGGTTTGTGAAGAGAGCAGAGGTTTGTGAAGAGAGCAGAGGTTTAGGCAGAGAGCAGAGGTTTGTGAAGAGAGCAGAGGTTTAGGCAGAGAGCAGAGGTTTAGGCAGAGAGCAGAGGTTTGTGAAGAGAGCAGAGGTTTAGGCAGAGAGCAGAGGTTTAGGCAGAGAGCAGAGGTTTGTGAAGAGAGCAGAGGTTTGTGAAGAGAGCAGAGGTTTGTGAAGAGAGCAGAGGTTTGTGAAGAGAGCAGAGGATTGTGAAGAGAGCAGAGGTTTGTGAAGAGAGCAGAGGTTTAAAAAGAGAATTCCAGATATTTGAAGTCTTGCAGGAAAAGGGGTACTTTCCATACTAGTTAAATTGCATGGGACAGCCATGTTCAGCATCAGAGCCTGAACAAAAAGATCTGGACAAGAACTGTTATCACTTCGGACTAATAAGATAGAGCAGTGTCAAGCTTCATACTATAATTTCACTCTCAAAATGAGCTGTGACAGCTCCATAGTGAAGTCACCTGAGTTGAGAAGAGACTTTGTTTTTGTTTTTTTAATTAACTCTTGCACAGAACAAGACAAGTAGGCTTGCATCATTTTTTGTTGTTGTTTATTTGGGTTTTTTTTTTTAGGCTAGCATCATAATGTGTTCATTGCAGTTATTTCAATTGAAAAGATCAGGGAGGTTTCAATCAAAGAACTGCTGTAGACCAACCAGGACAATGTAAAGGTAGGCATAAAAGTGTTTGTGGAAGAGACTCTCTTGTATTTAGCACAGGGTCAAAACCTTTTCTTTTTATCACACAGTTTACATTCAAGCGCTTCTTATGTTTGCATTCAACAAATTTAAACAAACTTATGCATACAAATAATTTAAATTACAGTTATAGAAACTGTGGAAGAGAGACTGTTCAATTTACTTTCAAATTACAGTTATAGCAGCTGTTTAGTGAGATTTATTGACAATTTGTCAAGATACTTTCTTTGTCTGAGAACACATACAGACAGTAGTTAGCCAAACCATGGTTTGAGATTTGTTATGTTAATTTACATACAAAAGATCTTGTTAACAGTTCCACAAGCAAACCTGACAAAAGTACTGTGTTAAATGCAGATCTCATAAGCAAAATTATGATCAATGTAAGACTTATTTCAATACTAATTACAAAAATCATATATGAGGACAGGACAATGTGGAACATAACTAATGTTAAAAACAACTGTTTTAACAGATATCAACTCTCTGTTTTAAACAACTCATAATACACAAAAATAAACTGTGGATTTTATTTTCAATTGCAGTCAAGGCTTTTGAAATGCCAGCAGCAGTTAATTGCATATAAACTATTCAAAGTTACAGTCTATTCAATAATCCTGACACAAAACCAGTGCTCAAACAATGCACATGTAAAAAGCAGAGACAGGTAACTGATGAAATGCTGGCAACCTTTTCTTTTCAGATATCAGGAGTCCACTACGTATATATAGCATGTCAGCACATTTACAAAAATATGTCTGAAAGATTAGCAGATGTATGTATTCTGGATGTACTAAGTAACTTATCTTCTTTGCTTAAAAAAATAAGGGCCAACTCACAATCCAGAAATTAAGGCAGGATTTTTGTTTTTCTAAGACCATACAATGCCCCCCCCCCCCAAAAAAAAGTGAATGTGCATGGTAGCAGCCAATAGTGATCAAAGCCAGCAGGGCTGACTTTCTGTAGGGGAAGCACAAAAAGACCTCTATAACTAAGGTAGAAATATAAGCAGCAACGACATTTCTCTTTACCTTCCTTGCTTGAAAACATATGTAAGCTTCAAATAATGTCAAAGCCAACTACAGATCTCTTTACTTTCCTTGCTTGAAAACATATATGTAAGCTTCAAATACTGTCAAAGCCAACTACAGATCTCTTTACTTTCCTTGCTTGAAAACATATATGTAAGCTTCAAATACTGTCAAAGCCAACGACAGATCTCTTTACTTTCCTTGCTCGAAAATATTTGTGAAAGCTTTAACTACCATCAAAGCCAAGTACGTTTAATTTATGGGTATTTTTAGAACATGAAGTGACAATGTGTGCTGAAGACCAGCAGGGTTATGAGGCATAAAGAAGTGATATATCTACCAATAAGTTATTAGGATATGTTTGCAAATAAATGATATGAAGTCTTAAACTAGAGCTGTAAGGTGTGTCCTTGCATGATTACATGTGTGGCATGAATGTGTGCATACATGTGTGTGTGTCTGCTTGTGTGTGTGTGTGTGTGTGTGTGTGTGTGTGTGTGTGTGTGTGTGTGTGTGTGTGTGTGTGTGTGTGTGTGGAGTGTATGGTATGCATGTGTGTATGCATCTTCACATTCTATAATAAAGTGCAATGTAACAGAACTGATTTTGTTGATGAAAATATTGTGATTTTTGTTTTGTTTTGTTGTTATTGTTTTGTTTGTTTGGGGAATTTTTGGTTGTTGTTTTTGTTTGTTTGTTGGTGGTGGGTGGGGTTGTTTTTGGTTGTTGTTGTTTTTTTTGGGGGGTAATCTCCTCACTATCCCGAGACAGCTTTTGTTATCATGCTTCCAAGTTTTTAAATGTGCCACAAAATCCTGTTGGCAAACAGCTGTCAGTGGGCATGAAATGGGCATGGCATGGCAACAAAGGGGTTAATATGTTACAACAGACAGGTGAACCGCATTGCTGCTTGTCATTAATTACATATCTAAGCATCACACACTATAAAGCCATGAGCACTTCTCTGTGTGGCATGACTATCACAGTTCTTTCTTTACTGAAAAAAGGGGGATAAGAAACACATAGAAAAAAACCCTCCAATTAAAAGAATAGTCCTTTTGATCCTTCAACTTAAGATTTTATTACTTAGATTTAATCTTCACTGAACTACATCACTGTTTGTTATGGTTTCATTATCTACGCACTATATTCAAAATAGATTCATGTGTATTGCTTTACATGATGTAGTATTTCAACTTTTTTTTTGGTTCTGAGAGGAAGTCAAGAACCAAAAATAAATATACCATGAAAATCTGTATGTATGTATATATATATATATATATATATATATATATATACAATCATTATTATTATCATTATTTCCAAATTGGTTTGGGTGCTTTACTGAATGTGCTGGACTGATCTACTGGAATGTGCTGGGTTCATCTACAAGACAGACATACTGGCAAAGCTTTCAAACCAGCAATATATCTGCAGATGGTGGATGAGTAATGGTAAGACTAAATGTTTGATACACTGCTCCTTTCTCATGATAAAGTCCTAGCAAATATACTCTTCTTCTATGCTAATGACTACAATGAGCTGTGAAGTACACGATGTACCTCATACACGTATACAAATTCCATGGAGATAAGACAGGATTTGAGGCATATGAGATCAGTTTACATTAGCATATTTCTCAAGGCAAGTGAGATATATGTCTAAATTTATCATTTTGACTAAATCGATTAATGTCATTCTTAAAGAAAAAATGTTTAAAAAAAACAAAACAACAGCAACAGAGGAGGGATATAACACAATAAAACAGACATTCTGCTACACTTTCAGTGAATAAAGCTTTCACTTGAGTCAACTTTTTATTCTTTTTTTTTGTCAGAGTGTTTTACTTTTTGTTTTCATTTTCTTTGGTTTTGAGTTACAGAACAGGTTGAGTAAATAGTTTCAGTAGAAAGCAAAATCTCCAATGTTAAAAATGTTAAAAGATGAACAGATCAATCCAAAACCAACTGCTTAGTACCAATACTTCGGATAGAGATTTGCTAAGAAGAGTACACTTGGGTAATGAAATTCAATTTTGTTTTTAAAGAAGCATATTTCATACAACCTCCACCACTTTCACAACCCTAGTTTCTACAATTAATGATCTTTGATTCCCAGTTATAAAAAACCCAGTCAATGTCACTTGGGTTCATATATAAAAATGATCAGCTTGGGTCAGACTTAAGTAAAAACTGATTAACCTAATTGTAATTAATGTAAATATAGTCAGCACAGTTTGATTCATGTAAAAAAAAAAAGTGAAAACAACAGAGTTGAAAACCTTGAAAAGTTGAAAATGAAATGAAGTTTCTAAATACTGACAGCCTTGAAACTAACTGTCATGATTTGATGGTTTCACCTGGTAATTTCATCGATCATTAATCTAAAAAATCTTTGATAGAAATTGCTATTAAACTTTTGTCATCTGTTTTAAAATGTAAATTCTGTTCACGCTCCAAAATCACTAGTATATCATTTCTTCATCTTCTATTGAAATATGGAAGAAATTTCTTCATATTTAAGATACACCGACTATCTTAACTTCATTTCAGGACCACTTTAATTACACTTCAAACATAGTAGCTTTCTGTACCTTTACAAAGAGCATTTTAAAATAAGATTAAGTACCTAATACTCATATAAGTTCAGATTTGACATCAGTTAAATGCTTAAGGAAAATTCAGGACATCTATAGAGAGAGCAAAGGCAAACAGATCAGGGTTAAAAGCCATTATAAGAAGCTCAAATGCACAATCCAAAAGCCAGAATGCAATAATTCAGCAGTCTTGAAACACTGCAAGGCCCCATTCCCATGTCACTTTTGCTTTCAACCCTTCAGAGGTGTTTTTTTCAACATCATTAGAGACAGACTTCTTCACCCTTTTTCACCTTAATCACATAAAGCACCATTAAGCTCTAAGCTTCAAACAGCACAAGCCAAACTTCTTGACATAACAGTATAAAAACTTGCAGAAGATTGACACAATGTGTACAGCTTGTCTTTTACAGTCAGGCCCAAACATTCCCAACATGCTAACACTGCTTCTGCTGCTCTTTCGCTCCATTCATTTAAGCTACATTTAAGAAAGTCAGACATAACGCCCTATCTATCAGCATTCCAACTTTCATTTCCAGTGCACAATGCACAACCATGCTCAAACATGTGCATAAAATTACAAAGAAAAAAAAAATCATCAAAACAAAACAAAGTTAATGATCAACTCCATAACAAAGAAAAAAAAGGTTTCTAAAACATAAAGAGGGATTCTAAACATCAAGACATACCATAAAGCACAACAACAACAAAATCATAACACTGACTTACAAAAAAACGACAACATCGAATGAAAGAGGGACACCTCTCCAGCTTTAAAGCTTACCTCGGAAGCAGAAGCCAGACTTGGACCTGAGCACTGGGGCAATGTAGCGCTTGCTGCAGGGAGAGAAAAACTGGAGAAGAAGACACACACTCTGATTTATAACACCACTCCCAAAGCAACACTGCAAACTACACAACCACATCATGAAAAAAACAAACCCTACATGCTTGATGGAAAAAAACAGCTCTAAGATCTTGTGAAGTAGAGGACAGAAATGAGATGAAATTCATACAGTATAGAATCAATGCACACAAAATGTGCACACACATACATGTATGTATGCATGCTTGAACACTTTAACACATGAATGTATGCGCGCACACACACACACACACACACTCTCTCTTTCTCTCTCTCCTCTCTCTCAAAAGTCCATGTGCAAAACTGTGCACATATGAATACATACTAGCTCATATACATGCACATATCCACAAAAGCACACACACAGTCAAAAATAACTTTTTAGAGAATATACGTTAAAACAAGGACACACAAGCACAAACAACCATGCACACACACACATTCCAATACCCTCATCTCCACAAACACACTCTTTTACACACACACACACACATACACACACAACACGCACATACACACAACACACACAACACAAACAAAACACAACACACACACGCACAACACACACACACACACACACAACAACACACACACACACTCCAATACCCTCATCCTCGTACACACAACACCAACCACTTTCTCTCCACCACCACTATATTACACTAGTCGCCGACACACCAACCTTGTTATTGTCCTCAAAGCCAGGCACAGCGTAGGGCCACATGACATACTTGCCGTCATCCCGACTGCTGGGACCACATTCGTCAGTGTCTGGGTCGTGCTCTGCTCCCCAGTTATGGCCTGGCAATGCATTCGCACAGAACTCACCGTGAAATTTGGGGCCATTAACATAAAGGAGAGGTTTCGATCAAGATGATGGGAGATTCATCTTTGTTGTTGCTGGTGGTGGTGGTGTTGGTAGTGATAGCAGTGGTGATGGTTGGTGGGTGTGTGTGTGTGTGTGTGTGTGTGTGTGTGTGTGTGTGTGTGTGTGTGTATGCATGTGTGTATGTGCGTGTGTGCATGCATGGTGTGTGACAGAGAGAGAGAGAGAGAGAGAGAGAGAGAGAGAGAGAGAGAGAGAGAGAGAGAGAGAGAGAGAGAGAGAGAGAGAGAGGGGAGAGACAGACAGACAGACAGAGAGAGAAAGAAAGAAAGAAAGAAAGAAAGAAATTATCTCTTGAAAGCATGCAAAGTGGGGGTTTTTTTTTCCTATGTGAACTAATGCACGTGTTCAGTGGGGAAGGGACGAGTGGCTGGGGTGTGGAGGCATATGAAACAGATTTATGAGAGGTGAGCAATGTATTTTAGTTGGGTTTTTTTCTTCTGAATTGCACTTACTTATATACATATGTGGCAAATGTTTGCATTAATACACAGACAAACATATACACACATATGAACACACATATGCACACGAGGGGGACGGGATAGCCTAGTGGTCAGAACATTGCGCTCGCAATCTGACGACCCGGGTTCGATTCCCGTTCAAGGGGGATATTTTCCTCCGGAGTTAACATCAGTGCAGACTCCACTCTCCCCAAAAGTCCTTCGGATGAGACTATAAACCGAGGTCCCGTGTGCGAAACGCACGCAGAACATCTTGCGCACACGTTAAATCCTGTTCCGCTTTTTCGGAAGAGTAGGCCATTGTGTGCCGGTGGGAACAGATGACAGAATTCACAAATCTGCATACACACGGGGACTGGATGTAAAAAAGCACATAAGTGCTTATTCCATTATCCTCGATATAAAAGAATAAAATAAATAAAAAATAAAATAAAAAAACACGCACACACACACACACACCCTATATATTCACACAGGAATTTTATGATGTCCCCCTTTTTTTTTTTAAACTCACCTAATTCTGTATTGTCCACAGCATCAGACATGCACACAGAAAAATCATGTGTCATTAAAGTTAACAAATGATCAAACAAAAATCAGTTATGAGTAAATCAATTATGTGTCATTCAGTATAAGAAATTATTAAACAAACATCAGTTATAAATGAATTAAGTGTGATTATATTAAACAAATGATTATTTAAAAAAATCAGAAGTGAATTTGGTTTAAATCTATCAAATTTACATACTGACTCATAATTCCTACAACAAACCTAAATTTGTCCTACATATTATTTCACTTTTCAATGGGCAGGAAATGAAGGAAAATCATTAGAATTCAGTCCAAAGAAACAAGCGCCCCCAAAAATTATTTTTAAATCAGAGGATAAGAAGCAGTGACACAGCAAATAATATATTTTTATCAACAGAAACTATACTGACAGTTCATCTTGCCACATACAGTCTAGCGCTGGCATTGGTTAGATGTTACCAGAAAAGTCTACATGTTCAATGTCATCGACAACATGAACAGTAACTTTCAACTCTCCAAACCTGCAAACTACCCTGAGCAACCATTCTGCACTCTCTGTTTACAATTTCTGATATCTCTAGTCGTGTCAAATTCTAGGGCCAAAACTGATACTTCTTTTTTCATCCTTTACAACAGTTTGTATGCTGTCTTCGGGTTTTTTTTTGTTGCAATTTTAAATGCAAACAAACCAAACAAGAAAAAAGATCAATAGATCCAATCAAGAATTGCACTGAGGGCTGACAGTTGCTTTTGTTAATCCTACATCCAAGTACAGACACATACATACACAAATCACACACTCACAGAGAAACACACACACCTGCTGACAAAAAAAACACATATGTGCGCATACATCTTACACCATAAAGTTTGGGGATGTTTTTCAATGGATTCATGCAGACTTCAAAAATAAACTGAATATGCTTTAAATTTAAAATAATTTTTTCAAAATACCCAGCTAAAACCACAGCTGTCTAATAGAGAAACTTTCTGTAAGTGGAAAATTGGCAAGCCCATAAGAGCAAAACAAGCAAGGGGCAGGGGAATAAAGGCCCTGACCCGAAACATACAATCCTGCTAGCAGAACTGACCGTGAGTGGTGACCAGCTCAAACTGGAGGGACAGCACCTGCTGCTTTCTGCTGTTCTTGGCAGAGCTCCATCCAGTGCGTGGGTACACGGGGGCCCCTTCTATGTGAGAGGCTGTTCAGAATACAGAGAATCTTGTACAGGTTGGAAATAAAAGAACATGACAACGAAACACTGATAGAACTGAGGCATCTAATATTTACTCTCTGTTTACTGAGTATAACTGGGGAAAATTCTGATTTCACTCCTAGCAAAGAGTCTACTCTTTTTTGCTACTCAGTGAATTATTTTTTAGTAACAAGAGACAAGGTGAGAGAACAACAGAAAGAAAGGGATAGAGACAATGTGTGTGTGAGTGTTTGTATGTGTGTATACAAATATGCATACATGCATGTGTATATCTGTGTGTATGTGTGTGCATGGATGCACAGTATGTGAGTGTGTGTGTGTGCTTAACTGTGTGTGAGTGAGTGAGTAAATGTGTAAATGGATACATGCACAAGTGTAGAGAGATACTTGATAACAACATACTTAAATCAATGAACATTCTTACAAGAAAAATTTACAATCAACCAGTTTACTATGATCGTAACAAGCAAAAAATCTTGCAACCCGATACATTACCCACAGAGTAAAAAACTATCACTTAATAGAAAAAAAATCCTTTAACCTGATAACTAAGTCACACAGTCAAAAACTATTTCTTCATAGAAAACAAAAAACTGGCCTATGTATAAACTCCTTCAACCCAATACAACAGTAACACAGTCAAAAAGTATTCCTTTACAGAAAACAACAACAACAGAAAACTAGCTTACATATAGAACAGATGCCCCCAGCGGCAGCAGCACTCTCCGGGGCAATGAAGGCCAAGCCCAGCACGTTGTCTCTGAAGGGATAGCTGGTGAACAGGTGGGCCAGGCAGAACCGGTTGATATGGCGCGACCTGCTGAAAGCCTGAACAAAGCAGCACTTTTCTCATGCACAATGTCCCACCTACATAACAAAATGAAGGGACTTTACACACCTAAGAGATGGTTTCAATGCTGCAGTCTTAGAATGAACAGCATTTATGTAATTCTCTTATGGTCATACTTCACTGACTGAAATTACAGATTGGAAAAAAAATGTGACACGACAAGTATTTTTATTTTAAAAAATGTTGACTCCAGGTACCTCAAAATTGTGCTGAATGCCTTTACTAGTACCCCCACCCCACCCCAAAAATGTCTGCAAACTTAAGTTTGCACAAAGTTAAAAAATTAAATACTAATGTTTTTCCTACCATTCCAACTATTCATTTGTGTAATCTACCTATATGAAAGAGAGACAAATTAGTCATCACAAGTACCTTATCTCAGGAATCAAGATGATGAAGCAAAAGCCTAATTCAAACACTCAAGACTGAAATTTACATATTTTGATATTTTCTTCAACTTTATATTCAGGACAATAAATTCAATTCTCTGTCCACCACAAAGATTAAATACTTACATATAATTTCTGATTATAGTCCCAGCTTGCATCAGAATTGTAATGTCCCTTGGGGTTGACGGTGAACTGTGTGTGAATCTGCATCTGAAAACACAATGCAAACTTTGCACTCATCATATCACTGTGAGCCCAGCTTAACTATAAACTTTTATCAATGGCCATTACAGTACCCTGTTTACACGAACTCTATCATAGTAATCACACATGAGCATATTATGAAAATGACCAAAGTTCTATATATGCTCATAATAAAATATTGTACCGGTGTGTTTTTACCTCAAATTCTTCTTGTTGCCTGTTATGATGGCAATAATAATAATAATAATAATAATAATAACACACACACGCACAACACACTTAAGTTCACCCTTCCATAATTGTCATACAATTCACGATTCTGAAGAATCTGGAAACATAGCTGAATGTTTCAAAAAACTTTCGACACATAAAGTGTAACAGATCTAACCACACTTAAAATTCTTATCTTCTCTAGTAAAGTTTCAAGATTAAATGCACTGTAAATCAAGGACTCTTTTTGGTTTAAACAGATGTTTATTCAGAAAAGAAGCACATTGTTCACAAATCCATTAGCAGCAGCAACAAGCTAACAGCTTAGAGAAATCTTTTTTCTAAAGATTAGATACACCTTAAGAACTCATTGCACTGGTGATAAGGGTGTCCTACTTTTTAAAAATTAGATGCACGGTAACAAAGAATTCATTGCACTGGTAACAGATGTCTTACTTCTTCAATCTGAAATCCCATCTGGACATATCCACCAGCAGCATCCCATACTGTCTTCTTGTAATGCTGGTTAACATTCTGGATAGCTGCAATCTGGAACACATAACAAACACACATGCAAGTATATGCATGAAAGCATGCACATGCACATGGACACACACACACATAACACGCACTCACACACACAGAGTATATGTATATAGGTCCCACTTATGGATTCTAAAGAAACTTTGGCACACAAATTACACCATACTTTGTGTTACATACTCGGCACTTGGAGGAGGACAGTAGAGGAGGAGATGAGAGAGGCAGGCAAGACCTGGAATGAATTGAGCTGGCTTGCCCAAGACAGAAAAGGCTGGAGGGATTTTGTTGGCGCCTTGTGTCCCGGCACATGGGATGAAGAGGATTAAGATAAGATAAGATTGTGTTACATACGGGAGACTGATTTCTTTGTTTAGTTGCTTAAGCACACATGCAAAAGATTTCAGATAACAAAATTCAGTAAGAACATAAGCTACAGAGGTTCAGAGTAATACATTTTCTTATCCTTGACATCAGTATTTTTAACAGTTGTACTTTTTTCTTTTTGTTTCATTTTTTTCATTCTTTTACAAAGATGACAGCAGATAAATGTCTGTACTCCAATACAGAATAAAGGGTGGTACTTTACTTACCAGAAATGAAGCAGTGGTTTCCCTCTTACTGTGTCCCATGTCCTTGAAGAAGTCATAATCTGCTACAACCAGCAGGGGACAGGTGTTCTTCCTGACAGCCCTTTTATGTCGTGAGTTACCTGCATGTAACAGATTAGTAATCAATATTTAAACAATTTTGCTTTTTCTGACCATGTAAAACGTATAATCAATTCATACAGCTTCCTACTATTTCGTAAAACCATATTTGTTGACAATGATAATAACAGAATATTATACTTTATGAAAAACTGCCATGGTGCATGCAGCATTTGTACCATACATACATACACATACATATGTGGTACACATAAACATATATGTATATGATACATGTATACACACATATGCTACAAAATCATACACATTTATGGTAACTAAAAAAACATTGGATCATCAAGACAAAATTATCAATAAAAACATTTCATTTGTTTCAGTAGTTTTACAAATGAAAAACTGATGGCTGAAAGGTTCCTCAGCCTCAGACATAAAACAGAACATTGCCATGTTTCTGCCAATGACATGTATAAATCCACACAAAACACACAAACGTGATCTATGTACTCACCGACTGGACTAGATACGTTTTTCAGTGTCCTATCAACATCTTGTTTTGTCTCTGGGTTTAGTCGTATACCATCTTTCATCTTCGTCCTGTAATTGAAATTAAAAAAATTTATTTTCATTTATTTATTTTGTTCTTTTATATCGAAGATAATGAAATAAGCACTTATGTGCTTTTTTACATCCAGTCCCCATGTGTATGCAATTTCGTAGATTCTGTCATCCGTTCCCACCTGCACACAATGGCCTACTCTTACGAAAAGCGGAACAGGGTTTAACGTGTGCACAAGATGTTCTGCATGGTTCACACACACGGGGCCTCAGTTTATAGTCTCATCCAAAGGACCTTGGGGAGAGTGGAGTCTGCATTGATGTTAACTCCAGGGCAAAGGTCGTTTATATTTTTATTCTTTTATTTCGAGGATAATGGAATAAGCACTTATGTGCTTTTTTTCATCCAGTCCCCGTGTATATGCAGTTTTGTCAATTTTGTCATCCATTCCCACCGGCACACAATGGCCTACTCTTCCGAAAAGCAGAATGGGTTTTAATGTGTGCGCAAGATGTTCTGTGTGCGTTTGCACACAGGGTCTTGGTATATAGTCTCATCCAAAGGACTTTGGGGGAGAGTGGAGTCTGCACTGAGGTTAACTCCAGAGGAAAAATCTTCTTGAACGGGAATCAAACCCGGGTCAACAGATCACGAAGACATCACTGTAACCACCAGTCATTAGATTGTGAGCACAATGTTCTAACCACTAGGCTATTCCCCCCCCCCAGTTTTTTCAGCAAGTATGTAGATGTCAGGTTCAATTTATCAAGATAGTATCGCACTGAGGAATATTCTATATAATTGTGCAGGCATGCAAGCACATCTGAGTGAGCATGCATGCGTGTGTGTGTGCATGTATGTGCACATGTCTGTGTGCAATTTTGTTTTAAATAACATCTATCCACTAAAAAGTGATTTTAGAGAGGTAATGGGGAGAGGAAAGAAATGAAAAGTAATGTCAGTGTGGAGCATGTCTATGTTTGTGTATGTGGGTGTGTGATAAATTGTTTGTATACATATGTAACATATGCATGAAATATCAAAACGTACATACTGAGGATAATAAAAATTCTACATTTATTCTTTGGACTCAGTCGTAGAACAACCATCTCTTGTTTTTGTATTTTCTCTCTTGAAAAAACAACAACAAAAAACCCCAACCTATTCTCACAAAGAACTGTTCACATTATTCAGAAAAGACTAGCGGACGAACAAGTTCTTGCACTTTTTATGAATTGCCAAGCCTGACACACACCATTTATTCAGCAACATGTGCAAAAAAGAAAGAGACCTAAACATATTCCCAACATAGCTTTTATCAATAAATGCATCAACAGGATACTGGGTTGTAAAACAAACAATACATAGTACAGATAAAACAACATCCGAACTGGCAACTTTTATTGTTAAAAGAAACCTTTCTGTCTCGTACAAAGCATATATAGGCAATAAAATTTATGTAAAAACAAGCATAACATAAAACCTGTATTAACAACCAATGATAAAAACACTTTGTTGTTTATGATTCATAATCATATGACTCCTACTACAATAAGAACACTAACGACTCTGTATGTTTTTGTCCAATGAAAGCTAACCAAGTCAAAACAATAAATATATAACAAATTTAATTTCCCTCTCGATAACTTCCCAGTCTATGCCCTTTGCCCTACACCAATGAACTAGTTGAGTTTCTATATGTACATACATACATACAGACAGACAGACAGACAGACAGACATACATACAGACAGACAGACAGGGACAACAAGAGGCAGAGACCGAGAGAGAGCAGATGTCAAACCTTTTTCCTGTTGTGGGGTCAATAGGAAAGATTTCCTCCCAGTTGACGTCAGATCCACGGTAAGTGATCATGGTGAAGTTGTCTGATGGCACACGGTGTCGCCATGCCGGCTGTAATGACAACAATGAGTTAGAGTGAAGAGAAACACACCAAAAAGATAAAACCAAAAATATGTTCTTTCAATGCCACTAACACACACACTTAGACACAACTTAGATAAGCATCTACTTTGAACAAGAACACATGCACACACATTACACATATACACACATTTATATAAACATACTGCTACATGCCTACAAACAAATCAAAGCTACAGATACACAAGATTTATTGATTACATACTTATAATGTATGCATATATATGCATTCACAAATGTACTGTATATTTGAATATAACGCACCATATATACATGAAGACATAAAAGAAACCTCCCACATATATAGACCTAGCATTTGTAATATTACAATCTTATACATTTACATATATACTCTATCTCTCTCTCTCTCTCTCTCTCTCTCCTCTCTCTCTCCTCTCTCTCTCTCTCTCTCTCTCCTACTTTACATACATATTACATATTTGTCTGTTTATGTGTTTTCTTTTTCCCTGAGGGCTGGACGTATAAGTCTTGTACTTATTCTATTACCCTCCGAAATAAACTTACACATTGTTCTCTCTCTCTCTCTTCACACACACACACACACACACACACCACACACACACACACACACACAACATCACACACACACAGACACACACATCACACACATATGCAATATTTCAAACCATTTCTCAACTGTTTAGAATCTTGCCATAATAGAAGATAACCACCGAAGATCACAAAGCATAAAACAGTTTCCTTAACATAAAAACAATAAGGTTATTTACCTCTACAACGTATGTGTCATGAGGAAAGCGAATACTTGATGACAGAACTCCATCTTCAAAATGGGCATCAACACTGACAGAACTGTCATCTGAAAAACATTCATATCTTATACTGATTTCCAGAATTTTCTTTCATGTCTTTCTCTTTTTTTAAAGATATGAAATAAGTTTCATGATTCACTGTGGCCCAGGCCAAAAGCTGTGTCAGTTATGGGTGTCAGCTAAATGCCAAGGCCTACACTAAAATGTTGTTATGTTGTAAAATGTTGTGTTGAGATTGCCTTCAGCCATTACAAGCTCTTAACATAACAACCTGCACTCTCCTTTATAGGAGAAAAAAATCCTCTGAAGTCAGAGTATGGCTGCCTATATGGCGAGCGACTTAAAAACAGTCATACACACAAACTTCTCATTCAGTGTGCAATTTCAATCTCAGTGATTCCCAGGTGGGATGAGTGAGTCCGAGTGCACATCTGGGTGACCCCCAGAGTGTTAAGCTGGGGAACGCACAACAACACAACAAAAAGGAAAAACAATTCATTGCAGACAGGAAAAGAAATCAACCATGGGAATGCATGCTCTCTCTCTCTGTCTCTCTCTCTCTCTCTCTCTCTTTCTCTCTCTCTTCATCTCTCTCTCTGTCTCTCTCTCACACACACACTCTCTCTCTCGGCAGATGGCCTGGCTCATTAATTTATTTGACTTGACTTGACTTGATTTAACTGACTGACTCTCTCTCTCACACACACACACACACAGAAATGCATGTATACACATGTAATTTATTAACAGTAGTAGGCATTTACATGGTGGATCAGTGGTCTAGCATTAACATTCTGCATTAAAAAGCAAAAGCTTGCAACCTTAATAAATTCAAAATCAGACTTTTGTCCCATTTGACTTGACCATGAATGGTGATTTGAGTGCTAGTCCTTCAGATGAGGTGATAAACCAAGGACCTATATAATAACACACATTAAGCATGTGCAAAGAACCCATGCAACAATGAGGTTGTACCTGAAAAACTTCTGTAGAAAAAAGCCACTCTGATATGGAATCGGGATAGCTCAGTGGTCGGAAAACTCGCTTTCCCCAGCCAAGTTAAGTAGCATCAAACATGGCTACCAGTTGGATTGGTGACCATTTGCGCACCTTGGCTTCAGTACAGTTCTCCCAGTTCAACCAGCTGTACATAGGTACCTGCCCTCTTTAAGGTCAGGGAAGGTAAAGCAGTGAGGGAAAGGAGATGGGCGCCGCCCTTAGAACGCTGGCCCCTAGAGAAGTGAGGTCTCTGACGCCTTGCTCCCTTACCATTTTTTTTTTTTTTTAAATTCATATGGAAACAAATACACTTACTAAAAAAAAACCCACCACATAACAGAACGGCCTAGTACTGGTGGCAATGCATTCTCCAAGGAGAGACAGCATGTGAAGTTGAAAAATCTACTGTGACTGTAAGTGGCATACAATAACTTTTTTATGATTCCTTTTACTACTGTTTCTTACCTGCAAGGTGTCCTGTGTAGAAATTATTAGGGTTGACACGGAAGGTATGTGTGTTTCCATTGGAGTCCACTGTTTTGGCCTTGAAGTTGGGACTTAATACTGGAGATCCAGGATACAATACTAAATTGAAGTTCCTGTTACAAAGAAAGAACGCTTTATAAAATTGGTATACATTTACAACACAGAGTACTGGTACTGACAATGATACATGATTTTAACTCAGAGTATGCAACTTGTAAAGGATCTGCTTCGAAGGAGAAAAGGCAAGAAATGTATTAAACAACTTTTTTTTTTAAAGAGCAAAAAATAATCATGATGATGATGCATTATCTGTGTAGTACACTCATCTAGCAGTTCTAGAGCTCTGCAACAAACATCTTGATAACTCACATCATGTATAACAGATATCATTTAAGAGCAAATTCCAACCTGTAGGGCCTGTGAAAGAAAAATAATTGTTCTCTAAGTAAAAGTTATCTTCATAACAACTTTAACACATGGAACAGGAAGTATTTTAGAACCAAAGGATAAATGGCCATGCCAAGATGAGGTACAGGAACACAATAGTATGGTATCTTCAAAACTGATTACATCTTACAAATGTATTGAACAATACAAACTTAAGCAACTGTGTTTGCTGTTAGGACAAGTCAAAGCTCAATTCTGAAAAAAAAAACACCCAAATTATAATTAAAATGGAAAAGCAAAGCTCTATGTGGATTTACAATGAATTATATTAATAAACTGTACAAGACATACCTTCCTAACGCTTTAAAGCTGATTTGCTTTGTGTCTGACTCTCTCCCATCCACACTCCGCTTCTTTCTGCTTACAACATTAAGGTCTGCCGACTGTAGAGTTTCAAAGTATCGTACTTGTTTGTGAAGATCCGCTGAAACAGTTGAAAGACATAAATATTGTTATGCTTCACTGCCACTATTTTAAAACCGTTATAATATATGATTATATATCATTTTTAAAAGTCTAGAAGTGTCAGTCCTCATTCAGGTGATAACAATCTGCACTGTTGTAAAAACTGAAGCATACATACTCCAACTTCATTGTAATTCATAAAGTTGATATCAATCGTGTTTTATAGGACTACAATCAAGGCAGAGTTCAATTATCTGACTGAAAAAAAAAATTAAATTACAGTAAAAGATTACAAGTACAGAATGAAGTGGGCAATCAAGCTACCTTAATTCACTCTTTCAAACTGAAGCAGTGAGGGTGGAATGGCGAAGATTCACTGTGAACTATCACAATGCACAATTTGCAAACTAATAAATTGCATTAAAAAATATACAAACTATACTACAACCCAGTAAAGATCAAGGAGACTTTCATAAACTCTTCTGATTTTATTTAAAATAAAATCACTGTAGTGTTACCCTTAAAACTCTTTCCATATACACTATATTGAAAATGAATTAATTAATAATTTATTACACTTCCCCAAATTCACATTCATCCACTCGTTTCATGGTTGGTTTGATTACAAGAATTAGAGCCCCAGCCAGTGTATGGACTGTACCATCAACCAGCATCACCCTCTTTATTTCTGTTGGTGATTCACTCGTATTATATCACAGAATGAGTCATGACTCATGTGCTCTGATACAACAAAGGCAGTGTGATGTAATGATGGTTGACTACCAGGCCAGGTGTTACACCTATATATGATTATCCAGCCAAGTGATGTGTCCCGACAAACATTGATCTTACTAGTGGCATAATACACAG
This sequence comes from Rapana venosa, assembly GCA_028751875.1. Classification (NCBI taxonomy): domain Eukaryota; kingdom Metazoa; phylum Mollusca; class Gastropoda; order Neogastropoda; family Muricidae; genus Rapana; species Rapana venosa. Next base: position 53,753,369 of record CM054135.1, read on the forward strand.
CTTGGCTTGAAAATGCTATATATTTGTCATATGACCAAGAGACAGATGAACTTGTAAGCAAAACTGACAACAAACTGACAAAGCATGAAGGAAGTCAAAACACAACACATACCGATCCTTTTGCATGATTTGCACACACATGTATGCCACACAAATACACATGCAGGCAAGCATACATACCTGCAATGTATACATAAATATATATATTTAAACACACACACACACACACACACACACACACACACACACACAAAAGGGGGATGCACTTTTACAGTTATAGTTGTACCCAAACATGTGCATAAATGCTAATAAGCCTGTGTAGTGTACACAATTTTCTGTATTTTTTAAAGCAACACTAAGAAACTGAACTACCATGTGAATAAAGTTCTAGTTCTGAGTATACTAATAGTAATACTAATAGTAATACTAAGGTTCATGTGTCAATGTACATATAGCCTTGTCCATGGAAAAGTTGAACACCATTCATCTTTCATGGGCAAGCAGCCAAGTACATCACTTCAACATACCTAGCATCTAATATGCATGCCATATGACTTCTACAAAGAGACTGCCAACGCTGGGGTAGCATAATACTTTATATAAACAAAAACCTAACAAACTTAATACCCCATACAGAAAAATAAATATAGTACAATAATGCATACATAGAGATAAACATGTGTTACATAAAACATGTCCACACACACACACCATAACACACACACACACACACACACACCACACACACACACACTCACTCACTCACTCACACAGAATAAACCACATCATGCCTGAACTTTTTTTAAAAGTAACCGTTTTAAATTAGCAGGTTAAAAAAAAAAAGAAGACTAACAAGTAACATAAAGTTACACTTCAAAAACTAATGTTACTGTGTAGTATTATTAGGCAAAAACCAATGCAATAGTTTGAAAATTCTAACACTGTTTCAAAACAACTTTAAATACTGTGTAATGGGAAATGCTGTTATCTTGAAAAATGTAACACTAATTTATATTTTTCAATAATTATATAAATAACTATTCCTCCATCTTGAACGTTGTTGTTGTTTTGTTGTTTTTAAAAGCAACAATAAGTGAATAACAACAAATTATAACTCCACTACACTGACTGATGCTATAAGAGACCACTGGGGTTTTTTTAACCCAAGGTTAACTTTTCAAGCCTCTACCTGCCACTAAAAATGTGGGCTCAGAGAACAATTTAAAAAAATTTTTTAAGCCAATATTAGTAGCGCTTAATAGCAAAATGTTTCATAGGCCTGTCTGCATAAGTACATAATCCAGACTCCAGTTTGACATCTAAATCTATTGTCATGAATTGCCACATATTTTTTCTTTCACCACTCCTGTAATACATACATGTTCATTTTATCCAAATGTATAAAAAAAAGAAATTTTAAAAAAGACTTTTGTTGTTTTTTTACAATAAAAAGCATAATTCTGTTTTGACAAACCTAATCACACTCTTAATCACACACTAGGCATGTTGTAATTGTACACACACACACACACACACACACACACACACACACACACCCACACAACACATACACAGTGCAGATTGTATTTATGCAGACATCAGTGCAGACTCCTCTCTCCCCAAAAGTCTTTCGGATGAGACTATAAACCGAGGCCCTGTGTGCAAACGCACGCAAAACATCTTGCGCACACGTTAAATCTTGTTCCGCTTTTCAGAAGAGTAGGCCATTGTGTGCCGGTGGGAACTGATGACAGAATTTACAAAAAAGCATACACACATGGACTGGATGTAAAAAAGTACATAAGCGCTTATTCCATTATCCTCGATATAAAAGAATTTAAAAAATAAAATAAAATAAACACACACACACAGAGTCACACTGACAAAAAAGACCAATCATGTATGATCTGCCACCGAGTGTCAGCCTATTCAGATGTAAATTATCATAATTAGCATACTTGAGTCACTGCAATACTGAATCATGCTCAGAATAACAGATAATGGTGAGTGGAGACCACATCATATAAATAGTAGCAACTGGAATAACAGTTGTCCTGGATGTTCTGTCTGTTCTTCTTGTGGGTGCTTTTTTAACTTACAGCACACAGCTTTTCAGTTTCAGCCTTTTCTTTTCTAAGTTAAATGTGTGTGTGTATGTGTGTGTGTGTGTGTGTGTGTGTGTGTGTGTGTGTTGTGTGTGTGTGTGTGTGTGTGTGTGTGTAAGTGTGTGTGTACTAGTTACTCTCTGAATTACATTCTATGAATGTGCACAAGTATTTTAAATAAATGGTAATAGCACTAGAGTCCTTGTCAGATACTTTTGTCTTTAGATTCCAATCATCTTTATTATTGTTATCATCACCATTATCTCAACCTTTTTTACAGTAGTCTAACTTAAGTTACACAAGTTTACACTTTCTGCTTGCAGTAACTCAAGTTACACAAGTTTACACTTTCTGTTTTTAGTTACTCAAGTTACACAAGTTTACACTTTCTTCTTTCAGTAACTCGAGTTACACAAGTTTACACTTTCTTCTTTCAGTAACTCAAGTTGTACAAGTTTACACTTTCTGTTTTCAGTAACTAGAGTTACACAAGTTTACACTTCCTGTTTTCAGTAACTCAAGTTACAAAAGTTTACACTTTCTGTTTTCAGTAACTTGAGTTTCACAAGTTTACACTTTCTGTTCTCAGTAACGAGTTTCACAAGTTTACACTTTCTGTTTTCAGTAACTCGAGTTACAAAAGTTTATATTTTCTGCTTTAAGTAACTTGAGTTACACAAGTTTACACTTTCTGTTTTCAGTAAGTGACTGGAGTTACACAAGTTTACACTTTCTGTTTTCAGTTCTGCTGCCTTTTACCTTGATCTGTATTTTAGTAGTTGATTGAGCATTCTTCAGAATTTATTTATAAACACTCTCTCAAGGTTCCCCCCCCCCCAAAAAAAAAAAAAGTACTCTGTCTCATAACAGAGAATATATCTATCTATATAATATATATAATATAATATATATATATATATATATATATATATATATATATATATATATATCACTATCAAAAGACTGTACAGTGTAATTAAAAAGATGTGAACTTTATTTACTATACTCAGTATACTTTACAGATCCACTACTAGCCCTTTTTGAATACTTCACAAAAATGGCAACAAAGACCTGCTGACTGGTTTACAAAATACATTTAGTGCATTCCATTACCAATGTAAATCTTATATATATTTGGTGGTCGTTGTCTCTCACATGTGTGCATGCATGCACACATCCACTCATGTAAACTATGTGCACAGCCATAAGCACATGCACACACACACACACACACACACACACACACACACACACACACACACACACACACTCACTCACACACAGACACAGACACATACACACAACTTTCCCTGAGGATTCAAATGGGGTTTTTTTTCCCCAAATTTAAATTGTTTCCATGTTTCTTTTAACTTTGCTTTATATGATACATGAATCAAAACCGAATTCTAAAACAAATCATTATTATTTATAAATTCAAATACCAATATAAAAAAGAAAAAAGTATGCTTATGTCACTGTGATTGTGAGTGACTGACAAAACAAGAGGAAACTTTCAATAGTTTCAGTCATATGACGATATGTCCCAGTCATTTGATCTGGGGTGACTTTTAGAAATGATCTTTCATTTTTTTAAAAACAGAAAGTAGCATACTCATCAAACATAGCTGGGAGAGCTGAAGTGAAGGGTAAAAAACACAAATAAAATACTCCATATTTTGCTTTAAATATAAACGTTTCATTAATACAGACTGATCTACAAGGCAGTAATCTGGCTGACAGCCAATGTTTGAGAACAGTAAACTCGCATTGTACATATTTTTAACAGTTTTCCTGCCTACACACCGGAACACATCATCTGAGTGAATGCATGCAGAACATCTTGTGCACACGAAAAAACCCATTCCACTTTTTGGAAGAGTAGGCCATTGTGTGCTGGTGGGAATGGACAACAAAATTTACAAAACTGCATACACATGGGGACTGGATGTAAAAAAGCACAAGGGTGCTTATTCTATTACTCTCAAAATAAAAGAATAAATAAAAAAGAAATAAATAAACAATTGAGTGACATAGTGTTACATCTGTTTTGACCAGTATAAAATGTACATGATACAAATATACATAACAAAAAAAGAAGTAAACCTATGAAAATGAATTTCTGATCAGGATTGACAATAAGTTAGATAAGACAAGAGGTTAAATAACCCATTTTATGTATCTCCTCAATCTGTCACTTTTTGTAGTTTTCTCTTTTTACTTTTTTTTTCTTTTATCATTAAAGCACAAAAACACAGAACTTAACAACATCATTAACATGATTAGAAGCATTTCTGACACAAAGGTACCATAATTTATAGGTTCCCTTTTTGAGTTTTTCAAAACAGAATAGAACATTTCCCAAACAACATAAAACACCCATCCTTGCATTATATTCCTTTATTGTGTATGTTTTTATCATTTACTCACTCCAACACTGATAACAGTGATATTTAAGTGAATAAGACAAACACACACATACACATACAGAACAGAGTCACATGCACACACAGTGTCACTGTCACACACAAATCATACACACAGTGACACACACTCATGTGCACACACACACACAAACTCTTTCTCTCTCTCTCTCTCTCTCTCTCTCTCTCTCCCTCTCTCTCCTCCACACACACACACACACACATACACGTGTACACACACACCACATGGTACCCACCACACACACAAACATTCACTAACTGAATCACACACACATATAATGCAAATATGCACACACACACACACACACACATGCACACGCACACACACACACACACACATGTGTGTGCATGCCCACACTTTGGTCTAAGCCAAAAAGCCGAGAGAAGTTAGGAATGTTTTATTTTGTTCATTGTGGTTCAGTAGGATGATATTGATAATGCAAAGTTCTTTTATTATTCAGCATTTATAACATGAATTCATACTCTTGCAGTCTTGGGATTCCTTCTCCCTCGTGACATTACCAACTTTACCGCCCCCCACCCCCACCCCCCACTGCACTTACTGACTTACAATTGCATATATATATATACAATTTATATATATATATATATATATATATATACATATATAATTATATATATAATTATATTATATATATTAAACGGTAAAGATAAATATTGTTATTTATATCTGCACCATGAATTGCATCCACTCCAATAAATTTGTAAACTTTTATATATAACTTTATAAGCACCAATGAATACACACACACAAAAGGATATGGGCTAGAGCCTTTACAGTTTACTGCTTTAGATGGTTGAATTCTGTGTGTGTGTGTGTGTGTGTGTGTGTGTGTGTGTGTGTGTGTGTGTGTGTGTGTGTCTGTCTCTCTCACACACACATAATGTACATGAATACACACACAATGTACATGAATACACGCACAATGTATAATTTACACACACACACACACACACACACACACAGTGTACACATGAGCACTGTACAACTACAAGTGTATGAGTCCACATTTTATATTAAAACTAACAAAAATCTTTTAAAAAATTTGGTTTCCTTATATATTAATAATCATGTGAAATATACTGATTCATTGATAGATCTCTCTTATTTTGAGCACTGGGCACATGGTTGATAATGGTATTGACAGGGTCTATTATCAAACATGTGATCCGAAGTTATCTCTTATCTGGGAGTGCAGACCTGTTCAAATCTCCATTGAGCCACCTATTCCCCACACCAGTCCTGGTTCAGTGTTAAGCATTTACTATCATCAGTATTACATTAGTATTACATTGTTACACAATTTTACAATTTACAATAACTGAGTAAGTACTACACAATTTTATGAATTTACAGTTTCCCTTATCATCACCAGACTGGGTCTTTTGTTTTTAAGTTTCTTTATTGATGAACAAAATTCATAGCATGAAAAAATTAGAAGTGCTGTGGCAGGCTGGTATGAAGTGTTGGGGCGTCTGATTCTGTAAATAAGTGAAAGAGGGTTGTCATCATTTGTCTCCCTTTTCGACATTCTCCTCAAGCCCTTTGACTTCAGTAACACAAGAGATTTGACCACATCTGTCCTGTAATTTCAAAATTGAAGTTATTTTGTATACCTTGTAATAAGGCAATTGAAAAAGGCAAACAGAACAGGCCAACATGAAGCTGTAGGCTGAACAAGCACAAGAATTTACGCAAAAATCGTATGACTCGTACGGAGTCGTAGGATTGGATTGTCAGCAGACGACAAAATGAGACACTCGAATTGTCGGGTGACGACTTCCAGAGACAAATACTTACCTGAAACACTGACGATGAACACGGAGCAGAAAAACACAGAAGACAGTTTCATGACGCTAGAACTGGAGCGCTAAATCCGTTTGAAAATTGATAGCAAATAAATACAAGCCAACATAGTAGTTCTTGACCGGAGCTTTGGTCTGCTAATAAGCACAAGCGGAAGCATTCGGGAATCACCGCGGAGGCTTCCGTAAACTGAGTGCTTTGACTGTCTTAGCAATTAGTTTCGCATTCTTGGACTGCCGGCCTACAGCCAGTCATGCTAAAAAATCACAACGTAATTAGACACTCCAGTTGCAGCCTGTTATTCAGCCCTCACATGGTTACCACAGAGCCTTACAGCTTGTGTATTTTTTTTTTAAGCTAAAAGCAATTATAACCCTACGTCAGCATCCTTAACAAGTATTTTAAGTGTTTCCCGTCCAGTTATTCATATTTATTTTTGGTACTTATGCCAGTTGGAGAAAAATGACTTGTTTCATGGAAGATTGCCAAGAATGATCACTATGAGAGGAGGTGGAAAGTATGTTTGTATACACAGCTGTCTTGGTTGGCCTGATGATTATTAGGCCTTGGGAAAAATAGCAAGGTGGTTAGAGTGTCGAACTCAGCTGAAAAATGGGAGAGCACAGGTTCAAGTCGCCACAGAATCTGTCCGTTTCCAGAGATTTTTTTCTTTTTTTCCCTGCAGCTGTCATTAAATTTTGTTCTGAGTCCAGTCCCTTGAAAGCCTGACAGATGAGCCCTTGGGTAGAGGTTCTTTGTGTGATGGGATGCCGTAAAACAAAACAACACACACACACACACACACACACACACACACACACACACACACAAATGAAAGTATGTTCTTTGTGTGATGGGATACTGTAAAACAAAACAACACATACACAAATGAATATACGTAGAACAGGGGTTGACCAGCTATGATATGTGGTAATAGAGACACAATTGTACCCAGCATGCAATCTGTAACGTGGAGAAGCTTGGGCTACGAGAGAGAGAGAGAGAGAGAGAGAGAGAGAGAGAGAGAGAGAGAGAGAGAGAGAGAGAGAGAGAGAGAGAGAGAGAGAGAGAGAGAGAGAGAGAATGACAATGACAAATTCTTTTATTTGGAGGATAATGAATAAGCACTCATGTGCTTTTTTACATCCAGTCCCAGCCCGTAGGGATACATCTTAATAATAACCCAACACTTATACAGTCTCACAGTAGAAACAGGGGTAAATAACCCTTTTCAAAACAACCCCCCCCCCCCCCCAAAAAAAAAAAGAGAGAGAGAGAGAGAGAGAGAGAGAGAGAGAGAGAGAGAGAGAGAGAGAGAGAGAGAGAGAGAGAGAGAGAGAGAGAGAGAGAGAGAGAGAGAGAGGGGAGAGAATGACAAATGACAATGACAATGACAAATTCTTTTATTTCGAGGATAATGAATAAGCACATATGTGCTTTTTTTACATCCAGTCCCCGCCCGTTAGGGATACATCTTAATAATAATAACCCAATACTTATACAGTCTCACAATAAAAACAAGGGAAATAACCCTTTTCAAACAGCTCCCCCCCAACAACCCCCCCCCCCTTCCAAAGCAAGCAAATAAAAGAAAACCCTAAAATACCCCCCCACCCCCACCCCCCCCAAAAAAAACCCTAACCAAAACAAACAAACAAACAAAAGAGAAAGGAAAACCAAACCAACAGAAGAAGATAAAAAAGAGAAAAAACAAACAACAACAACAAGAACAACAACAGAGCCAAGAAAAATAACACAACCAAACTTAATAAGTCATAAAGATAAACATCTACACAATGTCAAATGGTACACATACTTGTTACACATAACTATAAGATATTGAAATAGGGCACTCATTAAAACTAATGTACAGAGGCAAGTCCAATAAAGTATTGAAAATATAAAATATGAATCCTTCATCAGGATACACTATAACTATAAGCGAGACGATAAAAGGTGAGAAAGAGACAGAGAGACAGAGAGAGTGTGTGTGTGTATTTCAGAGATAATATCCAATATATAATTCCCAAAACAGTATGCGATCCCATCAACACTCATTTTAGATTATATTCGTTTCAAATTATATGTCATGATAATGAAATGAATTTAATACCCATACATCCACACGATAAAAACAAGAAACAAAACAAAGAAGAAATCTAAACCTATACAGTCATTGAGGGAGAGAATATGAGTGAGTGAGTGAGTGAGTGAGTGTGTGTATGTAAGTGTGTGTGTGTGTGTGTGTGTGTGAGTGTGTGGGGGGGGGGGGGGGGGGGGGGGGGGGGGAATTCAGGGATAATACTAAATATGTAATACTCACATTAGCACCCGATCAACACAAACACTTTTTAATTATACTCATACAAACTGAATGTCATGATAATAAAATAAGTGCAATACCCATACACTCACATAATAAAGAGGGGGGGAAAAGCCAATAAATTCATAAAAAGAACATCTACACATTGTAAGTAATAGAAACAAATACTTTTTTTCAGGATAATGAATAAGTACTCATGTGCTTTTTTATATCCAGTCCCCGCCCGTGGGGTCACATTGAAAATGCACTCAGTACTCATATTTTCAAACAGTAGAAGCAAAGGGAAAAAACTTTTTTTTAAAGGAAAGAAGATAAAAAGAAAAATAAAACAAACACAAAACAGACAAACAAACAAACAAAAACAACCCCGGAGATCAAACGACAAAAAATAAAAAACCCCAGTAAACGCCCCCCCCCCCCCCCCCCCAAAAAAAAAAACAACCCAAAAAACAAAAAAAAAACAACACCAAAAAAACAAAAACAAAACAGAAAAAAAAATTAATAAATTTTAAAAACAACAACAACAAAAAAACAGACAAAGCACCCTCACAAACAGACAACAAAAACAAGAAAAAACAACAACAAAGAAACATGAAAAAAAAATTAATTAATTTTCAACCCAACACCGTTCCCCCTCCACACAAACACACACACACACCATTACATACATACACCAAAACAAAAAACAAACAAACAAAAAAATCAAACAAATCTAACAACCAAAAACAAGTAACAACTACAGCAATAAAGAACGGAGAGATGTGAGAGAGAGAGAGAGAGAGAGAAGGGAGTGAGGAGAGTGAGAGAGAGAGAGAAGAGAGAGAGAAGAGTGAGAGAGGAGTGGTGAGAAGAGAGAGTCTTATAGATAATAAATTTGAGGCATCAGGGTGTGTGTGTGTTTCAAGGACAATACTAAATATATCTTTCTCAAGACAGCACAGGATCACCATCAATATTCTTTTCGTGTATACTCGTACAAAAGTGAACTGCCATTGATAAAAAGAAATAAGCCAATTTCAATACACTCTTACAATAAAGGAGAAAACAATCACTAAAGTATAAATGAACATCCTATACATTGTGAGTAGAGAGAGAGATGGGGGGGGGGGGGGGGGGGGGGGGCGGGTAATGAGAGGAGAGGGAGAGAGAGGGGGGAGTGTTGTGTGTGTGTGTGTGTGTGTTTGTGTGTGTTTGTGTGTTTGTGTGTGTGTTAAAGATTTAATGCTTTTTGTTTGTAAACATAACAAAACAAAAGGAATAGAAAAAAATTACTGAAATCATTCTCATAACAGCAATCTTCACTGTACAACAACTCGTTTTAATTATACTGTACTGATTAAACTTATTGTTGTTATGATAGATATATGTCTTTATAGTTCGTGTAGTTTAAAAAAATTATATAAAATAATAATTTTTTTTTTAAAAGCTTACACTTGCTAAACTCAATTTTTCTATTTACAATGAAAATTTGAATCCGAATCGAATCTATCTCTCTACTCTCTCTCTCTCTACTCTCTTCTGCTCTCTCTCTCTCTCTCTGCTCTCTATCTCTCTCTCTCTCCCTATCTCTCTCTCTCTGTTGTCTGTCTGTTTCGTCTGTCTGTCTGTCTGTCTGTCTGTCTTAGATTTAAGTTTAAATCAAATTGATTTCTCCCTACCCCCTCCTCCTCTCTCACTCTCTCTCTCTCTCTTTCCTCCTCTTTCTCTTTTCCCCTTCTCTCTCTCTTCTCTCTCTCCTTTCTCTCTCTCTCTTCTCTCTCCCCCCTTTTCTTTCTCTCTCTCTTTCTCTCTCTCTCTTTTTCTCTTTTTCTCTCTATCTCTCTCTCTCTCTCTCTTTTCGCCCCCCTCTTCTCTCTCTCTTCTCTGTTGTCTTTGTCTGTTGTTTTCTTAGTTTTTAAGTTTAAATCAAATTGATTTCTCTCCCCTATCCCTCTCTCTCTCTCCCCCCTCTCTGGGCTTTCTCTCTCTCTCTCTCTCTTCTCTCCTCTCTCTTCTCTTCTCTCTCTCTCTCTCTCGGGCTTAGTTTTTAATTTTAAAATTTAAAATTTATTTTCTCCCCCCCCTTTCCTCCATCTCTATCTCTTGTCCGCTCTGTCTCTTTTTCTGTTCTGTCTCTTTTCTCCTCCTCTCTCTCCTTCCCCTTCTAAAAATAAATATTATGAAGAGTCAAAAAAATTAAGAAATGCCTAACTCCAAAAGGGCGAGAAAAAAAGAAATTTTTCCAAGATTACTATCTCCAAAAAAACTCAAAACACTGTAGGCGACCCATAATGAAATAACTAACAAAAAAGTCTTCCAAAACAAATGTAATCAAAGACTTTACGCTGAAAAACTTAACAATCATTTCCCAAGTTTTTACTAACAAATTAAAAGGGTAAATCAAACCCCCAATAAACTCAATGAACTAAAACAATACTTGAAAGGAAAGCATACTCCCTCAAAACTTCACATTCCATTTATGTCTGTTCTTGAGGTCTATGGTTATCTAAATCACCTCAAACAATCAAGAACGCGTGGTCTTGATGGAATAGACAGCAGAATATTGAAGCTATCAGCTCCAGTTATCACAGACACACTAACATATATATTTAACCTTTGTCTTGAAAAAAACCATTTCCCAATGCCTTCAAAACAGCTAAAGTAATCCCCATCTACAAATCTGGTGACACTTCAGACCCCTCAAACTATAGACCAATTTCCATCATATCCATCCTTTCCAAACCCTTGGAACAACATATAAACAAACACATAGTCCGTCATTTAGATAATACCAACTTAATTCACCCTAATCAGTCTGGATTTAGACAAAATCACTCATGTCATTCTGCACTGATTAGCCTCGCAGACAACTTGCTACCAAACATTAATGACAATAACTTTTGTGGAGTACTATTTGTAGACCTCAAAAAAGCTTTTGACACAATTGACCACATACTTCTCATAAAAAAACTAAACCTGTACCATTTCTCTACAAATACCTTACAACTGCTTGCTTCCTATCTAGAAAACAGGCAACAGTGTGTCTCAATAGGCACAACTACATCCACACTACAAGCCATCAATTATGGAGTACCACAAGGATCCATACTAGGACCTATTCTCTTCTCACTATACATAAACGACCTCCCTCTCCACATCAAATCCAAATGCGAACTATTTGCAGATGACACAACTATTCATACGAGCCCCAATAACCCTATCTCTCTAGCAAAAGCATTACAAAAAAGTGTTGATCAGCTTATTGAATGGACCGAACTGAACCATATGTCTATACACCCACAAAAAACAAAATGCATGCTTATTACCACTAGACAAAAGCGTCAAAACTTAACCCACAAACTTACTCCCATCAAAATTAAAAAAGAAGTAATTGAACAAACCCATCACCACAAGGTTTTAGGGGTAACAATTGATGAAAATCTCAGTTGGTTCTACCACATATCTCAACTATGCAAATACATGTCCCAAAGAGTATACCAACTTTCTAAAATCAAGCACTTTCTTGACTTTCATTGAAGGAAACTATTCTTCCAATCTTATATACAATCCTCAATAGACTATGCTTCTACCCTGTGGGATTCTGCTAGTGCAAACACTATGAAACCGTTACTGAGTCTGTACAAGCGTGCTCTCAAACTGGTCCTTTTAAAAAAGACAAGCTTATTAGAAGCTGACTATACTCAATTAAATATTCTCCCCTTACACCAACGACTAAAATATAACAAAGGAGTTATGATGTTCAAGATCATGACAGGAACCGTTCCATCATACTTAAAAGACAAATTCCCCCTAAACCAATCCAGAAATACTATAAAGCCCAGTGTCCCTATACCGAGAATAGACTTATTCAAATCTAGTCTACTTTACTCAGGCCCTATGCTGTAGAACTCCCTTCCAGATTCAGTTAAACAACATCAATCAATAACAATCTACAAAACTCAATTATCAACTCACTTGATACATCAACAATAACAAACCACAGTCCATAGCCTTAAAAACAAAGTTGCATATCCTCCCTTACCTATCTGCCCTTTCCATCTTACCTATCTGCTCTTCCCTTAGAGAGAGAGAGAGAGAGAGAGAGAGAGAGAGAGCATACTAAATGATTATGTGCGGTGAGTGACTAAGGCTGCTGGATATAAAACCATTATTCAAAAAGCCATAAATAGTGAAAAGTACCGCGTGACTACAAGCACATACTCTCTCTCTTTGTGTGCAGTTCGGCAGCCCCCTTCATGTATGGGCCAATGGCCTTTTTGTGAATAAATCATTCGAGTTCGAGTTCTCTCTCTGTGACCCACTGTGTTATATGGCGCAGAAATTTGGGGACTGGATGCAGCTGTAACACATGGTGAATCAGTACACCTCTTTGCTTTAAAGCACTTTTTAGGCTTAGATAGACGTACACCTAATGGTCTTGTTTATAGTGAAATCAATAGATATCCTCTCTCTGTCAATGCTGCTGTAAGATGCACTAGATATTGGATTAAGATTCTGCATATGGATGAGTGCAGATTACCTTTTAAGTCGTACAAAATGTTTTATGATCTAGATGTCAAGGGGAAAAGCACCTGGGCTTCACAAATACGTACCTGTTTATGTGAACTTGGCTTTGGGTTTGTTTGGCTCAATCAAGGGGTCGGAAATTGTAGAGAGTTTATCAACCTTTTCAGGCAAAGGTTGATTGACTGCATTTGGCAGCAATGGAGTGATCATATACAAAGCAGTGAAAGATTGCAAATGTACAATTTATAGGTTCACACGATGTCAAACCCTATCTAAAGCTTGATATGGACATACATTTGAAAAGAAGTATGTCTAAGTTTAGACTTGGTGTATCAGACATAAATGTTCATGAATTTAGAGATATAGAACATGATGATGATGACCTCAGGTTGCTATGTCCATTATGTAAGCAAACAGTGGAAGATGAAGTGCATTTTGTGCTGTGCTGTCCAGCATTAGAAGATGTTAGACAGAACTACAGTCCGGTAAAGTATAGTAGACTGCCTAATTTACTTAGATTCTGTCTACTCATGGCATCTAGTCACCCTAAGATTGTGGCAGCCTTGCTTTATATTTGTGTAAAGGCTTTAGAATCAGAGATATCTTGGTTTCTTAAGTCATATTTATTAAAACTGATTTTTATTGTGGTGGTTGTGATTATACAATAACATTTTGGTTTTTTGTGCTTCCTTATTTTTCTCACTAAAATACTAAGCAGTTTGGCAACCCCCCTTCATGTATGGGCCAATGGCCTATTTGTGAATAAATCTTTCCAGTTCGAGTTCTCTCTCTCTCTCTGTGCGCGCGCGCTCTCTCTCTCTCTCTCTCTCTCTCTCTCTCTCTCTCTGTGCGCGCGCGCGCGCGCGCGCGCGTGTGTGTGTGTGTGTGTGTGTGTGTGTTTGGTTTTAAACAATGGTAATATAAAATTGTAGGAGATCCAGAAGTCCTTAATGTACCCGAAAGCAAAGACACAGACAGTCACCCTATCCTCCGAGAAGAAGTGGAAACAGCAGTCAGATCGCTGAAAAAGGGGAAGTCAGCAGGGGCTGACAACATTCCAGCTGAGTTGGTCCAAGCTGGAGGGGAAGCCATGATCAGCGCCCTACTAAGAATCTGCAACAAAATCTGGCAGACAGGGAAAATGGCCAACACCATGGACACAGTCACTCATCATCACCCTCCCAAGAAAGGAAATCTACAACAATGCCATAATTACCGCACAATCAGCCTCATATGTCACCCAAGCAAGGTCATGCTGCAGATAATATTGAATAGACTGAAGCCACAAGCAGAGACCATCATTGCTGAGGAACAAGCAGGTTTCAGAGCAGGGCGCAGCACAACAGAACAGATATTCAACCTCAGATACTATGTGAGCGGTACCTTCAACATCAACAAGACCTATACCACGTATTTATCGATTTTAAGAAGGCATTTGACAGGGTGTGGCATGCAGCTTTGTGGGCAACCATGAACTTGTACAGCATCAATGCAAACCTGATCAGAGTCATCAAACAGCTGTACAGCGAGGCCACCAGTGCAGTGTACTACAACAACAACATTGGAGAATGGTTTCGAACAACAGTTGGAGTAAGGCAGGGCTGTCTACTCTCACCACACCCTTTTCAACATCTTCCTTGAGAGAATCATGGCTGATGCACTGGAACATCATGAAGGATCAGTCAGCATTGGTGGCAGAACGATCACAAACCTCCGCTTCGCAGATGACATTGATGGAATAGCAGGATCAGAAAAAGAGCTTGCCAGCCTAACAGAACACTTGGATAAGGCCTCCAAAACATACGGCATGGAAATCAGTGCAGAGAAGACCAAACTGATGACTAATAACACCAACGGCATTAGCACTGATATCAGGGTTAATGACCAGAAGCTGGAAACAGTTCAAAGCTTCAAGTACCTGGGAGCCATTGTATCCGACCAGGGATCCAAGCCAGAAGTAGTATGCAGGACTGCACAGACAATAACAGCTTTGTCAAAACTAAACACCATCTGGAGAGATAAGAATATCTCACTTATCTCCAAGATCAGACTAATGCGCTCCCTTGTCATATCCATATTTCTGTATGCCTGTGAATCATGGACCCTGACTGCAGATTTGGAGAGAAGAGTACAGGCAGTGGAGATGAGATGCTTTCGGAGACTCCTTGGCATCTCCTACAAAGACCACATAAGCAACGAAAGCGTGCATAACAGAATCCAGCAAACCATTGGACCCTATGAGAACCTTCTAACGATCGTGAAAAAGCGTAAACTTAAGTGGTATGGGCATGTCACAAGATCCCAAGGAATTACAAAGACAGTTTTGCAAGGCACTGTCCAAGGACGAAGAAGAAGAGGCAGACCAAGGAAGAGCTGGGAGGATAACATCAGTGAATGGACAGGCCTAGAACTCAACAAAACCCTGAGAAAGGCAGAACAGAGAGAAGAATGGAGGGAACTGGTTGCTGAGTCTTTGAGGGTGCCCCCACGGTCGTCAGACTACGGGACAGATAGATAGATAGATAGATAGAATATAAAATTGTTGTCTTCCCTGATCGTGTCCGTATTTTTGTAGGGATGAAACATGGACCATAACAGCAGACATTGAAAGGATACAAGCAATGGAGATGAGGTGCTTTTACAAACTCCTTGGTATCTCATACAGAGATCACATTACTAATGAGGAAGCGAATTAAAAACGCCATTGGACCATATGAAGAGCTCCTGACTCCAGTGGAAAAAAAACAGACAAAAGTAGTATAGGCACGTCTCACGGACATCTGGACTAGCCAATATTGTTCTGCAGAGAAACAACACAAGAAGTGTGTGTGTGTGTGTGTGTGTGTGTGTGTTTACTAGTCAATAGTCTTTCTAACATTGTGTTTATATATCGGTGTGTGTATGGGTGTGCGCACATGTGCGTGTGTGTGGGGTGGGGGAGTGCGTGCGAGCGTGCACACGTAAACAATAAGTTTATGTCTTTTCCAGCAATGGTTTTTACAACATTGTATTCCTGCATTGGTGTGTGGTGTGGTGTGTGTGTGTGTGTGTGTGTGCGTGCGTGCGTGCGTGCGTACGCCGTGCGCGTTGTG
>CM054135.1:53774663-53799663 GCA_028751875.1 Rapana venosa
ATTTAACAGTTGGAACTAAGGCATAAATGATAATGGCTCCACACTAGAAACTAAAATGTTCTATCATTGTTAATAGTCAAGAAATATAATATATATATATATGTATTATATATTTTCAAATATCAGGCAAAAGGGTGTATAGTTTGCAGTATATTAACTGGGGTTTTTTTTTTAATTAGTATAAGTTATTTATTGCTGGTTTCAGTGTTTTGTGTGTGTTTTGATAGATGTATATATAATGTGCATGCACACCCGTTATTATGACATTTTTGTTCAATGCTGGACTGGCAAGTGCTGTGTTATTTTCTGTACAGATTATGGTATCAACAGTATCTTGTACCAAAGGGGTATCTACCCCCCAGAGACTTTTACTCATGAACGGCAGTATGGACTGACGCTGTTGGTTACAACCAATGATGAGCTCATGAAGTATCTCAGGACGGTTATTGGACAGGTCAAAAGTAAGGAAAGAATGTGGATTTGTGTGTGTGTGTTTTCTGAAAGCATGTACTTGATGTAGGTATACATGTACATATGTGTATCATGTGTAACATGTTTTCTCTTTGTGTACATGTACATGTTCCTTATGTATGTAACTATGTATTAAAATTATGCTATTTCAAATTAAGTTTTAGAAAAGGAAGCCTTTTTTCTAGGCCTGTTGTAAGCATGTTTTGTATGATTATTTAATATCAGTAAATGTTTTCTTGGGATATATAAAATTGTATACATTAGTAAGTTATGATTCTGTTGAGTGAATTAAAAAAAAAATCTATTCAGGTGTGTGTGTATCCTTGCATCAGTATTGTGTGTTCATATTTAGAGATGTGTATACAGAAGCTCATCAATTGTCACCATTACCATAATTATGGTGTTTACTGTAATAATCTAATATAAATACCTTCTGTCTCATTCTCAGTATCTGTCAATGAACTGTTTGTAAAATTTTTGTGCAATTTGTGTAGTGGATCGGTGGTCTAGAGGTAACGCGCCTGTCTAGAAAGCGAAAAGTCCGGGTCTGAAGTGTGCGGCGGTTCGTACCCCGTTTGGACCGGAAATTTTTCCCCCATCCATTAGACCATGAGTGGTGGTCTGGGCGCTAGTCTTTCGGATGAGACGATAAACCGAGGTCCCGTGTGTTACACGTAATTATTTAGCGCACATAAAAAAACCCCACGGCAACAAGAGAGTTGTCCCTGGCAAAATTCTTAGAAAAAAGCCACTCTGATAGGGAAACAAATACAGCTGCAGAAAAAAAAAAAAAAGGGTGAAAGGGTGGCGCAGCGCTAAGTGGCGACGCGTTCTCCCGCTCTCCCCGGGGAGAGCAGCCCGAATTTCACGGAGAGAAATCTGCCGTGACTTAAAGTGGTATGAAATAAAATCTGAGCGCTTTGATTTGTTGCTTTACAAGATTCAGCGCTATATAAATTCCATACATTATTATTATTATTATAATTTGATTCACTGAAGCTGTAAATTTATGCCCAGAGCATTTGAACCCAAGAGAAAAAGCGCACTAATTTAATTAAAAATACTACTGTTATGAATGCAAGTGAGACTACTTGACTGGAATTGTATTGTGTATATTACAAGTCTGTGCTGTAGTGTAGTATATTGGTTTAAGTGTTCAACTGAAGTTTGAAGGTGAGCATTTTGTGTAGACTGGCTGCTGGACCTAATTGTACAGAAGTTGGTCGTGGTGATCAAGCGAGTCGACACCAATGAGGTTGTGGAACGGTGGCAGTTTGATATCCAGTGTGACAAAACAGCTGATGAAAAAACGTAAGAATGCTCATTAAAAGAAAGAAGAAAACAAACGCTCTTTAATTTGTTCTTCTCTCTCTCTATTGTTATCCTAAGTCATATTTTTGTAACTGACAGTTTTGCTATACAATAACATTTTTGTTGTTACTATTGCTTCATTTTGTTGTTACTATTGCTTCCTCCCCCCCCCCCCCCCCCCCTCACCCACCCACCAAAATACTAAGCAGTTTAGCAACCCTTTCATGTATGGGCCAATGGCCTTTTTATGAATAAATCATTCGAGCTCTCTCTCTTTATCTCTCTTTCTCTATATCTCTCTCTCTTTCTCTCTCTCCCACTCTCCTCTCTCTCTCTCTCTCTCTCTCTCTCTCTCTCTCTCTCTCTCATATGTGCATACACACACACACGTTATGGTTGTGGGGGGAGGGGGGTGAGTGGGTGTTTTGTTGGTGCTGCCTGAGATGCCTGAATTGAACACAAGTCATTTCTTCACTTGATCATCTAATCTGTGAAACAGGAAACGTGACAAGACAGAGAAAGAGGTGAAGGAGGAAATCAAGTCTATCATCCGCCAGATCACCGCCACAGTCACCTTTCTGCCCCTCCTGGAGTCTGTCTGTAAGTTGTCGTCTGCTGCTTCTATCAGCTTGTAGAACTTGGCTCTGATTATCATTTATGAAAAAGAGAAAACAGTAATCCTTTGCAGATTGGGGTGCAGGATAGCCTAGTGGTTAGAGCATTGTGCACGCCATCTTACGGCCCAGGTTTTGAGCCACACCTAGGCACCCATTGAGCAGATTTTTAACCTGGAGCTAACATCAGTACTGGCTCCACTCCCCTGAAAGTCCTTTGTAAGAGACAATAAACTGAGGTTCTGTGTGCAAACATCTTGAGCACGTGTTAAAACCAGTTCTGCCTTTCAGAAGAGCAGGCCATTTTATGTATGTAAGAATGGATAACAATTGAAAAAACAACAACAAAAACACCCTTGCATACTCATGTCTAGATATCATCCCTGGATTCAGAATGCGGCGACTTTAATGGTGGGCAAAAACGGTCATATATGCAAAAATCTCACTACTGGTAAACTTATAGCTCTTGCAGAGAAACAAACAAAATGGTAGATTGTTTGATGTCTTATCTTAATCTTTTCTTACCTGTTAGAATATTGGATCACCTTTCACCTTTGATTTTAATTATTCTTCTTCTTCTTCCTTTTTTGTCATGTTTCTCCCAGGGGAGGTTTGACATTGATTAGCCTTCTCCATCTCTCTCTGTTTTGAGCTTCCTCCTTATTTATGCCCCTTTCTCTAAGATCATCTGCAATACAGGCAGCCCAGGTCTTGCTAGGTCTTCCCTTTGGTCTCTTTCCAACCACTATGAAGTTCATTTATCTTTTTATGATGTGGTGGTCTGCTTTCCGTTGAGCGTGCCCAAACCAGCGCAGTCTTTTGGTACTAGCTACAGACTTCAGATCATCAACTTTGCACATTCTCCATAGTTCTTCATTCGTGATCCTGTCTTCCCATTTGATCTTTGTCATGTAGCGTAGCATTTGGTTTTCACAGCTCTTCATTAAACACTCGACGGTTTTGGTGAAAACCCACATCTCCGAGCCATACAGGAGAACAGGTCTGATGCAGGATATAGGTGAATACAGGAGAACAGGTCTGATACAGGTTTGATTTTCATTCATTGGAAATAATTTGTCTTTCATGGAATATTGCAAGCCAACCTCAGAGGTACAAGACCCATGCAATGTTTGTCAGATAGGTTGAGCAACACTCAAATTTGCATCCACGCAGTGGATGATGTTTGACTGTGTGGTCCCAAAATCTCATTAAGCCTGTATCAAATTCAATCTTCTTATAAGCCAAGCAGAGCCCCACAAAATCCTATCTCTAATGAGATTTGAATTTATGACCTTTCAGCAGTCAGGAATCCAGTAACTTAGTAAGCTAATAACTATGACTGGGTTGCTTGTCATATCTCAGAGAAGAAATCCATTTGAAATTTTTTTTTGTAATTAACAAAAGATTGTATCTGTGAGGATGATGTTCTTATATCTGTTTCTGGTTTGTAAAAAAGAAACATGATTGTGCAGGTTCCTTTGACGTGCTGATTTACACAGACAAGGATGCTGAAGTGCCAACCAACTGGGGGCAGTCCGGTCCACACTACATTGCAAACTCGGAAGAAGTGAGGCTCCGATGCTTCACCACAACCATTCACAAGGTGGAAGCCATGGTGGCCTACAAGAAAACAGACTAGTGTTGAACTTTCAAAAATTGATCTGCCTGCATTTCATTTAATGTTATGAGAATAGGCTGTGGCAGTGAAACAAGAACATTCATGAACAAAGACGCTGGATTGCTAGATGAGGGGTGGTGATTTGATCTGGTTGGTGCATTATGACATTCCTACTATGCGTCTTATGAAAAGATGAATATTGTGACTGGTCATTACATATGTTACCATATATGAACCTGCTGTACTGATAATGGTTTCCCACAGCATTGGTTTGAGTGGCATTACTCGTCTTCCCGCTGTCTGCCAGTATTGGAAATCAAAATGAAAGCAAATCATTGTTCGTTCTTAAAGAAGCCTTCATTAATTTCTGTTGGCAGGTTGTCGTTTTTTGTTTTTTTTAGTTTGTGTTTTGTTTGTTTTGCTTTGAGGTTTTTTTTCCCCATTTTTTTTATTTATGTAATTGCTGTCAACATGCATGCTTTTTATAAAAGTTTTTTTTATTCCATCTGTAAAAGTCATGAGGATCAGTTTTATTTAAAGAAAAACATTCTCCATGTTGTTATTGATGGTGCTTTTGTGTGTGTATGTTCTTTTTTTTTTCAACTACTAAACATTTTAGGAATTTACTTTGTTATTTTCTTTTCTTCTTGACTACTGTTGCTTTTGAAAAAGATTTTCATCATTTGGTCCATTTATAGCTCTTGGTAAAGAAACAAAACCAAAAAAATCCTGTCAGTTTTCTTTCACTGCTTCAACATATTCTATGCAATCTTATCAATTTTCTTCTTTGCATAAGCTGTTTTTGTCACTCAGTTTATCACAAAGGAGATGGTGTTAACATGATAATACAGCTGGGCTTTTCTTTGTAGTCATATGAAAATCGAGGATCATTCATCTGGTGCGTGCTTTCAAGTACTTAAAAGTCCAACAAAAATACTTAAAAGTCCAACAAAAAAACTTAAAAGTCCAACAAAAAAAGTACTTAAAAATCAAAGGTGTATTTACAATTTCACAGTATTATAAAGAACAAAAATTTTATAAAAAGCTGAAAATGCTTGTACTTACGATCCATCTTTCACCACCTTTCTCTATCTATAATTTGATCCTACTTATTGTGTTCAAAAGACATGCTTTTCTGTTAAACTTTCACAATCTGTTGGATACCTATGATCAATAAGATAGATCGTGATTATATCCAGTTCCCCCCTCACACTTTTTCTTTTTTAGTTTTCAGTCTAGAAAATGGCCCAGTCTGATGCAGTGGTGACATTTATAAGTCACAGTCTGACAGAGTTGTGACAGTTCTACATCAAAACCTGAGGCAAGGGTGACAGTTATAAATCCAAGTCTGACTGTTGCAATGGTGACAGTTATAGATCAAAGTTTGAATGTGGCAGTGGTGACAATTCTAACAATCAGAGCAGAAAAACAGTCCTTTGTAGAAACTACTGTGGTCATTTTCACCTGCTCAGAGCTTTCTCAGTCAGCTGCATGGAGGTAGTAATAACCAGAAGAGGTATTTGAATAGGAAGATTTACCTTTTGGGTTTATTCAAGGTGATTGAGAAGATCCAGACAACATTAAGAGTTGGTGTTAATGAGCATAGGAGGTTCGCCATGAGATTATTTTTCTTTTCATGAAATTGGTTTCTGATGAGTAATCTGATTATTACTTTTTGTGTGCAAAGTTGGGTTGTTGTTTTTTTTTTTTTTGGGGGGGTGGGGGGGGGCTTAAAATTTTTTTTGGTAGGATTGGTGTGATTGTTGGTAATCATGGTAACATTTTTAGAAATCAATGCGCAGATGTGAAGATCAATCATTGAAAGTGAAGCTTGCTGATTTGTTGATGTTATTTATGAATAAAGGATATGAATGTCCTGTTATTTTATTATCAAGACCGGTTTTGTTTTTGTTCTTATTTCTTTTATTTATTTACTTAAATTTTTGTTTGGTAATCATAAACATGTATCTTTTTTGTTTCCTTGCTGAATAATCATAAAATGAGGTACTTAAGTGATGATGATTACATTTATTTTTTATTTTATTCATAAAGTTAAAAAAATGGATAAGTGATCTGTAGCCCCCTGGTGTCTTTGCTTTCACAATTGTTGAACTGAAATCAAAAGGAGGACTTTTATATAATGTGCTATGTAAAAGCATTGAATTTCAAGACAAATCACAGATTTGTCTTTTTCTAGAAAATGCAAAGATATTAGTTATGTAAAGGGAAGACATGAATAAATAGATTCATAGAATGTAATCATACCAGAAGATAATGGCAGTGAGGAGGATGGAATATCATTTGGTCACTAGTCTATTTTCAGTAATGAAAATACTGTTGGTAACTGGTTGTCGTTATGTTGTTGTTTTGGGGGGTGGGGATTGTTTGTTCGTTTGTTTATAATAAAATTTAAAAAAGATGATATTGATGCTGTACTGAAAGTTGTTCCTGGCAAAAAGATACCCATACCAACAGATAAAGATAGTATGTGTATTGGGCCATCTGTGATTGGAGTCTTACTGTGTGTTTTGGAATGATTGGAAATGTTGCTGGGGTTATTTTGATAAGCTTGCTGTATGTTGCCAGTGTGCCTTTATTTTCATGGAGCTTGTCATTGAGCATTTGAGCAATACATTTCGTTAATATCCCACAAAGTTTTGCTTCAGTGTGTGTATATTCCTATGAGTATGAGAACATGGTGTGCGTTAAGTTAAGCATTTATATGCACCAACTCACTAACATCCCCTTAACCTTTACCGGATCTCGCTTTTGACTACACGTGCAGGATGGCGCGGGTCTTTCACGACCCATACTCATTAAAGAGCCTTTTCAGTGCATATTATTCCTAAAAGGATGGCGCGGGTCTTCCACGACCCAGTGGTTGTTATTTCCGTGATGCCAGTAGGCCGAGGCAGTTGCTGCTAGACTAGCACCATCCAACAATGGCAGCAGCCTCCGTGCATGTTAAAGATCCCATGGCAGTAGAAAGTCGAAAAAGAGAAGGGAAGTCCTGGCTGCTATGGTCAAAATTGGTACGTCCGTTTCCCTAATCCCATTCCCCAAACTTGGTACCCAACGAAATCGAGTGAAGTCGACTGTGCTCTTCGAGTACAGTGTGGGAAACCATTCCTGGTAAACAGGCTCACACATACCCAGCCATGCGAACGCCACAAAAAAAAAAAAAAAAAAAAAGCAAATGGTGCTCAGTACAATGCATGGGCAGTGATGTGGACGAAGGTGCCTCGAAGCTATGCTGTCTCCTGAATTTCTGGCAGATTGGCGACGCACCCAGTGCACACTCTGACTGTATACTCTGGCAGATGAACTCTGCACATGAGGCACATCTCTGCTGGGTTTTTTCTGTCTTTTTTCCATGGCAAACAAGCATCGTTTTCGCTCAGGGTGCCACTCTCATTGCTGTTTGCATTTGCGCCCTTTTGATGTTGACTGCTGTGGCTGCTGTGGCTTGTTTTTTCTGGGCTTTTGCCTTTGGTGCCTGCTGCTCATCACTGGCCTGCTGCTCAATGTTGGCAATCACCTTGTGGGCAGTCCTGGCAAGGTGCCTTGGAAGTGCCACTCGGGAGACACGTCCTTGATTTGTGCTACAACATTTCCTCAGCGATGCTGCCGATGAAAGTAGCACGCGTATCCCCACCTGCCAGCCGATGGTCTGGAAGTTGATGGCCCAGATGCGACGTGCAGCAATGGTCGCCAGATCCATGATGTTGCTGAACATGACCATGGGCCCACCGCTTTGTCTTGCGTTTTATTGTGAACGCATGGCCATTTTGTCCAGGGTGTCCACTGCCCCTTTTGTGAATTATAAAACAGATGATCTCTGTTTCTTTTTTGTAGAACCTTCGTTCCACAACACCATTGTTATGCATGTGCTGAGTACCACTGTGGCTCTTCCTCCTTTTGCTCTGGTAATTCACCAGAGTGACAACACTGCTGTAGCTGAATTCAGATCCATGCAGGGAAGCTTCTGTGGATCTTTGAATGAGGTGGGAAGAAATCTCTTGTTTGAGTCTCACTGTCCCTACCATGGTCAAGCCTTTTTGCAGGAGTGTTTGAGCCAGTGTGAGGTCGGTGAAGTAATTGTCACACGTGACGTTCCTTCCACTCTTGCAAAAAGGTTCTGCCAGCTGGAGAGCAACATGCGGCCAAGATTGACCTGCCTGTCCTGACCAGCTGGCCAACCAAGGTAGGAATGCCAAACAAAGGTATTATCTTCAGCATCAGCTACCCAAAATACTTTGATACCGTAGCGGTCAGCTTGGACGGCAAATACTGCAGAAAACTGCATCGCCCCCTGAAAGGAACCAACTGCTCATCAATCGTGAGCAGGACCTGGAATAAAGCTTGAGAAGATTTCCCATGAAATCATCCCAAATTTCCCTAAAGGGGCGAATGCATCTCGTTACCGTCTGGCATTGCGTGTTTCTTTTTTATCGAAGCGCATGTATGTCAAAGCGTTTGAAAACGCTTCCGGCTCATACATGCCCTTGCAACACCCCAACCAACACTGTATCCCACACTTCTACTGTGGATGCAAGGTTTTGCTTTTTGGATCCAAGGAAGAGGAGCAGACCAAGTAAACCTTCCATCTCGACTTCGTTGGTTTCAAACCCAGGCCTCTTGAAGTACCCTGCGCCCTTCGTGAAGTCTTGAAAAGGGTCCGCCCGGCTGAAGAAACATCCTACTGGGTCTTCCACGACCCGCACCACTTTTAGAATAAGCAGCGTTCTTCCTCTTTAAAATGTGTGGGTCTTCCACGACCCGCACAATCCTGTGTGTGTAGTTAAAATGTGCGTCAAATAACAATAATTCTATTTCACGCACATCAATGAAATTTTACTTGCCGAAAGTTTTTTAGGTTCTTGACAAAGTCATGAATTTTCGTGAAGATAGCTCAAATAGTTTAAGAGATATAAGACTTTTTATGTGCCTCTGGGTCGTGGGCGACCCAGGAAGTCCGGTAAAGGTTAAACCTTCAACACATAGTCTAATCATGTTCTGTGTATTTTGGAAAAGGGAATTGGTGTGAATGTATTGTTTTTCAGCATTGTGAAAAGCAAACCTGCCACAAGTGGAGCTTCTTTTGCTTGGGTGTTAAGAACCACAAAGGTTGTTCTGCTATAAACTGAAATAAAGAGTGTCTAATGAGCAGCTTTTTTTATTTCATAAAGCCTTAGTTTGGGTACTCATGGAGATGCAAATTGTGGAGATATGTCTTTTCAAACAATGAATTTTGTTATTGTAAATGAAAAAGAAAAATCTTTCACTTGGCTTAAGGTTTTTGTAAACATTTGCAGGTACATAATGTTTTGCAGGTAAATAATGTTCTGAATTTCCTAATGTTCCTCATTTCCTAAAAGCTAATATTTTGTTTGAAAAGTCAGCTTTTTTGCTCCCTAATAGTTTACCATAGATATACAGCTTCAAAGAGAAGTTCACTACTGCCCTATTTTACAGTAAGTTTAAGTATGAAAATATAGGAAACATAGGACAATCACTTTTGTAATTATCTTTTCCAAAAAAAAGAGAGTGAGAGTGTATACTTGTTTAACTCTTTTAGACTACTCTGAGTCTGAAAATCTTCCATGTTTCTGAATTTGACAACTTCTAGAAATAGCTCTGCTCTGATGAAAACTTAAAATGGCCTATAAGCAGGCGCTTAACCACAAAATAGTTTTGTTTGATTTTATTTTGCAGTGCATCATGTGCAAACAAATTTCAGCAAAACAATCCACAAATAAACAACAGCAGGGTGGTATAGAACGGGGAAAAAAAAAGAAAAACACATTCCACTCCCATCTAATGGTTTGGTTTGATTGTATCAGAGATTTAAAGGAGTTAACTGATTGATTTTAGGAACTGTATCATCAATCAGCCATCACCACTTTCTAACTAATTGTATGAAAGTCTCAGAACAGAAATAGAACAAGCCAAGGGAAGTAACTCTGGTGGGCAACTCAGTCCCAATGCACATCAAAGTTGTCCATGAGCCAAAAATTCAAAAAGTAAACATCTCTGCAAGTCTTGTTCTTAAAAGAATTTGGCCCCAGGCAACGCAAAGAAGAAGAAAAGAATTTGGCTATGTGCCTTTTATTCCACATTTATAAACAAGTTGGAATCCCAGATGCTTTCCCTTTGGAAATAAAATTCAGTTAGGAAATAAGGATTTTATAACACACTTGATAATGGTTTGTAAGAAATGTGGCTATAGGTGAGCACAGGAGTTGCTTCTGTAGAAAATCTTTTGACTGCTGACATAAAAGAAGAAACATGTATGATTTAATAAGAAACTAGTACTGTAAATATTTCCTATGGCAAAAAAAAAAGAACTCATTGCTCTCTGCATCTGCACCTTTCTTGTTCACGTGTGGGCACATACTCACGAGTATGCATATGCATATCTATGTATATTTATGTTTACTAATTGGTTTTTAACCTTAATGCCGTGTATGTTTATGCTGTTTGTCCTCTGCATTTGATTTAATGAAAAGTATTAACAGCAAATGCATCACCTTCAGTTACAAGTATGTTTAATCTATCTTCTTCCCCTGTGGGGATGCCTGGGGCATAGCATCCCCACCTTCTGGAAATTCTGTGCTAGGAATTCCCTCTTTTGAATCCCTTGCTTTCTGCCTTGTTCCTTTTCTTCCTGTCACCTCCTTATTGTCTTTCCGCCTTCTTGGTACATTCTTCTGTCTTTTTACCAGAAAGACCTAAAAGATAATTCTCTCTCACAAAGCGCTGGGCCTGACTTCTTCTTCTTCCTTTTTTGTCATGTTTCTCCCAGGGGAGGTTTGACATTGATGAGCCTTCTCCATCTCTCTCTGTTTTGAGCTTCCTCCTTATTTATGCCCCTTTCTCTAAGATCATCAGCAATACAGGCAGCCCAGGTTTTGCTAGGTCTTCCCTTTGGTCTCTTTCCATCCACTACGAAGTTCATTGCTCTTTTTATGATGTGGTGGTCTGCTTTCCGTTGAACGTGCCCAAACCAGCGCAGTCTATTGCTACTAGCTACAGACTTCAGATCATCAACTTTGCACATTCTCCATAGTTCGTTATTCGTGATCCTGTTCAGTATTACAATCCTCTTCTTCTTCCTTTTTTGTCATGTTTCTCCCAGGGGAGGTTTGACATTGATGAGCCTTCTCCATCTCTCTCTGTTTTGAGCTTCGTCCTTATTTATTCCCCTTTCTCTAAGGTCATCTGCAATATAGGTAGCCCAGGTTTTGCTAGGTCTTCCCTTTGGTCTCTTTCCATCCACTACGAAGTTCATTGCTCTTTTTATGATGTGGTGGTCTGCTTTCCGTTGAATGTGCCCAAACCAGTGCAATCTATTGCTACCAGCCACAGACAGATCTTCAACTTGTTAGGCACTAAACGGCAGTGCAATGCATTTTCGCTCATATGACAAACAATAGTTGCTGTCTGCTCAGACAATGAAGAAGAAGACGACAAGAAACTGAGGTCCAGTGTACACATGCAGAAAATCTTGTGCACACATTAAAAACCCTGTCAGCCTTTCAGAAGAGTAGCCATTGTGTAAAGTAAGAACTGACACCATTTTAGAAAACCTATGCACACTGGTGTTGTGTCTAGCCATCATCACCAAAATTGGAATGTGGCTACCTTCATGGTGAGTAAACGGTTGCATATGCAAAATCTCACCATCAGGGAACCTCTGAGCTCTAGCCAAAAAATGGAAAAAAATGCATGCACACACGTGTTGCGTTTAGACATTATTCCTTAAGTTGAAATGCAGCTACCTTGATGGTGAACAAATAAATCATCTGCAAAATTTCACCATTGGTAAACCTCAGCTGTAGCTGTGTTCCTGTCTCTCACCTTCCCCCCATCTCCCCCCTCCCGCCCCCCCAAAAAAAAGCAGCATGAAAGTTGTCACCTTCATCCCAGCTACTGGGCTAACAAACCACATACTACTTGCTGCCTTCAAGGGAAAAACAATGGGAAAAGCCTGATCTTAGGTTCTCCCTTTCTCTATACCATTGTTCTCTCTCTCTTTCTCTCCCCCTCCCCCTCTCTTGATAAAGTGAAGAAAAAAATGTAATTTAAAAAAGGTTATGGCAACTTGCTGTTAATTCTGCTTATGAATTTTCACCTTTTTCTTTCTCAAGACAAGTACATATGAAAAAAAATGTAATGAATTCATGTTTGTAATTCAGCCTCAAGAAGAAAGGTGGCAGGATGGTTAAGACATTTACCTAACTAGCAGACCGTGAGGTTCTGGGTTCAATTTCCAGCCTTTTCCTTCCCAGTTTGACAAGAAAATCAACGCATGTCTAGAAAGTGAAAAGTCCGGGTCAGAAGTGTGCGGTGGTTCATATCCCCTTTGGACCCGAAAATTTTCCCCCATCCATTAGATCATGAGTGGTGGTCTGGGCGTTAGTCTTTCGTATGAGACGATAAACCAAGGTCCTGTGTGTTACACATAATTATTTAGTGCACGTAAAAGAACCCACAGCAACAAGAGAGTTGTCCCTGGCAAAATTCTGTAGAAAAAGCCACTCTGATAGGGAAACAAATACAGCTGCAGACAGGAAAAAGAAAAAAAATGGGTGGCGCTGCTCTTGTGGCGACACGCTCTCCCCGGGACGAGCAGCCCGAACTTCACCAGAGAAATCTGCCGTGACTTAAAGTGGTATAAAAAATAAATAAATAAACAAACAAACTGTCGCATACGCAAAAATCTGACCATAGAAGTTTGATACTTGTGTAAAAAACAAAACAACCCAATTTCTGTACAAACCTAATAAAGGATGAACCAATGTCCAAAAGAGGTCTCAAGAAAAAAAAAGTTTTCCCCATTGATGAAGCTGGACTTTACCTCCATCCACTAGAGCAACAGTGGTGGTCTGGGTATTAGTCCTTTCAGATGAGATAGTACACCAAAGCACTATGTACAACATGCGTTTAGTGCACGCAAAGAATCCATGTCAACAAGAGAGTTGCCTGAGGGCAAAATTCTGTTGGAAGCACCGTTTTCACAAGGACACAAACGCACATTAAAAAATTTTTTAATGGGTGGTGCTACTTTTGTGTGGAGGTAGCCTACTCTTTCCACAGAGAACAGCCCAAATTTCACACACAGAAATCTGTCATGGGTGTGAATGTTAAACAATGAAAATAATGAGCTTCCTAAAAAATACCAGCCTGCACATATGTTGCAATAAAGGCAGGGTACAGGGTTGTAAAACCTCAGGATAGAATTCACTTCCATCAAAAGCACTTGACTAGGAACTCAGGATCTAGACCACAACTCATACCCAGAATTCTGTAGCTGATGCTGCAGGTCAAAGTTGTATTTTCAAACTGCACTTTGAAATGAGTGGTTTGACTCATCAATGTCAAACCTCCCTTGGGAGAAACATGACAAAAAAGGAAGACTTTGAAATGAGTTGTTAATTGTCTATGAATGAAACTCCTCACATACTGTGTCTCTGTCTCTCTTTTGCTGTCTCTTAGTCTTTGTGTATCTGCCTGTCTGTCTCTCATGATTTTGTTTGGTTGTTGTTGGTGGTGATTATAGTATTCGTGGTAATGGTGGCGACTGCATGTGTGTGTGTGTGTAAGGTTGTTTTTTGTTCTTTTGTTTTGTTTTGTTTGATTGGTTGGATGATTGATTTGGTTTAGGCTGCAAAATTTCTTTGTTTTCTTTTCATTCTCTTTGTGGGAAAAAAAAGACTGCTTCACGTTGCGAAGGCATGGGTAATCTATTTCCCCCCTGCAGCGATAAACTTTAGAAAGTGCAAAGGGCGCGAGATTACCTTCTCTTTGGGAAACCCCTCTCCTGCCTCGTTTTCACTAATCAAGGGGGAATTCTTTTTCTACAGACTCGTTTTGATACTGTGCCAAAACATTCTGCGACATGACATTTTGGAACAAACAGATAGGAAGTCCTTTGCCAAAACGATATCTGCGTCTTTCTTTTTTTGACTAAACTTTAAAAGGCAGAGAGAAACAACGCAGAAAACGAAGTGGGAGTTTGTTGCTTCATCTTTGTGCAACAACTTCCTAACATCCTCGCCTGTGTGAATGGGTGACTTCTGTGTGTGTTTGCAAACAAACCTGCGCCAATGCTTGCAGTACGGTCCCGACCATGTGAAGAGTGCCTCTTGAACGATCCAACAACCAACTGTGAAATGTAGGAATGAGATCTAAGATCATGTGGTCTTAGTGAGATTTTTTGCAGTCGAAAAAGGTAATTCGATGGTGGAATATAAGACGAGAATGAATTGAAGTCGTACAGGTAGGTTAAAAATCGCTGATATCCAACCGATTGCACAACGCTCTGGTGTATTGGCTTTGTCATATTTATGCAAACGTGAATTTCTTGGTGTAATCGTTTATCACATACGCCCATAAGCTAGCTGGGTGCTCTGTACGTAATGGAATACGTGTTCTGTGATTCATTGTTTAGATGCGACTATTGAGGGCCTGTTTGCATTCGTGAACAGAACAGTGGGTTGGCCAATGTCCTTGGGGAAGGGGAAGTTGATGGGTGGGTGCTGTAGATTTAAGAGAGATTGCTGAATACAGTATCTCACACACACACACACACACACACACACACACACATCACCAAGCCTGAATAGACATTAAATAACAACAGCAAAACACACACACACACACACACACACACACACACACACACACACACACCCACCACACCACACTGTCCTTTTCTTTATAAAATGTATACTGTTTGTTTTAATGCAAATCCACTGTGTTTTCAGGTCTGCGTGGAATAAACTTACAGACTGAGCTTAATCTTTACACTGCATCAAGACAATGACATAAAGCAAGAGAACTGGAACTTAAAGGAGACGACACATAGGCCTGACCTTCACATCAGTATAGCTCACTTACCAGCAAATGGACCTCCCAGTGGATAAACTGTCATCATAGAAGTATATATATAGACCACTCCCTAGCAAATGGACCTTTCAGCACATAAACTTTCATCATAGAAGGATATATCATATAGACTACTCTTTAGCAAATGGACCTTTCAGCACATAAACTTTCATCATAGAAGGATATATCATATAGATTACTCTTTAGCAAATGGACTTTTCAGCGCGTAAACTGTCATCATAGAAGGATATATCATATAGACTACTCTTTAGCAAATGGACTTTTCAGCGCGTAAACTGTCATCATAGAAGGATATACATGAACAGACCATTCCTAGCAAATGGATCCTTCAGCATAAGACTTTCCCATAGTGCACAGACTATTCCGCAACTAACATTAATTAAGGATCAGAAAGACCTGTGTTGCCCGAGTGAGATGTGACTGCAGAAGCGACCTTCAGAATGCCAGGGGTAACTGCTCCAGTCAATGCCAAGCTGGCCCAAGTGCCGACAGTGGAGATAGACGGTCAGGGAGTCTTCAAGTACATCCTGTGTAAGATCTACGAAGGCAGCAACATGCAGGACTGCAAACTCATCGTCAGGGGCACTGCTGTCGCTCTGTTCCATGGTAAGGAGGGAGGGAGAGAGAGAGAGAGAGAGAGAGAGAGAGAGAGAGAGAGAGAGAGAGAGAGAGAGAGAGAACTTGAACTTGAATGATTTATTCACAAAAAGGCCATTGGCCCATACATGAAGAGGGATGCTGAACTGCTTAGTACTTTGGTGGGGGTGAAAGCAATAGTGACGACAATGTTACTGTGTAACAAAAAAGTAAGCTACAAAAATATGACTTAGGATAACAATATCGAGAGAGATAGAGAGAGAGAGAGAGTGTGTATGCATGTGTGTGTGTGCATGTTTATTCTTTTATTTTGAGGATAGTAAAATAAGCACTTGTGTGCTTTTTTACATCCAGTCCCCATGTATACAGTGTTGGAAGTTTTGTCATCCATTCCCACCGGGATACAATGGCCTACTCCTCCAAAAAGCGGAACAGGTTTTAACATGTGTGTGCAAGATGTTCTGCATACGTTCGCACACGAGGCCTCAGTTTATAGTTTCATCTGAAGGATGTGTGTGTGTGCGTGCATGTGCGTGCGTGTGTGTTGTTTGTGAAGGCAAAGAGAGAGAGAGAGAGAAGAGAGAGAGAGAGACAGAAGAGAGAGAGAGAGACAGAGAGAGAGAGAGACAGACAGACAGACAGACACAGACAGACAGACAAACAGATAGACTTTGGATCTGAGTATATTGGTCCAAAATTCAAGCTTCACTGTACCTGATGTTTGTTTTGAACAGCGGATATCTATGACACCCTGGATGCCAATCTGGAGACTGAGGGCATCAACTGTGAGTGTGTAGGAGGAGGGAAGATCAAACATGATCCTGAAAAACGATCCATCGAAATCTTCGGCAAGTCACAGGTACACTTACAGTTTGCTTCACTAGTTGTTCAAGAAGTGCATCGTATTTTTTAAAATTAAAATTATGAATTTGAAGTCATCTCCTTGATGAGATTGGAAAAAATAAAACAGTGTAGCTAGCTCTCTCTCTCTCTGTCTCTCTGTCTCTGTCTCTCTCCCCTCTCTGTCTGTGTAATATTTGCCTTCACATTATGTTTTGTGTATGTGTGTGCATGTGTGTGCGTGCATGTGTGTGTGTGTGTCCATGCGTGTGTTTTGCCAGGATTAGGGACATTATCAACAGCCAGACTTTTTGAGAAAGTATTAACAAAACAAGCTATTTATAAACCACCCCCCCACCCACCCCCGAAAAAAAAAAATCAGTGACACAAAATGAAACAAAAATAGCCCCACCCCCATCCCCTAACCTGCCCCTCTTCTTCAAAAAAACAAAAACAACCCTTTTGGCAAACTGCTTGTTTTGACACTGAAACCAGATCTGATAATCCCTCTCCCCTCTCTCTCCCTCCCTCCTTCCCCCTCTCTCTCTCTCTCTCTCTCTCTTCTCTCCCCCCCCCCTCTCTCTCTCTCTCTCTCCCTCCGTCTCTCTCTCTCTCTTTCTTTCCTTCCTTCTCTCTGTCTGTGTCTCTCACTGTCTCTGTTTCTCCTGCCTGTCCATTTCTCTGTCTGTCTGTCACTCACTGTGTCAGTTTCTTGTGTTGCAGGCGTATGGAAAAGCTAACCACGCCGCAACCGCCAAGCTGCTGGAGGATGCCTTTGCGGCCTACAGCATCACGTGGTCAGACTAGCAGCTCTCCCTCCATCCCTCCCTCCATCCCTCCCTCCCTCCCTGTGCTTGGTTTTCATCAAGCAATCTGCAATGTACGAGTTTGAAGTTTAAACACTAGAGTTCTGCTTATGTTTTGATTAAAAAAAATAAATTGATGACGATGCAAGAACGTGGGATGGGATACAAATTTGTGTTTGTTGAAGACACGTAGTGAATTTTGTACTTTAAAAAATTTTTTGTTTTTGTTTTTACATTTTCTGTGTAAAATTGGACAACAAAAAGCAAGTAAAGCTAGATGTGTTATGTAACCTGAGTTGCTCACTTCAATTCTTTTTAACTCTCAAATAAGGATGACTTTAAAAAAAAGTGGATGCAAAAAGACCAGTACCGACTTAAGGTATGCACTATGTATGAAATTCTTCGATTTCTTTTTTTTTCTGAAACTGTTCAGTTCTGATCAGATTGAAGTTATAATTCAGTTCCATCTTTAAAACCTTAGCTGATATTTGGTCATTTCAGTTTGGTTATTTCAGTCAGATCTGTAACATGTATGAACTTTTGAGCTGTTTTGGTGTCTGAAATATTACACAAAGAACAAGAGGGGATTTTCACCTGTGTTAAAAGTGTAACATACAGGAAAGGTCTCAAATCATTGTGTCATCAAAAGACTAGCACTCATATCATGATTCAAAGTCTGAAGCTGTAAGGGATGGGATGGGGAGAGGGAGAAGTATGGGGTGGGTGGGGTTGGGGTTAAATCTAATTTAGACAGCTTTGTTTCTTAGATGGGTGTATGACTTGACTTCTTATTTAACTCTTTATGGAGCCATAAGGGTATGGCATTGAAATTTTCAGGCATTGTGTCATGGGCAGTTTAAATATGGCTGAACCCACCCATTCCTCTCTGTCGATTGTAGATTGCATACTGGATGTGTTCATCTCATCCCCACTTTTGGCCATGGCTAGTCCACTCTTCTACTAAAGGTTGGTGGGGTTTTAACTTGTGTGCCAAATGTCTGCATGCATTTACACACACAGAAAATCAGTTAATTGTCTCATCCTGCTGGGTAATGGAGTCACCACTAAGGTTAACTCCATGAGAAAAATCTCTTCAAATGGACAGGGACAGCAGGGACTGGAACCTGTTACCATCAGATCATAAGTTTCGTGCTCTAACCACCACTCTGTTCTGGCCCTGGTGGTGTGATCGTGAAGGAATCTAAACATGGGTGTTTTTGTTTTTGTGTACTTATGGTCCCTTTAGCTTTAACAGCTTGTTGGATACATTGAGACATCTTCTTCTTCTTCTTCTTCTTCAAAGGGAAGACCTAGCAAGACTTGGGCTGCCTGTATTGCAGATGATTTTAGAGAAAGGGGCATAAATGAGGAGGAAGCTCAAAACAGAGAGAGATGGAGAAGGCTCATCAATGTCAAACCTCCCCTGGGAGAAACATGACAAAAAAGGAAGAAGAAGAGAAGAAGAAGAAGGTGGTCCCTTTAGCTTTAACAGGTGTTGGATACATTGAGACATGTGGTACATATTATTGATTTTTTCATCAGGTAGCTCTGACAAATTGAATTTATGAAAGTCCCCACTGTGAGCAGCTGGGAAATCTGTGAGTGAGTGAGTGAGAGTGTGTGTGTGTGTGTGGGTGTGGTGTGTGTGTGTGTGTGTGTGTGTGTGTGTGTGTGTGTGTAATTCCTTTTTTTTTCTCCAATTGCAAGGAAATTTATGAATTCTTAAAAAAAAACCAACCCACTGTGCAAATAGTTCTGCATAAGTCTATAGTGATTTAGCAGTCACTGATGGGATTTTTTGTATTTCTAAATTTGATATTGTCAAAAGAAATATGTGTATGGTTTTTGCTTTTAAAAAAGTATGCAACTGTCTTGTTTTGGATAGCATATAATCTTTATGTACCCAGCTCTTTTTGAGAGTCCTTGTTGTTATGTCACAGCATGACTTTTTTCCTCTCTTTTTTTCTTCTGCCTTTTTTATTTGTTTATTTGTGTTCTTTTCTTGTCTGGGGGTATATTTGTCTGCCTGCTGGAATGTTTTATTAAATTTTTTAAAAATATTTTATTTATTTTTTATGTAACAAATCTTTCTTAGAAACAACTGTCCTTGTTGGTGTTGCTTCTTTGACATGTTCTGTTATACATTGCACACTGGAAGTCAGTTCTGTGTCTGTGAATGACTGGTACCCAAACTACCATTCAAGTGTAGAGGAAGAGGACAGATTTTAAAAAACTTAAGATGGCATGTAAACCACAAACTCTTCCACTCTGTAAATTGGTGTGTTTGCCTTTAAACCACAAGACCCCAAAAGGGAAATGATACGTGTGTGGACAGACATACATTGCATATGATCTTTGAAAAGTTGTGGATCACAGCTTGTTTGTTTGTTTTTGGTTCCTTGGCTAATAGAGCTCCAATGTTCATCAGTGGTGAGATTTTATGTATACTTCCATTTTTACCCACCATTAAGGTAGCCGCATTCCAAATTCAGGGATAGAATTACAGTTTGCTATCCATTGTATGTGTGTGTGTGTGTGTGTGTGTGTGTGTGTGTGTGTGTGTGTGTGTGTGTGTGTGTGTGTGTGCATAAGCATATCAACCAACGCTGTACTAGTATTAACACCTAGAGTGCAACTCCATAGTCTTCCGAGACTGAAGGCTGCCAGCAACAAGCATACCGTAGCGCAGTGTTTGAGAGTAAGCTGCAATGTATCAGTACCCACGTGTGAAAGACTTCATCCAGAGACACAGCAGGTATACCAAAGTGTAACAGACGCTCTAGCCCCCGAGTGGTTAAGATAGTTTGAGGTCAATCCCCTGGGTCCATGAAGTCCTGCGTTTGAATCTCACCAGCATTGTCTGGTGAATTAAAGGAGGGGATATTTATGATCTTCCAGGTCAACTTAAACTTTGGGCAGCCAGTACTTTAATTTTGTTCATATATATATATATATATATATATATATATATATATATATATATATATATATATATATATATATATATTCGTACACATGCAGGAAATCAAATATGAAGGTTAGAGATCCCAGTATTCATCTCAGCATCTGATAGGTTATGGAAACACAAACATACTCAGCATGCATCCAGTACCAAAGAATTGCGCTGCTCCGAAGTTGGAATGTGTCAGCTGAGGCCAGCAGACAGACCTCTTGCAGAGTTACAAGCACAGGAGAAAACCAGGCACTATGCACCCCCTCCCCCCCTCCCCCCTCCTTCCCTCTCCATAGGGGACACAGAGGAGAGAAGAGATAACTAACTTCCAGTGGAGAATAACTGGTAGTCTTTATTTCAAGAGTTTACTTTTTTACATTCCTTTTCTTATATCCCTTTTTAAAAAAAACCCCAAAAAACCTGTGTAACTTTATGGTCACCTGAAACAACATTTCTTACCTTTCTTCCCTGCCTTTCTTTCTGTTTTGATGTTATCACGTTCATGTGTATTCTATCATTAAAACTGAAAAAACCGAAGACTGTGATCATGAAGGCAAGTCCATGGGTCAAATTTGTTGCTGTTGTTTCTTTGGATTGAGAGAGTTTAATCAAGAAAAGAACATCCCCGAAGTTGGAATGCGGCCACCTTAATGGAGGGCAAAATGTTCGCATACGCAAAATCTCACCATTGGTGAACATCTGAACTATAGCCAAAGAAGGAGAAGAAAAAGAGAGAGAGAAAAAAAGAAAATCTGTCCAAATGTTGAAATCTAGGTATGGGCTCAATTTCTAAGCTGCAAAGTTTTGCTGATGTCTCTTACATTAATTTAGAGTGAACTACTGCTGCATCAGACAGTACTGCTTGTTGTTCCAATATCATGTTGTTTTTGTTATGACTGTTCATGGGTGTAGAATTAAAATGATTAATTGTTCACTTGTTTACAGATAAACACAAATGTATGTAAATGAATAAGCATATGTAATGCTTTGTGTATATATTGGGCATACATACATATATACCATGTATACATATTATGGATACACACTTTGCATGCATTGTATATGCTTGCTGGTATTCATGCATGCATATGCTTGAATGCATACATGTACACACACACATGCACACACTCATGCATGCACGCACACCCCCACATCCCCAACAGACACACACTCACACACACACACACACACACACACACACACACACACACACACACACACACACACACACACACACACACACACATATCAAACTGTGACGTAGTTTGAGCACAGTTTTGCTGAAGCCTGTTAAAGGAATCATCACAGTATATCAACTGCATTCACTGGGCTTCCATTGTTTGATATCCAGCACCACATGCATTTCAAATATTGATTAATATCACACACACACACACACACACACACACACACACACACACGCACATGCATGCATGCACAAACATACGCACACACGCATGCATATACACACGCGCACATGCACATGCATGCACACACACACACACTCACTACACACCTCCGATCTACTAGTAGCCTCTCACTCCCCCCCTCCCCTCCGAACCCCCCAAAGCATATCTTATTTGACACAAATGTTTTAATTTGACTGAATTCATTTTTGTATATCCATTCTTACATGTTTTTTCTGATCTATTTCATCTGATTTTTTGTTTTCCTTGAATTATTTCACTTGCTTGTTTGTTTCTTGTTTTTTTTTCAAAAGTTGTTTTGTGTTGTTTCCTTTTATGTTGATTTTCCATTTCATCTCCATTTTTCCCCCTATCATGGTTTGACCTTATTATTGAAGTTTTTGTCTGCTGCTTTTTACTGGGGGTTGAGGGAAGGGGGTGGGGTGGTATTCTAGTGGTAGTGATTTCTTTTCTTTTTACTTCTCCTCATTATGTCGTTAAACTCTGATTTGTATATTGTACATTGGGAACAGGATAGCTCAGTGGTCAGAGCACTCGCTCTCCCAAACCTAAGGTTAAGAAGTTGAGAGCTTGGTTACTTACCTCTTGGGTGACCATTTGCTCGCCATGGCTTCAGTGCAGTCCACCATTTCACCCAGCTGTGTAAATGGGTACCTGCCTCTTTTAGGGTCAGGGAAGGTAAAGCAGCGAGGGAGAGGAGACGATTGCTGCCCTCAAAATGCTGGTCCTTAAAAAAAAGCTGAGGTCTCTGACGTCTTGCTGCCCAATGACTGCAAGGGTTATGGGAACACCTTTTACTGTCCATTGTATTGTTTAACACTTGGGAGTCACTGCAGATTCTCTGCGTGAAATTCAGGCTGCTCTGCTGTGAAATCAAATGTGTGTGTGTGTGTGTGTGTGTGTTTGTGTGTGTGTGTGTGTGTGTGTGTGTGTGTGTGTGTGTGTGTGTGTGTGTTGTGGAGAGAGAGAGAGAGAGAGTACTACAATAACTATTGCTGTTTTGTTGTTGTTGTTGTTTGTGTTTTGTTTTTTAGCTTGCTGTGTTGATCCAAAGTATGTCCGTTTGACATAATGAAATGTAACATCTTTGAGTGTCGTGCATTATTTAGTCAAAAATTTAAATGACGTTTAATTTGAAGTGTACATAATTGGCTTGAATATTAGATTTGTGCATGATCTAGTGATGGGTTGTAATTATTCATTTTGCTTCAGGTTACCCCTGAGATTTACTTTTAGTCAAGATGTGTTTCATTATGGTGTGTGATTAGTTATATTTTATCACTGTGCTGCTCTATTACTGCTGAGATCTTTCTTTCCAGCCAGGATAATTTTAACTCCTGGTTTCAAATGCAGCATTTATTTATTTCATTTGATGCTTGGGAAGAAATGCAATATGATGATGATTTTGATGATGATGATGATGGTGATGATGATGGTGATAATGATGATGGTGATAATGGTGATAATGGTGATGATGATGATGTGGGGGGGTGGATTCGATTATTGTTACTGTTGTTGCTATTGTTATTGTTGTCAATAATAATAATAATAACTGCTGTTTGTACCATGAAGTGTGTCCATTATTTTTCTTGTTCTGCAAGAAGCAGTGCTTGCAATTTCTGTTTTGTCCCTTTTGCTACTGTTTCTTACTAAAAACAAAACAAAAAAACTACAGAAATCTATTATAATAAGCTAATTTGTTTTTATGTAGCACTAAAAATTCAACAAAGTCATCCATACTTTTTTGTGCTTTAAAAAAAAATGACAGCAATTTTGGCAATGGGAGATATATTTGATACAGCTTTAAGAAAAAAATAACCCTCAGGAAAATCTTTGTTTCATCCGTTGGAAAAACAATGTCTCACTGTTCAAAATGAGAAGAAAACTCAGCTTGGCTTTATAATTTGCCCATTTGATTTTGTTGTTGTTGGTTTTGCTACATTTGTTAGTCTGTGCAAGAGTCATGCCCTTGATAATGAAGTTTGGCTGTCTTCATTTCTATTTGTCCATGGTAGTTTGTTTTCTTTTTGTTTCATGTTACAACTTCACACAAGAGAATACAAGACTGACAAGCGTTTATGCATATGCTCATAGAATTGTCAGTAGTACAGTGGTTAGTATCCTCGCCTGTCACGTGGGAGACCGGGGGTTCATTTCCCCACTGGGGAGCCAACAAAGATGGCCATTTCGGTATTCACGTATCCAGTAAC
Source organism: Rapana venosa (assembly GCA_028751875.1). Taxonomy (NCBI): domain Eukaryota; kingdom Metazoa; phylum Mollusca; class Gastropoda; order Neogastropoda; family Muricidae; genus Rapana; species Rapana venosa. The sequence continues at coordinate 53,798,422 of CM054135.1, forward strand.
ATAAACAATTTAATTTATAATGTAAGTTTTGAATCAATACTGTAACAGGTTTTCATTATTGTTGTTGTTATTATCATTATTATTAAATATTGGCTTTTAAAAATGTAAATGATCAGCTTTAAATAGAGGGTCTGAATTGTTGTTTTCTTACTTGGAAAAAGGTCCTCCACTGCTTGGAGAAAAAAATGCATAAGCACAATTTCAGAAAAATGAAGCTGCACCTTTATTCTTGTGTTTGTAGAGAATGAAACGTCTTAAACTTTTTTTAAAAAGTTGTTGTTGTTGTTGTAGGGTATTCCCCAACTAAACACCTGGGTGGCCTCCCTGAAAATGCATTCTGTCTCATTCCTCTCTCCTGGGGAAACACTATGAGATTTCTTTCTTTTTTTCTTTTAAAGTAATGTTGATACTAGAAAAAACAACCCACCCCAAGTTATATAAAGACAAAATTTTCAGAAAATAGCCTTTCTTTTTTATGTTTAAAGTAATGTTGAAACTATAAAAACAACAAGCTATATATAGAAAGAAACTTTCATAGAGGTATCCTGGGACAGTGAGCAGGTTTTGTTGGAAAATGTATGGCTGCGAACATGAATGTGTGTTTTAACATGTAGTAATTATTTCAGCTGTCTTAGTGCTTAGTCTTTGCATAATTTGAATCTGTTCTTCATGTCATTCTATACTAAGTATATAGTCATGTGTAATTTTTGCTTAATTAATAATTTCTGAAACAGGGAAATGTGATGTAGTATGCCCCTGAAGGTGTGATGCAATGGAATTTAGCTGTGTGTGTGAAAACTCATTTAAGAATTGTCTGTTATTTTGCAGGTCTGCTATTCATTCAGTATATTGAAAAGTTTTTGAAGTGTTTTTGTACTGTGCAGAATTAAATTTTAGGGGTGGCACAGACAGCGCTATTTGCTTGCATGAGTTTTCTCTTTTATTTTTCTTTAGATCTCTTGCTTTTGATATGTTTTGTTTGGGTTTTTCCCCCAGCCTTTTCAGATAACACACACTCATACACTCATATGCACACACATGTATGCATGCATAGCACACACACACATACACACACGCATGCACGCATGTGCACACACACACTCACACACACACACACACACAAACACACACACACACACCAATCTCTCATTTTTAGGGGCAATGATCCAGATTTTCAAATAATAAAAGAGTGAAGTTATCTCTCTTTAATAAAGTAACTTTTCTTTGAAGTTGCAGCCTCTT
>CM054135.1:53802163-53824663 GCA_028751875.1 Rapana venosa
GTCGAATGGCTGAATACAATATACTGAGAAAACAAGCAAACAAACTGCCTGTTGTCAGTTTTGTAAAGGCATAAGTTCAATCTCTGCCCTATTCTTCAGTTCATAAAAGCCGCTTGTAGAAGACTTCCAAAACGAAGACAATGGTAACGTTTCGTTTGATGTCATATACTGGACAATTACTCGTTCTACATTTCAGACAGAACTGCTGAAGATCTAATTAACGTATAATTATCACCAGGAATGAAAGGTCACAGTAACCTTCTGATTGATTATAATGGATGGGTGGTAACAGCTACACACTATTTCGGTATGCTTTGTCACTCATAGCGTCTGGTTATCTCAGGAGGTAATTGTAGACTTGGGATGCCAACTGGATTTAGGATTGTACATAAACTGTATGCAATTATAAGTTTGCTGGGCTTTTCCTGTGGCTTCAGCCAACTAGAAGAGAAAAAGCACTACTTCAACCTATGGGCGGTGGAAAAATTGTGAACTATTCTGTTTTCTCCTAATATGGCGGCCAAATGACATGTCCCAAAAGAGGAACCATACAATATCCTAGAGGGCAGCTGTTTAACCAGGTCTGGTATGGTGGCTGGTGGAGCAAATACTCCTGTTAAGGAGTGACTGAAGCTGAAAGCTGCCAGTGTCATTGTGCCAGACCTTGTCTGGCCATGAAGAACAATTTTGTCGGTGGTCTATCAACCACCGTTACAGCACTGCCAGTACAGGGTTCGAGTGATTTCAGAGTCTTCCCAGAACATGTCAAGCGCTTGTTTACTCACTGACATTCGTTTGGCAGGGCTAAAAACAACAAGACTGGACTGGAATGACATTCATTACATTGTTGATTACCTCAATGCTGTCATGTAATCCAGTAAATCGGTCACTACCTAGGTCACAGACATCTCCTCAGTTAAGTTGTCTCCTGAGCTGTTTTTACATTGATCATAAATCGAAGAGAGAAAAATCAGTTATGTACAACATAGCAATGTTTTAAAGTAGATTTTTTACATTTAATTCATTGCAATCGCCTTCAACAGACCCTTTCCCTCATTCCCACTCCTCCCCCCCCCCAAACCCCGCCCCAGTTTGTCCTACTCTCTTCTCTCTCAGATGGGTGAGATACCTCAAGAAAAACAGATTAAAAATGCTAACTACGTATCCGCTAACCATTCCTCACCCATCCACCCCCCAGTAAACAAAACAAAAAAACAACACCACCCCACCACTTAAAACACACAGCATGATTTGAAAAAACAACAACAACAAAACAAACAAACTGACAAACAAACAAGCAACAGCAATGGAATCCCTTCGTGAATAATGAACAGCATACAGAGCGGCTCCATCATCACTTTAGAAAAACCCCCACAATAACAGCAAATGACACATTCCAGAGATCAAACAAGAACTGTACAGATCAAAGGGAACTGAATGCATGACAAAACAAAACAAAAACAATCAAGCGACACCCCAACCCATTAACAAACGAACAATACAACCACGAAAAAACAAACCCCAAACAAATGCAACACAACCATATATCTTTAAGTATAGAAAGAAAACTTGTAGAGACGATAACAGATAAAGATTGACTGAATGGAAAACGAAAAAGAAACTGGCCACATGTACTGAGAAAACGGTACAAAGGGAGGATTGGGTGGAGAAATCGAAGGGGGTGTGGGGTGTGTGGTGTGTGTGTGTGGGGTGGGGGGGGGGGGGTGTATAGGGTTAATCACCTCTGGATGTTTTGACGTTATTCGTTAGAGCGGAACTGTTGCTAACAACAAACCCTCTGAAGTGACGTCCACAGTTGCAGCCAGAACAAATGACTGACCCCCCCCCTTACCCCCCCCCCCCCCCCAACCCGTCATGCTGAACACCTGTGAATGGCTTCCTCCAAAAGGAAAGAGGTGTCCCCGCTGGTGGCTTGTCTATCTGTGCGCTTTGCACTACACTCCAATCCGCTCCACCCCACTCCGCTACACCACACCATAACCCACACCGCACCGAACTACACTACACCACACCACACTACACCACACTACACTACACCACACTACACTACTGCACACTACACTACACTACACTACACTACACTACACTACACTACACTACACTACACTACACTACACCTCACACCGCACCGAACTACACCACACTACACTACACTACACCACACCCCACACCGCACCGCACCGCACTACTCCACTGCTCTGCACTGCACTACACTACACAACACTACACTAACACTACACCGCACCCCACTACACTACACTACACCACACCACACTACACTACACTACACCACACCACACTACACTACACTACACTACACCACACTACACTACACTACACTACACTACACTACACCGCACCCCACTACACTACACTACACCACACCCTACTAAACCACACTAACCGCTTCCCTCTACACTACTCTACACCCCACCCCACTACATTACGCTACACTACATTACACTACACTACACACTGCAATGCACTCCACTCCACCGCACCCCACTACACTACACTACACTACATTACACTACACTACATCGCACCCACTACACTACACTACTATATACTACGCTACACTACATTACACTACACTTCATCGCACCCCACTACATTACACCACACTACACTACACTACACTTAACTCCACTACACCACACCACATGCCACACCACACCCCACGACACTACACTACACCCCACTCCACTACACCACACCATATCTCACACCACACCCCATTATACTACACTACACTACACCACACTACACTGCACTACACAAACACTACACCCCACTACACTACACTACACAACACTACGCTACACCCCACTACACTCCATTCCACTCCACTCCACTACACCAGACCATATCTCACACCACACCCCACTATACTACACTACACTACACCCCACTACACTACACTACACTTAACTCCACAACACCACCACACTACAACACCACACTACACTACACTTAACTCCACTACACCACACCATATCCCACACCCCACCCCCCACCCCACTACACTACACTACACTACACCACACTCCACTCCACTCCACTCCACTCCACTCCACTCCACTCCACCATATCTCACACCACACCACACTATACTATACTACACCACACCACACTATACTATACTACACTACACTACACCCCACTACACTACACTAAACCCCACTACACTACATCGCACCCCACTACATTACACTACACTACACTACATTTAACTCCACTACACCACACCATATGCCACACCACACCCCACTCCACTCCACTCCACTACACCACACCATATCTCACACCCCACCCCACTACACTACACTACACTACACTACACTACACTACACTACACTACACTACACTACACTACACCATATCTCACACCACACCACACTATACTACACTACACCCCACTACACTACACTACACTTAACTCCACTACACCACACTACACTTAACTCCACTACACCACACCATATCCCACACCCCACCCCACCCCACCCCACTCCACTCCACTCCTCTCCACTCTACTCCACCATATCTCACACCCCACCCCACTATACTACACTACACTACACCGCACTACACTACACTACACTACATCTCACTACACCACACTACACTTAACTCCACTACATCACACTACACTACACTTAACTCCACTCCACCACACCATATCCCACACCACACCCCACTACACTACACTACACTACACCACACACGCCACACCACACTACACTACACTACACTACACCACACCACACCGCACCCCACCACACCACACCACACTACACCACACCACACCACACCACACCACACTACACTACACTACACTACACCACACCACACCACACCACACTACACTACACTACACCACACCACACCACACTACACTACACTACACCACACCACACCATACCACACCACACAACACTACACTACACTACACTACACTACACTAAACTACACCACACCACACCACACCAAACCACACTACACTACACTACACTACACCACACTACACTATACTACACTACACAACACCACACCACACCACACCACACCACACTACACTACACTACACTACACCACACCACACCACACCTCACTACACTACACCACACCACACCACACCACACCACACCACACTACACTACACTACACCACACCACACTACACTACACCACACTACACTACACTACACCACACCACACCACACCACACTACACCACACCACACTACACTATACTACACTACACTACACCACACCACACCACACCACACCAAACTACACTACACTACACTACACTGCACCGCACCACACCACACCACACCACACCCCACTACACTACACCGCACTGCACTACACCACACTACACTACACTACACTACACTACACCACACTACACTACACTACACTACACTACACTACACTACACTACACCACACTACACCACACTATACTACACCACACCACACTACACTACACTACACTACACCACACCTACACTACACTACACTACACTACACTACACTACACTACACTACACCACACCATACTACACTACACTACACTACACTACACTATACTACACTACACCACACCACACTACACTACACTACACTACACTACACTACATTACACTACACTACACTACACCACACCATACTACACTACACTACACTACACTACACTACACAAGTTTCTTAACCCAGGACGGTCGTACTGACAAGCACACCAGCTTTCTCCAATAGTGGCGATCGTGTGCCATTGCTTTGATCTCAGCAAAAAGCTCTTTTGCGTCCATTCAGTGATACTGTCCACTCATTTCTGTCTCTTTTTGCCTCTTCTTCTGCCACCTTAGACTGTGCTTGGCAAGATGGTCTTTAAAAGACTGTCCAATCTTGTAAGTGGGGACAGGATAACTCAGTGACCAGAGCACTGCCTTTCCCCAAGCGAATGTTAAGCAATGTCGAGCGTGGTTACCAAGTGGATGGGTGACCGTTTGCGCGCCTTGGCTTCAGTACAGTCCCCCCAGTTCACCCAGCTGTAAATGGCTACCTGCCCTTTTAATAATAATAAAATAATAATAATAATGTATGGAATTTATATAGCGCTGAATCTTGTAAAGCAACAAATCAAAGCGCTTTTAAGGGTCAGGGAAGGTAAAGCAACGAGGGAGAGGAGATGGGCGCCGCCCTCAAGATGCTGGCTCCTAGAGAAGCTGAGGTCTCTGACACTTGCTCCCATTGGCCACATAGGTTATGGGGCACCTTTACCTTTTAATCTCGTACATAACCATACCACTTCAGTATTATTTTCTTCTTGACTATAGTAAGGGAGCCTCTATCGTGGTCTGGTCTGCCTGATGATGGTCCTCACTTCCTCATTCATCATATCGTCCAGGAAGAAGACAACAAGAATTTTCCTACATTCCCACTGCTTGAATTCATCTCTGTTAGAGTCCCGGAGTGACATACGTACAGGAAGATGGCGAGAAACAGTGCATGCAGACATTCACTAATGGTGGATTATGGAGAAAGTATCTAGAAATGATGGTGACTTCACTGACTTGACTTCTCTCTTACCTTCTTGAGAAGTCTCGGGGGGGGGGGGGGGGGGGGGGGGGGGGGGAGGGGGGGGGGGGGAGGGGGGGGGGGCATAGCACTGACACATTTCCAGGCAGTCATTGCAAGCTGGTCATGATACAACTTTAAAAATGACAGAGTCTTTTTGGGGGGTTCAGATTTCACGAGCTCGTGCTGTATTCAAAACCGACTCAGATTATGAGCGGCCCAGTTTCTACTGCAAGGAGGGGCAAGATGAACAAGCAGCAACGTTGGGCACTTCCACTGTGGGGGCTGACTTCAGGCTTAGGCTTTATTTATCTGCAGACAGATCTGAGAGTGGGCTCAAGTGCAGACAGTGGGAAATGCAGCCAGTGTTTCCTTGTGTCAACAAGAGACAGAAGAGTGCAATGGCCTAAGTGATCGGTCAACGTCTTACACACAGACACAGACATGCATACACAGACACAGACACAGACAGACAGACAGACACACACACACACACACACACACACACACACACACACACACACACACACACACACACACACACACACACACTGTTGAACCATTCAGCATGTAAGGCTTCTGATCGTAGAGCTGGACACAGAGTACTGTTTTACTTAAGGTCTCTTCAGTCATGGCACTGAACTCCCAGAGGTCGGCAGGCTTCTGTCTAATTATTGTCTTGTTAACAGAGCGCTATGGAACCAGTCATCTGCACAATGTTTAGATTTGATCCTCACCCCCACCCATCCTCTACTGCCCATACTTGTCCATCTCCTCTCCCCTTCTCCACCCCCATCTTCCTCACCCCCTCTACCAGGAAGCCCCCCCCCCCCCCCCCCCCCCCAATGTCCTAATTGTATTTTCAGGTGTGAACATACGTTTAACGGTTTATGTGGAAAGCTTAAGAACAGTCTTCTGTTATTGAAAGAGCTTTGTCGAGTCAATTGATTCACTAGTCCATTTAGCAGACCAACTTGTTTGAAACAGCCAACGGAGTGTTCATTCAAGTAGTCTTCAATGCCTGTTCAAACCGCTTTTCCAGCCTATAAAAGCTTTCTCAGTCCACGTTGTATTGAGGAAAAAGAAGAAACCCCCCAACTCCAAACAAATCATGGTTAACTTTTGTGAGGAACTATGAATAAGACTTGAGGCTCTTAGCTGTGTATGAGTAGGTTGTATACATGTACAGTGTAAGAGAACACTTTGTCGAACCTAAATTAATATGAAGATGGATTATTTGGGTGGATGGGTTGGGGGTGGGGGTTGGGGGTTGGCTGGCAATGCTGACTGAATAATATGATGTTTTATTTTGTTGAGGGCAAGTAAGGGTAAATATGAAGATGGATTATTTGGGGGTTTGGGGGTTATTGCTGGCAATGCTGACTGAATAATATATGATGTTTTATTTTGTTGAGGGCAGGTCAGGGTAACTATGAAGATGGATTATTTGGGGTGTTAATTGCTGGCAATGCTGAATGAATAATAGTAGTTCTTTCGAGCCAGAAGGCCCATAGAGCCGGAGCTTATCCCGGTTTCTGTAGCGTTAAGCGAACTGATGGTTTTTCCCCACCCCTGTGACAGGACGCTAGTCTGTCGCCAGATACTTCCCCAGTAGAGCTGGTACCCACTTGTACACCTGGGTGGAGTGAGGAAAATAGGAGTAAAGTGTCTTTCCCAAGGACACAACACCGAGCCGAGCGGGGATCGAACCCGCGACCTCTGGATCACGAGTTGACCACCTAAACCACTCGACCACGGTGCCTCCCTGACTGAATAATATGGTGTTTTATTTTGTGAGGGCAGGTCAGGACTGGCAATATTGGGACAAAAACAGATGTGAGAGGAAGGAAGGGGTGGGGGAGGGGAGGGGAGGGGAGGGGGTGGTCACAGACCCACACTTCACTAATGGATGGAACACAGAAAAGGTGGCGAGGGTATAAAAGGGGACATAAGTATGGATCGCAAGCTTTGCTGCTGCTGCTGCTGTTGTTGTTGTTGTTGTTGTTGTGTTGTGTTGTGTGTTTCTTCATAAGTGCGTGTGCAATGTGTGTGTGTGTGTGTGTGTGTGTGTGTGTGTGTGTGTGTGTGCGTGCATGCGTGTGTGTTTTTTTTTTTTAGTGCAATGTTGTGTGTGTGTGTGTGTGTGTGTTTTGTGTGTGTGTGTGTGTGTGTGTGTGTGTGTGTGTGTGTGTGTGTGACGAAAGAGAGACTTCAGAACAATATAGCAACTTCAGTCAGGCAAACTGCATGCTTTGGAACAGCTAGTACTACTGGCTAGTACAACCTGCCTAAAGTTTCTCACTTTTTTTTCTCTCAGTAATTCATGTTGCCATCATCGACTCCAGGCACTTGTCTTTGCGTCAAGTTTCAGACAAATCAAAACATGTCTTGTTAGTTGATTATTTTACATACATTTCACTCCTAGTCTTTTCCCAGCAAATTCCATGTAGCTTTAAGGGCTTTGCATGCCAGCAAGTTCAAGTGTAACACTTGACATTATGCCGAATACAACATGTCTGTTGACACTAGTCAGGGCAGTGAACACAACACGCCTGTTGACTGACTGACTGACTGTCTGTCAACAAGGGAAAGAGGAGTGGAGGCTTTCGTTGTTCTAGAGCACAGGGACGTACTTGCTATTCAACATGTAGGGCTTCCTTTCAGTTGTGAGGATAGGCTCTGACAGTTTTTGGTATTTACTTTAGGTCCGCGGAGATCTCTGCCTGACAATCGCCTGCTTTACTCTGGAATACTCTGGAGCCGGCTCTGTTATATGTAACATGTTTGGGGACCCCCATTCATTTTCCGCCTTCTCGGTTCCCTACTTCAGAATAATTATGACAAAGCACCCTCGACAGTCAATGGTCTTGTTTTTCCCCAGGTGGGACTGTTCCTTTTGAGATTAGGCTTTAGGAGGGACTTCAATTTTGTTAATGACTTGCATGCGTTTACTTGCTGAAATGCCTCTTCATTTTTTTTGTAAAGCAGGAGACAATGGATTTTCGCTTCCCATCCCCCCCCTTCCCCCTCTCCGAGTATGGCTGCCTACATTATGGTGAGGCACCTTAAAACTACCATACATGTGTACTTTTTTTCCAGTTGTTGCCGTTTGTTGGGTGTTCCCTAGCTTAACACTCGGGGGGTGGGGGGGGGGGGGAGGGTCATCCAGGCTATGCACTCTTTTTTTTTTCTTTTTTTTTTGGCTATGCACTCTTTGTCACTCATCACACCCGGGAGTCACTGTAAGATCGTCAGAATACACTGGATGAAAAGTTGGCGTGTATGGCCGTTTTTAAGTACCTGGCTATAGTAGGTAGTCATGCTCCAACTCCAGAGAATTTGTTCTCCTTGAATGGGGGAGTAAAAGTTGCTAAGCTGTCTTGTGTCTTTCGAGATAATGATGCGTGTCAGTGTGTCTGTCAGTATTGCAATTGCCCTTCATGGGATGATTAAAGTGTTTTTGACTTGACTATGCTAAGAGGTTGTCAATGACATTTGAAAGCACAACACAACACAACACACACACACACACACACACACACACACACACACACACACATATATATATATATATATATATATATATATATATATATATATATATATATATATATATATATATATGCCTTGGCACTGTGCTGACGTCACTAACTGACAAAGCATTGAGCCTGGGTCAATTCTCTTTCAGGGGGTGTCTGGTCTCGCAGACATTCCCAGGATACTGACGAGTGAGTCAACATTCACAGTCTGGGTGAGGTGACCCCCCAGGGCCTTTAAGCTGGGGAACCCTTTGCAACAAAAGGTCTCTCCTGACTGAAAGAATCTCATCAAAGAATTGTGCAGACTGTGGCATTTCTTTTCCGTTCCTCCGCTAGAGCCTCCAGGTTCACCATTGCGAAGATTTTGTGTATGCCACCTTTTTTTTTAAATTTAAAAACCTATCATTAAAGGGAGCTTCATTCCGATTTCTACGGAAAAAAACTACGGTATAAATGATGGTAGATAGTAGTTGGCAGACTGTGTTCAATTTGCTGTGAGCCTTGCTGTGGCTTTTACAGAGGTAAAAGAGCAGATAAAACAGCTCCTATTTGTCACTCTGTCTAGTGTGGTAACGACACTAGAGGCACAATGGACACTGCATCTAATGACAAAATTGTTAGGAAAGCCGTGACTGTGACAGTGTTAGTCGTTGACTGGTGTTGTCAACATATTCTGAATGCCTGCTGCTAGTAGTGCTGGATTTTTGAGTGTGTGAAACATTCAAATTCAGCAACACACAAAAAAAGAAGTTGTAGTCTATGCTTGTCTCCAAATTTTTGTCTATCAGGGCTAAAAGAGAATGAAATAGGAGTATCCAAACTGATGTAGGACAATGCAATTCCCTGAATTTCTTGGCAGAATGATTAAAAAAAATAGAATTTGGTTACATAGGCCACTCATCTAGATATTTGTCAGTACCATGCAATATTTACATATTTTATGCATTTACTTCCATTTTACAAATTGTTGTGTGTGTTGCTTTTAGTTTTTGATGATTTGGTTGGTTGTTGTTGTTTTGTTGTTTTGCGGGGTGGAGGCGGAGGGTGGGGGGGGGGGGGGGGGGGGGGGCTTTGTCTAAGTTTTATCTTCCTTAAATATTCATGACTACATTCGTTTAACCAGTACATTTGCCCGAAGAGAAGAGGAAAAACAAGTAACAGTGTTGGGGTCTGTGTGCTTTGCTTTCAGATTTCCTCTCCAGCCAAGGCCAGTCAGCAGGAGACCCAGTCCTGCAATTCAATAACAGTGTTGACTCTATGGACAAGGGAGAAAGGAGTGTGGCAGTTCATTGTCCACTGCCGAACACTCACACCATTTCTAGCTATTCAGCTTGTATGGATTGTAATCTAAAAGCTGGGTCTCTCCACTGGGTCCTCTTGGGATTTTATTCTATCAATGAGCTGGTTAACAAAACACACTGGCACCAGTCATCTGTAACATGGTCTGATGGGGAGACTGTTGCTATTGATTTCTCACAACCCTTCTTCTCTTTTGCATAAAGCTCCTCACCTTTCAGTTTGTATTTTTAGGGTTGAGAGTGTTGTTCATAATATATTTTGACCAACACTGCAGGTGTCTGTAGAGCTCAGGGCTAGTCCACCCTATTATATATTCTGATAGAAAGCTAGAGTATTGCCCTTCCCAGTTGTCTCAAAATACATGCACTTGCACAGCAGCATGATTACACCACCCTCGTTACTATCGACCATCATGCAATAACAGAAAATTGTCTCTGATTGGGTGATCTCTGATACTCCGGTTTCTTAGTAGCTTCAATTTGGCTCCCTGTAAATTTCTGTGCCTGTGGTGAATTGTTGTCAATGCTTTAGGGCAGGTGATTCATGGGAAAAGGTTGTTGGGTCCAGACATGTCTGCAACACAGAGGTCAGAATGGCTCAGTGGTGTTGGAACAGCAGGACAAAAATGTCACAGAAAATTAGGTAACAGATAACAAGCAAATAAAACCACAGCAATAACAACAACAACAAAAATAAACACAAAGTGTATTTACTTTTCACAGAAAAAAATCGTTTACTTATTCCAGTCAGTGAATACAGGCAATGCTCATGGATCATGTGACTTTTGTGTATAAGTACACCCAAAATGGGGACGGGATAGCTCAGTGGTCGGAACACTCGCTTTCCCCCAGCCAAGTTAAGCAGTGTCGAGCGTGGTTACCAGTTGGATGGGTGACCGTTTGCGCGCCTTGGCTTCAGTACAGTTCCCCCAGTTCACCCAGCTGTAAATGGTACCTGCCCTCTTTAGGGTCAGGGAAGGTAAAGCAGCGAGGGAGAGGAGATGGGCGCCGCCCTCAATATGCTGGCCACTAGAGAAGTGAGGTCTCTGACGCCACGCTCCCCTACGACCTTATAGGTTATGGGACTCCTTTACCTTTTTACCTTTACATCCAAAATCCTCATTTTCTAGACGTATTATAAACAGTTGAACTTTGAAAAGGGGACCTATGATGATAGGAAAATTCTGTGTAGTATTTGAGTGGCATGACGCTCTGTGGGCCACCATGAACAAATTCAACATGGGCCAGTAGCTGATCCACACCATCAAGGAACTCTACTCAAAGGCCACCAGTGCAGTACTCGTACAGGGCACGGTAGGGGAATGGTTCCGTACCTCAGTTGGGGTCCGACAGGGATGTCTGCTGTCGCCGACACTGTTTAACATTTTCCTCGAACGCATCATGACTGACGCCTTGGAAGACCACACAGGCACAGTCAGCATTGGAGGGCGAACAATCACCAACCTCAGGTTTGCCGATGACATTGACGGTCTGGCAGGAAATGAAGAGGAACTGGCCAACCTAGTGAAGTAACTGGACGAAATATCCTCACGATACGGCATGGAAATCAGCGCCGAGAAAACAGTGCCCAGCCAATCACCACCAAGATCACTCTCAGCGGAAAAGAACTAGAGACAGTTGACCATTTCAAGTACCTTGGAGCCATCATAAATGAGGAAGGATCGAAGACCGAAATCCTAGCAAGAGCGGCACAAACAACAGCAGCAATGGCAAGACTGAAGACCATATGGAGAGACAGAAACATCCCTCTCGGAACCAAAAAGTTACTAAACGCGCTAGTCACCTCAATCATGCTTTACGCATGTGAGGCATGGACACTGAACGCAGACCTACAAAGGAGGATCGAAGCAGTAGAAATGAGATGCCTCAGAAGGTTCCTTGGCATCTCATACAAGGACCATGTCACCAACAATGAAGTCCGCAGAAAGATCACTCAACAAGTGCGGGACTATGAAGACCTACTGACCACGGCGAAAAAGAGGAAACTCAGATGGTATGGGCACGTAACACGCTCAGAAGGACTTGCAAAGACCATCCTGCAAGGAACAGTCCAGGGGAAGAGAAGACGGGGCAGACAGAGGAGAAAGTGGGCCGACGACATCCGCGATTGGACAGGGAAGGACTTCAGTGTCACCCAGGCACTCGCCCACGACCGCGCTAAGTGGAGCCAGCTGGTCCACCGTTCGTCCACCATGCAGCACCCCTACGACCCTGGCGGGTTACGGGACCAGTGAACAGTGAACAGAACCAAATGCCAACAGAATACACATATCTTACTTTGGTTCATTGACAGGCTGAAAAGATTGAGTGAGTACGACTTAAGATTTTGCAGAGACGGGAGCGGTGGTGGCAAAGGAGACTGAGATGGGAGAGGAAGGGAATATGCCAGCCCCACCATTTAGGTACAGTAACTTACTTACTTACTTAGGCCCATCACTCCCCCTGGAGCATAGGCCGCCGACAACAGTCCGCCAGAGTCCTCTGTCCTGGGCTATTCTCTCCAGCTGTCTCCAGGTATATCCCATCTTTCTGGTTTCTGCCTCAAGGTCGCGTCGCCAGGTGTTTCTTGGCCTTCCTCTCTTTCGTTTTCCCTGGGGGTTCCATGATAGTGCCTGCCTTGTGATGTTGCTGGCTGGCTTTCTCAGGGTGTGCCCAATCCATCTCCATCTCCTGCGCCGGATTTCATTTTCGGCTGGCAGCTGGTTGGTACGTTGCCACAGGTCTGCGTTGCTGATGGTGTCGTGCCAGTGGATCTGGAGGATTCGTCTCAGGCAGCTGTTGATGAAGGTCTGCACTTTCTTGATGGTGGTCTTTGTTGTCCTCCATGTCTCCGCTCCATATAGTAGGACTGACTTGACGTTGGAGTTGAACAGCCTGATCTTTGTGCGGGTCGACACCACCTTGGAGCTCCAGATGTTCTTCAGCTGCAAGTACGCTGCCCTCGCCTTGCCAATTCTTGCTCTGACGTCTGCGTCTGTGCCGCCCTGCATGTTAGTGATGCTACCCAGGTACGTGAATGTCTCCACTTCTTCCAGCTCCTTCCCATTTAGTGTGACTGGGTCCTCACTCACTGCGTTGATCTTGAGAATCTTGGTTTTGCCTTCATGGATCTTGAGACCAACTTGTAATGAGGTGGCTGCTAGTTCTGTAGTCTTGTCCTGCATCTGTTGGCGGCTGTGGGAAAGCAGGGCCAGGTCGTCTGCAAAGTCGAGATCATCCAGCTGGTCCCACAGTGTCCACTGGATTCCATTTCTTCTGTATGCCGTTGAAGTCTTCATGGTCCAGTCGATCGCCAGGAGGAAGAGGAAAGGTGACAGGAGACAGCCTATAATAAGACGTCTGATTATAGGAGTGGGGGCGGTGGGATAACAGGGGATGTCACTACACCTGTCACAGTTCCATCAGGCACTGATGTGGTTTGGTTTTTCCAAACATATCTTGACTTCAGATGGAGGTATATTAAATTTTGTTCAGTACCATACTAATCCGTTTAATTATGGGAAATGTCAGGTAATACATATTTTGTACAAGATTTGAAAAATTTCAAAACATCTTTCTCACTATCGCTGACTAGCTACTTTAAGAGATTATGACTGCATGTGCATGTCTAACAGAAAAGATAAGTGGAAACACCCCCCCCCCCCCAGTAAAACTATGCTCAGTGTGCTTTGGTTTCAGATTTATTTTCATCCCCAGCCAGGTTCTAGGGTAGACAGACGTAGGCCCAGTGAAAAGCGAATTCAGAAAGACTGTTGACTCTCTGCCAACAAAGGAGAAAAGAGCAAAGTCATTCCCTGTCCACTGCTAAACACACACACAGAGCTCTAATCAGACAGTTCTATGAAGCTGTAGATCTCTCCCATGTCCTCTTGGGTTCCTTTTATGTTAGCGAGCTCGTTAACAAAACACACTGGCAACAGTCATTTGTAACATGGCTTGATGGTCTGGAGACTGTTGCTATCGATTCCTCACTCCTTATCCCTCCTTCACTTTTGCATGAAGCACCTTCATCTTTCAGTTACTATTTTCAGGAGCAAAAACAAGTCTCAGTGGCAAAAGAGAAAATGAATTACCAATATAGCAGCTTTGCTGCTGAAAGGCTGCAGGTTTACATTACGTTATACAGAGGGAAAACCTGATATATTGGCTTCAGTCAGTAAATACGTGCCATATTTCACAAGTCACGCAGCCCCTTTTGGAAAGTACGCACATAATCTCGCAAAAAGTTGTGAACTGTCAAACTTTGAGAAAGGGAGAAAGGGAGCCGTATGAGTGAACAAGAACAAGTATAATTATAGTACGTCAGTATAGAACTATCTTTTTAAAAAAAGTATATGGGTTTATTAGTTTGGTCAGTTGCTGGCTGAAATAACTAAGTGTGATATCCTTTGAAGAGGTCGTGGCAAGAGACAGATGGGAGGAGGATGGAGGGAAAGGTACAAGTCCCACTATTCAGCACACACACACATAAGACAGAAGGTAGAGGAGAAAGGTGCCTATGTGGTGGAGGGAAATGCCAGCATTCATCTCACATTTCTGCCTGGCATCACATTATGATATCTCTGATCCTGGTTTTGTCCTTTCAAAATGTCATTGACCTTGCATGGAACTTTATTTTGTTTAATCTTACTTCCCTTACCACATTCATGTATTGTCAACAGTGTCATGGAATATTAGCTATTTTAAACAAGAATTCATTAATATTCTTTCATTCATTTTCAATGATTTGTTTATGTCGGTTTTTTTAAAACAAACCAACAGTTCACTGTTGCGTGTGTAAAACCAGAACACTCACCAGAACAGTCAGCTAAAAGAAGCAACATTATATTCTGCATGGTTGGGTTTCAAATGTCATCTCCAGCCAAGTTCAGTGGAAGACCCACGACATACTGGATTCACCACCTCTGCTGATTGTCTGCCAACTAGGAAGAAAGAAGTGTGGCCTTCATTATCCACTGCAAAACACATAGTACATAGCTATTCAGTTTGTCAGGGGTTCGTTTTCAGAAGTTATGAGGCTACTAGTCTCTCCACTGGATCCTCTTAGGATCCTTTTCTGTTAGTGAGCTCCTCAGCAAAACACACTGGCACCAGTCATCTGTAATACGGTATCATCTGGAGACTGTTGCTTTTGATTCCTCACTCCCTGTCCCTCCTTCACTCCTGCACAAAGCGCCCTCATCTTCCAGTCTTTATTGTCAGTTGTTAACACACCTTTGAAAGTGGCATGAAGGAAAAATGTTGCTACAATTACAGTATCTTTGTTGCTGAAAGGTTGCAGGTGTACACCTCACAAGGGGAAACAGAACTTGTTTAATGGCTTCAATCAGTCAACACGTTGAATTCCGTCTTTCGGAAGAGTAGGCCATTGTGTGCGGGTGGGAACTGATGACAAAATTGACAAAAATGCATGCATACCGAGACTGGATAAAAAATGCACATGAGTGCTTAATTATCCTCAAAATAAAGAAGAAAATAAACAAAAAGTAAGTAAAACTCCAGAGGTCACATGACCACTTTTGAAAAAGGTACCTACACGCGTAATCTTGAAATTTTAATCTTCTTGCCAAAAAAAAAGAAGAAGAAGCTGTAAACTGTTGAACTTGGGGAAAGGGAGGCAGCTGCACGCCTGGGTGAGAACAGGTTGTACATATTATAGTATGTGAACAAAGCGTAGAACTAGAGTACTGACACTAGGGAATAGGTTTATATTAGTTTGGCACGTTTTCGAGCTGAAAGACGTGAGTGTAATATCCATTTTTGAAGAGGACAGGAGTGGTAGTGACAAGGGACAGGTGGGAAGAATGAAGGGCAAGGTGCCAGCACCACTGTTCAGCAACTAACAGATGAGCGTGGGGAAAGGTATGTCACAGTGAAGAAAAATGTCTGCACTGATCTCACTGCTCAGTCAGGTATTCATATTTTGGTCAGACATATCTCTGATCTCGTTCTGTTCATTCAAAAAGCCATTGACTTAAAAAAATAGAGCTTTATTACGTTTTGTTTCACTTCCATCATCATATCCCTTTGTTGGTGAAAATGTTATTGAATATAAGATATTTTACGCATGATTGTATCCATATCCTTTCATCCATTTCATATGATTTAGTTGTTGTTATACTCTAGCACTCAATACTGTTGACTGTTGCATGTGTAAAACCAAAACACTCAACAGAAGAGATATCAAAAAGTGGCAGCTTTATGCTCTGTATATTTTGGTTTCAGAGTTCACCACCAGCCAAGTTCAATAACAGACCCATAACATAATGGATCACCAACTGTTGATTCTCTGACAACGAGGGGCAAAGGAGTGCAGTCATTTACCTTCTGCTGCCAACTAACACAGCATTCAGCTATTCAGCTTGCAGGGGTTCTATTCCACAAGTTCTGAGGCTGTTGATCTCTCCATTGAATCCTCTGGGGATCTTTTTCTATTAGTCAGACCAGTAAGAAAAAACACCCAACAAAACAACAACAACAAAAACCGCCCTGAAACCATTCATCTGTTACATGTTTTCATATGGAAACTGTTGCTTTTGATTCCCCACTCTTCACTCTAGCACAAACCACCTTCATCTTCCATTTACCCTCGTGGGAATGCTGGGGACCTTTTAATATAAATAGAATCTCCACCTTCAGGAAATTCTTTGCTACGAATTCCCTCTTTTCTATCATTCTCTGTTTCTGCCTTGTTCCTTTTCTTCTTGTCGCCCCCCTTTTGTCTATTTTCTGCTTTCTTGGTCCATTCTCCTGCCTTTCTTCCAGAAAGACTTATAAAATAACAATTCTCTCCCATGCCGAAGTCAGATGCACTGGGCCTGAGTTGCCAGGCGCATGATGGCAGCGCAATGCATTTTCGCTCATGTGACAGACAACAGTAGTTGCTGTCTGAGCGTTCAAGGAAGAAGAATCTTTCATTTCTGATTCTCAAGTGTCTATAAAGAATGTGGCAGTGAACTGTGGGCAAAGGAACTCGCTAATGCATTTGTTCATAGACCAGAATTAACTGATTTTGTTAATTTCTCAGTCAGTCTTGAATGCTTCATTGTAACACTCCCTAGCCTTTCCCTCCCTCCTTACTTCCCCTTCTTGTGCTTTGTCTCGCTTTGTTTTTAGTGTAGAAGAGACTATAAACACACATCAACAACAACAACAGTTCTCGGGTGTAAACACACCTTTCAAAATGTCCTGAAGGAAACAGTATAGAAGCCACTACAGCAGCTTTGATGTTGATCAGCAGCAGGTTGATTTTCAGCAGAAAAGAAACTTGTCTTCAGTCCCACAGAGAATACAAACAGCGTTCAACCGTCACACGGTTCTTTCTGTACAAGTACACTCATAATCTCCCATTAAATTCTGCTCCTATTCATAAAAAAGTTGTAAAATGTTTTGAATTTTGAGAAGGAGCGATAATATACTATGCCTGGACGGGTACAGGTTGTATATACAATGTGAGCGAAGTGCTGTTTGAACCTAGGATACTCACAATAAGATATGGGTTTATGGGTTTGGTCTGTCGTCATACTGAATGGTTAGAGTTTGGCATTAACTTTTCAGGAGGTCTGGAGAGGTGGTGACAAGGGAGAGATAGAGGAGGAAGAGGTTGTCCCCCCCCCCCCCCCCCCCAGATCCGCTATTCACTGCAGAATGAGGCAGGTGGGAGTGGAGAAAGGTGGTGAGAGGGGGTGTCAGTATTGCTGCATACTTTATGGGGAGGGGGGGCATGCTGTCACCCATCTGGGTATGTGCTTTCAAAAAATGTCGATGACCTCAGAAGATGGAAGTTCTTTTTTTAATGATCGCTTTTTTCAACCTCCTAGGCTGACGTTAAATCAGAAGTTTTGGTATTAGTATTGGTAATTTTTGGAGAAAAAATAATAAAACCAAAAACAACAACAACAAACCCCAACAAAACAAATACCCCCCCCCCCCCCCACTCCCCATTATTGATGCTGTAGAGCTAAATGAAAAACAAAAGCAAAAACAAAACTCAGATGTGTTGGTTCACAGCTTTATTCAGGGGTGTTTTGTTGTTGGTTGGGTTGTTGTTGTTTTTTGGGGGGGGGGGGGGTGGGGACACGCCTGCTAGAAGACTTAACAAGAGGGAGTGACAAAATTAGCAGGTGGTTTTGAAGGAACTGTTTTGTTAAGTGCAAACTTAGGCCCGCGTAACTGAAAATCACCAGAAAGAATTGAAGATATGCGTAGAAACAGGTAACAGACATTTCTGTTCATGTTGTTTACCATTTCTCCTCTTGTCTTACTGGTGTTTCTTGTCCTGGTCACTGTTCTTCTCTTCTGTTTCTTCCTCCACAAGGCTAAGAGACTCTTGACACACGTAGAAAAGTGCTTCCTTCGTGACTCTTTCGTTTTGTTTGTGCAAATTGTAAGACGGTCTTTTGTAAACTAGTTCTAGTTTTATTCGTCCTTTTGTGGTATCACCGAGCTGTCAACATTATGGTTCTGCCTTTAATTCGAAAAGGTCGATATGGCTTTCCAGGATAGCTTCGTTAAAGAGAAAAACTATTAATCAAAACATGGAAGACTGTAGGACTGTGTTCTCTGTGTGTGTTGATTTCAGGATTTACGTGTGTACAGTTCATTTGTGTGTTTTAGCTATAGGATTCATGCAGGCTATACACGTGCATCGGTTTCAGGATTGTATGTGTAGCTCATCTCTGTCTGTCTGTCTTCCTGTATGTCTGTCTGTCTGTCTCTCTCTTGAAAAATAAAGATTCATTCATTCATTCATTCATTCTCTCTCTCTCTTTTGCTGTGTTTGGTTTCAGACTTCATGTAGGCTTCAGTTCAGCAGCAGACCAGACTAGGCAGCACTGATGATATGAGGAATTGGCCTCAGTCTGTTGTTGGGCAGTCCTGAGGCGGCAGTTATGTCTGCAGCTACACAAACAACACTCTGTGGAGGGGAAAGTACTGCCAGGAGTTGACCTCCTCTGTCCACTCCAGGCTAGGCCTGTCAAGGAGAAAAGCATTATTATATATCGTTCAAGGCCATGCGCATGCGTGCGCACGCTCGCATTACACGTATGTACAGTGCGCGCGCCAACACACACACACACACACACGTACGCGCGCCCAGGCACACACATACACATGCACACACACGCACACACATATACACACGGGCAGGCGGGCTCAATCACTCCCTGAAACACACAACACACACACACAAACCACACACACACACAACACACACACACACCACACACACACACCAACACACACCATCCACACAACACAACACCACACAACCCACCACACACACACACACACACACCAAACTCTACTCACACCAACTACCCACACACACACACCACACACACCCCCACACACACACACACCACACACACACACACCACACACACCACACACACACCACACACACTACTACACCAACCACTACTACACCACACACACATACACACCACCACACACACACACACCACACACACACACACACACACACACCAACACCACACACCCCACCACACAAACACACCACCACAACCACACCACCACACACCACACACAACCCAACCACCCACACCCAACACACAACACCCCAACACACAACACTCTACACCACACACACCACCACACACCACCACCACACCACACCACACACCACCAACACCACACACACACCACCCACACCAACCCAACACACCCAACACAACACACACACACACACACAACACACACACACAACACCAACCTACACCACACACACACACACAACCACAACACACACCCAACACAACACACACACACACACACACACACACACCACACAACACCACACACCTACTACATAACAACACACCCACAACCACCACACACCACAACCACCAACAACACACCATACAAACACCAAAACACACCACCACCACCACAAACCACACCACACACAACACCACACACCACCCCCCCAACACACACACACACACACACACACAACACACACACTCCAACACACACACACACCAACACACACACACACACACACACACACACACACACACACACAAACACACAACACACACACACACACACACACACACACACACACACACACACACACAACACACACACACACACACACACACTCACACACACACACACACACACACACACACCAACCTCCAACACAACACACCAACACACACACACACACACACACACACAACACACACACACACACACACACACACACACACACACACACACACAACACAACACACACACACACACAACACACCAACCTCCAACACATACACAACCACACACACACACACACACACACACACACACACACACACACACACACACACACACACACACACACACACACACACACACACACACCATTTGGTTGTTGAGCTAGGTAGACCTACCTACCTACGGCTTCTATACGTTAGTAATGCCGGGAGGGCAAACTTGATAGCCTCCAGTCTTTGCACTGCGCCCCAGGGGGTCTCTCCTCACCTGTCATCTCCTTTCCTTCACACAACACCGCCACCAGCCTGGAACCAACCACCTGTGACGTGTTTCCAGAAATACATACATAACCCTCCCCCCCCCCCCTCCCCACTCTGAAACCCCCCCCCCCCCTCCCCTGCGTCACACACTCAAGCATTTACCAGGCAAGCAAGCCAGCAAGCAAGAAAGCACATGTGTGCGTGCGCGCGCACACACACACACACACATACACACACACACGCATTCTCTCACTCTCTCTTTCACATGCATACACAGACACACACAGACAGACAGACAGATAGACACACACACACACACACCCACACACACACACACACACACACAAGCATGGACACTCACTTTGGCACGCACGCATACATATACACACATATAAATATATGCAGACAAGTGCACGCACAACAACAACAACAACAACAACACGCAGGCACACACACACACAACCCACTACCACCACCCATACACACACACACACACCTCCCCTCCACCCACCCACTCCCCCACCACACACACACACGACCACCACCACCACTACCACCTCCCTCCTTGGCCTATCTATCTTCTCCACTATTCCAGAGAGGAGCAGCCTTCACCTTCAGCTACCTGCTAAGTCTTCAGGTGTGAACATACCTTTGATTAGTGCCTCACCTCGGTAGGAACAGACCTAACTGTTATTAAAGTGGCTTTCTTGCTGAAAGGCCCCAGGTTGACATATTGCCGGAATATCTCCTTTAATGGCCTCAGTCCTTTGGAACAAGAGATTTTTCACGGTCCAAGTAGTATCTTAAGAGGGGAAAAAATCTACACAAAAACAGAACTCCCCCGAGTTTGTATTGAAGATATAGGTAGTCAACAGTGGAAGAACTGTTTAAAGCGTGGAAATCAGGTGTTAGGAAACAGGGTTTTGTGTAATATGAAAAGGGTGGAGTTTTGTAACTAGTGGAGCTCTTTCTCAGGGAAGACCAAAACAAAGGGTTGTACATTGTCATAAACTTTTAGCAGGTGGAACTGACGTAGACCTGACGTCAGTTTTTGGGTGTGTGTGTGCATCGGTTGGATGGTTTGGGGACAAAGCACCTGTCTAGTTGAAAGGGGTAGATCCACAATTTGAAACCTGTTCGAAGCTCCCCCCCCCTCCCCACCTCCTCCAATCTACAATTAGTTTGCATTGAAAAGACCATGAATTTAACTTTCTTGTGCTTGTTTGTTGATTATATTAGAGTCCTAGTGGAGTTATCTGATTTAGGGACTATATCAACCAACCATCATAACTGAGCAGCTCTCTCAGACTATATAGTCTGTTATTTCTGTGAGAACATAAACACCACACTGAATTAGCCACATCTCCACAATCAGATCTTCAACAACAACTGTAACCAACACCTTCATCACCACCATCACTGCATTAACAACGACAATACAATCTGTGATATCAACAAACCAACAACGAGGTCCATCTTCCATCAACACTGTAATACAAGAACAATACAAACAAAAACAAAAACAAAAAACCCCAAGAA
>CM054135.1:53829663-53834663 GCA_028751875.1 Rapana venosa
GAACACATTGGTCAGGGACTGTTATGTAGATATAGAGATCTATATAACTTCATATGTCTTGTGTATAAATCCTGGGTGACTTTGAAAGGGGTCGGCTTTTCTCATAACACATCTCTCTCTCTCTCTCTCTCTCTCTCTCTCTCTCTCTCTCTTAGCACTTAAGTCAGTATACAAAAACATACACTTCCGATACATAAGTATATATTGTCCGGCCTTTTCCTTCGTAGCTTGATACAACGTGATTCCAGAACAGATGGTAGATAAGTCAAAAACCATGTAAGCTTTTGCCTTTCTGCTGGTGTTATGGGCCGCGCAATTACTACTACTACTACTACTACTACTAAAAACCCATCCCCAAACCAAACACCTTACTCCCCCACCTCCCCCTTCCAATAAAAATAAACGTTTAAAAAAATCCAACACAAATCCCAAAGTCAAGATGCAGCATGCAATCGGTGATTGTACAAATGCACACAGATTGTCACTACACAGGACCTCAATTTTTCCCTGCTGATCACCACCCTTTCCCCTCCCCATGCCTACACCGTAGCTATACTTTCGTAGTTATATAAGTCTGTGCAGGTCTGATATTGTAACGGATTATTTCCGCCACGAGTTTGCTGCTGAAGTCGATCAAAGGAAGTTTGTCCCTGAACTGGAGTCAGACAGCCTTCAGGACCTTTACCTGGGATTATTTTCGTATTGATATAGAAAAGTCAGTGTCCTTGAACTACTGACAGAAATGTTTCTTTGTGTAGAACAGTCACAGCAAAACTATGACTGCCAGAGTTGAAAGAAAGGAAAGAGCCATTCATTGAGTTTTAATGCGATTTCTAACAAATAGCTACGAACACAGATGCACACATAAAGGCGCATGCGCGGCACACACACATAGCTACACACACACACACAAGCTCATGTGTGTGCACGCACACACACCTTTATATGGTGTATGTGAGGAAAGCAACAAAACAAAACAACAAAATCACACAGACATTTATAACAAAAGCCTCACATCCCCACCCCTGACGACAACAACAACAACCACAACAACAATAACAACACCTTACTTTTGACATACATATATAGATAAGGAAATCGAACCTTTAACCACAATCTCAACATCGGGACGGTGCCTCGAACAGGAGTATTTAGCCTAAACAAAAAAATCTCGGAATTTGGAGGCATGACCCAGAATGTTCACCCAGCAAGCCCTAGCCCCAATCGTGCGGAACTCTCTCTCTCTCTCTCTCTCTCTCTCTCTCTCTCTCTCTTGTTGTTGCTTTTTTGAGGGGGGAGTATTCGGTTGTTCCCTCTCCCCTTGTTGTTGTTGCCGTTTTTGTTTTGCTCTTAGTTCTTGCTATTTTTTCGGTCGTTTCTGTGTTTTCTGTTCTGCTTTCTTTCTTACTTGTTGCTACTTTTTCCCCCCTCTATTCGGTGATTCTTGTGGGGATTTTTGTGTAGATATTTATTTCCGTAAACTGTGTAAGTGTATTGCTATGGGCTTTATTTTATTTTATTATCATATATATCCTTAAGGGCGGGGACTGGATGTAAAAAAAAGCACATGGGTGCTTATTCATTATCCTCGAAATAAAAGAATTTCTCTCTCTCTCTCTCTCTCTCTCTCTCTCTCTCTCTCTCGACTATGTCGCAATGTAATCAGATCAACACGACAGGGTGTGGAGCCCTCACGTTGTTGGCACTGTGCCATAGTAACATATTAGTAGCATGACTTTGGTCCCAGTTCTAAGAAAAAGAAAAAAAACACCTCTCTCTCTCATTATAAGACCAGAGGGTTTACTTGTGTGTCCAAACACCATTCTTAATAATGCTTTAGTTCCGCCACAATTGTTCCATCGTTGGTGGAGTCTAAATATGAAAAGTCTCTCCTCTCTCTCTCTCTCTCTCTCTCTCTCTCGCGCATTGTTACATAGCGTAGCGTTTCTGGTTAGTCGTTACTTAAGCGGATCTACAAGACTATGGTCAGTATTCCGCGTCCACCTAATTAATGAACTTGATCGTACTTGATAACTGGATAATCCTCTAGAGCTGAACTCCAGCACTAGTCCTACAGCTGTGGGTCGTTTGTGTCGGCTTGTGTACATTGTTTTCTGTTTAACAGACAAACAGGAAAACAAAGATAAGGAGAGCAAAACAAAGGCGCTGAGAGAGAGAGAGAGAGAGAGAGAGAGAGAGAGAGGAGGGGGGGGGTCTAAGGAAAGATAAACAGACATGGGACAGTCTGTTGTTAATTAAAGGGTTTAGGATTATTGACATCTTAATTCTTGTTGTCGCTGTTGTTGTTTCGCGGGTCCCTGGTGTGTTTCTGTCTGTCTCTAGTCACCCTCCTGATTTTCGTGACTGATAATGCTGAGTACTACGTGTCCAAATCCAAGTCCACAGAATCCGGGTTGTCCTTCCGATAGTCATGTTTCTTGTTGGGTTTTTGTCTTTTTCCCAGAGGTTTGAAGTTTTTCCCCCACCCCTCCCCTCCTTTTTTGGTCTCAAGACGTCTGCCCTTAGCTTACTTTGATGGTTAGTAATTATATGGTTGCAGAGAACGCAAAGGTCGTCTTTAGAGTGGAGGTTACCTAATACTTTCAAGACAACATGTTACCAAAAGGTGCTGATGTGGGAAATGGTTATCTGTCTCTTGTCTGTCTGCCTGTCTGCCTGTCTGTCTGCCTGCCTGCCTGTCTCTCTCTCTCTCTCTCTCTCTCTCTCTCTCTCTCTCTCTCTCTCTCTCTCTCTCTCTCTCTCTGTCTGTGCCTCATATGGGACTCTTAAGGTAACTGGTGTGCATTATTTAGCCATCTTTTCCGGGAAGCATTTTGGGCACCATTATTGATCTATTATGTAGGTGTAACGGTCTTCTGCTGCTGTGCAGGGTACTTTTCAGCTGTTGTTTGATTTGCCTAATATATACTTAACTTCAGCAGCCCAGATGGCTGGACACAGACGCATTAGTTCGGGATTCCTATAATTAAAAGATGTGGACATCACTTGTGTGCAAATTAAGTTTGGTTTCAGAGAAAGCATAACTGGTGTTCCTGATGTTGTTGTAGTTTTTTATTTTAATTTTATCCTTATTGTTGTCCTAGTTACATTTCTTGTTGTTCTTGGGGTTTTTTATTTGGTTTTTTGTTTCTGTTGTTGTTGTTGTTGTTGTTGTTTCTTCTTCTTCTTCTTCTCTTCTTCTTCTTCTTCTTTGCAATTCTTCTTCTTCTCAATTCTTCTTCTTCTTTGCAATTCTTCTTCTTCTCAATTCTTCTTCTTTGCAATTCTTCTTCTTCTTTGCAATTCTTCTTCTTCTGTTGTTTTGGGTTTCTTTTTCTTGTTCTCGTTCTCCCTCTTGTTCGTGTTCTTCGGTTGATCTCATGTTCTTGTTCTTTTGTTTTTGTTCTTTTTTTTTTTACGCGCGCGCGCAAGTGTGTGTGTGTGTGTGTGTGTGTGTGTGTGTGTGTGTGCTTTTAAAATATTCATGATAAGCATATTCCTTCCACCATTAGCTTTCGTCACTTTCTTTCCTGATGTCGTAAGAGGTTGTATAAGGAATGAGGAATAAATGAAGCCCAGTAAATGTATAGCTGCCTGCTGTTCAAGACCTGTCTGATGACTTTGGTTTGTACACAGAACTTAAATGCAAAATAATGTTAATACTGATAATGATAATAATAATATTATTAATAATACGAGCACTACTACTACTACTACTACTGCTACTACTACTAACTGCGCAAACACAAAAGTCAATCTCTTAAGAAATAATTTCTCTATTAACGGCAGACGTCCGCCTGATAAGGTGGTTAAGTCAGTTTAATTTTTTTTTAAAAATATATATATATATACCTTACAATCATGAGGGTGCGGGTTTGAATCTTTGTCTTGGTAGGGGAAAAAGGGGGCAGTGCGAGAAAGCCATTTAGAAGTCATGATCTGGAGGCAGTCAGGCCCCCACTCCCTGCCCCAAAGAGAGTAAAACTGAAATCAACGAAGCACTGGGAAGGAGGCTTCTTGGAGGACTGCAGCGATGTATGGATTCTCTTCTGTTCTGTTCTTTTTTCTTTCTTTTATTTTTTCGTGTTGTTGTTGTTGTTGTTTTTGTTGTTGTTGTTGTTGTTCTTCTTCTTCTTCTTCTCTCTCCTTCTCCTCCTCCTCCTCCTCCTTCTCCTCCTCCTCCTCCTCCTTCTCCTCCTCCTTCTCCTTCTTCTTCTTCTTCTCCTTCTCCTCCTCCTCCTCCTTCTTCTCCTCCTCCTTCTTCTCCTCCTCCTCCTTATTCTTCTTCTTCTTTTTCTTCTCCTCCTCTTTTTTTCTTCTTGGTCTCCTTCCTCTCCTATTTCATCTTCTCTTCATTATCAATAATAACTCTCGTCATATTGCTGTACATAGTCAATAAATGCACACGGCACCACACGCAGGACGTCACAGTTTGATAAGCACACACATACACACACGCACTTGCGCGCTTGCTTATGCACGCACGCACGCACACACACACACATACCCACACACCCACAGACACACACACACACACGCACACAGACACACACACACACACACACACACACACAGACACACACATACACACATACACACACACAGACACACACCACACACAGACACAAACAGACACATACACACAGACACACACACACAAACACACAGACACACAGACACACACACACACACAGACTCCCACCCACAGACACACACATACACACATACACACACACACACACACACAACACACAGAGTTACGGGGTTCCGGTAGCCAGTTGCCCGGGAGAACTGTCCACACGGGCACTGGGGTAAAACAACAGTGGGTAACAGCCACAGCCGTCAGCCAGGCAGAGACTTCTGCATGGAGGGGCAGGCCAGCGGCCCGTAAAGCATAATTATATTATGGCCCCTGGGAAGATCCGAAAGTCAGTCACAAGGTTTCTGTGACGCAGTTTAACACACACACACACACACACTCTCTCTCTCTCTCTCTCTCT
>CM054135.1:53844663-53862163 GCA_028751875.1 Rapana venosa
ATTATTATTCAATAATCGTAATTTTTTCAAAACAATTAACAAGCTTCTTTTATTTCGACTTGCCAGATCTTTACATGCAGTTGTGAAACTAAGCTTTGTAGAAAAACAGATTCCTAGATATTTATATACATTAATCACAGGCATGACTTTTCCATTGTATAGCCATTTTTCGTGAGCAGCTAAATAACCACCTTTTCTGAATACAACAATATTACTTCTATTCAGATTAACCTTAAGATCAAGTGCTGTTGCAGCACTGCTTAAGCTATTCAGCTGCTGTTGTAAGCCTACAACAGTTTCAGATAGCAGGATGACATCATCAGCAAGCAGAAGAATAAACAATTCTGTGAAATCTTGGGGGAAAGTAGCACCATGTTTACCCTTATTAATGACTTCTATGGCTAACTCATTAATGAAAACAGAAAACAAAAGAGGGCTACATACATCACCCTGTTTGACTCCAGTGGTGCAGTATATTATGTCCGTCAGCTTAGATCCACATCTTATTCTGCTTTTGACATTCTGATACATAGCTCTCAAACAACGTAATAATTTACCCTTCACACCATTTTTCAGGAGGATAGGCCATAACAAGTTCCTATTAACAGAATCAAATGCTTTTTCAAAGTCAATAAATGCTACATGGAGCTTACGGTTATATGCAAACTGTTTCGGGATAAATGCAGGTAAAGTAAACATATGATCTATAGTGGAATACCTTCTATAAAACCAGCTTGGTGTTCACCTGTAATGTTTATCTTAACCCATTCCTGTAACCTATTATTAATGATGGTACTGTACAGCTTACTACCTATATCACTAAGAGAGATTCCCCTGTAGTTATAAGGGTTGTCAACATCACCTTTTTTGTGCAATGTTAGGATGATAGATTCAGTCCAATTATCTGGAAAAAGACTATTATCAAAGATTTTGTTGAATAAATTTAGCAGAAAAAGTGCAACATTTTCACCACCATTTTTTTGTAATTCTCCAATGATTTGATTAGGACCAGCTGCCTTATCATGTTTAAGTTTTCTAAGTGCCAATAAAATTTCATCTTTAGATATGGGACGGTCAAAATCTTCCTCAGCTTCTTCATAGTCACCATCAGAGTTCATGGAGTTGTCTACCGAGTCTTTCTCTAGCAGGGTTTTGAAGTGCTGCAACCATCTGGAGAGAGAGAGAGAGAGAGAGAGAGAGAGAGAGAGAGAGGAGGAGAGAGAGAGAGAGAGGAGAGAGAAGATAGTGTTATTGAGGTTCTTCATGTCTGAGTAAATAAGAGAGTTTACAACTACAACATACAGGCAGACATAGAAAGGTAGACAGAGACAGAGTAGGGACAAAACAAAACAACAACAAAAATCAGAGACAGACACCCAGACAGACTGACACATCAAACACACAAACACAGACTCTAGCACCACACCCCATCACAATCACTCAAACATCGATCACACCACACCACACCACCACACCACATCACATCACAGAAACATAACATACAGATACACACCACACAGAAACATCTACGTTCCCTTGCAAGCCAGTCCTTTGGAAGAAAGCTCTACTACACCAAGGTGTCCCTCACTCTCTTGGGTCGAGAGTGAAGTCTGCAATCCTAGTGGCAGGCTCACGCCACACTGATGCGTGTGTTCTCTGGATGGGAACATGGGATGCTGTACTAAACGTGGCACGGGTGTGGGGACGTCCAGCCCTGATTTCGGCATCCTCCACCAAGTGAGGTCACAGGCCAGGACTGGCATGAGCTGCTCTGAAGTGGAATGTGTCAAGTTAGGCCAGTGGGTAGACCTCCTGCAGTGTGACACATGTAAGACAAGACCACACACCACGCATCACAGCCAAACTGGCCTTATAAATATAGCCCAGTCCTTTCGAAGCAACATTCGGCGATGTCCTGTATTCCAGTTCACCCACAATCTCTTGCACATATTATGGAAATCCATTCACCTTCCGTGGCGGGTTCCCTTGATGACGCAAACATGTCCAGCATGCAATCTACTAATCTAAAGAGGGATAGGCTCCGCTAGAGATTTTCTCTCCCCGAGACACACTGTCTGAAAATTTCAGCCCTGCACCCCCATTGACTTTTTAAGGTGTTAGGGAGAAGTGAAGTCTAGATACCTTTTTTTTTTTTTTGGGGGGGGGGGGGGGGCGGTCCTCGGCTAGAGCCCCGTGTTCACCAATGGTGAGATTTTTGTTTATGCCATCGTTTAAACCCACCATTAAGGTAGCGGCATTCTGACTTCGGGAATGACGTCTAAACGCGAAACCAGTGTGCATGCGGTTTCGTTGTTATCTGTTCTCTCCGGCACACAATGGCCTACACTTCGAAAGGAGGAACAAGTTTTAATGTGTGCACAAAATGTTCTGCGTGCGTTCGCACACGGGACCTCGGTTTATAGTTTCATCCGAAGGACTTTCGAGGGAGTGGAGCCGGAACTGGTGTGAACTCCAGGGGAAAAAAATCTCTTCGGAGGGACGGGCACCTTGGTGGAGACCCAGATCGCGAGCGCGACATTCTAATCACAAGGATGCCCAGTGCACCCCCCCTCCCCCCTCCCCTATTAATTCTGTAATTTTTTTCTCAGAGATCAGATGATCACATTGGGAAATGAGGATCGATCTTCTGACGTTTTGCTTATCGATCGCAGCCAGTTTCGGGGAATGAAGCTATTCAATCTGTTCGTGATTTGGTCAGGGACCGCTTCCAAAACAGTTTTGGTAATGAAGTTCGATCTGTTGATGGTTCCTTTATTGATCATTCTTGTTGCTTTATTGATTCTTTTGTTGTCTGTCAAAAAAGCAAAAATGCGTTGCACTGCCGTTAAGCGTCTGACAAGTCAGGCCCAGCACATCCGACTTCGATGGTGAAGACAGATCAAACTAGACGTTGTGTCCAAATCATGTGATTGTGATTACGATTGTGATATGATGTAATGTGATGTGATGTGGTGTTGGTGGTGTTGGTGGTGTTGTGTGTGTGTGTGTGTGTGTGTGTGTGTGTGTGTGTGTATGTGTGTGTGTTTGTGTTGTGTGTGTGTGTGTGTGTGTATTTGCTACAAAGCTTTTATAACTTATCATCCTAATTTGTGTTAGTTTTGGGACTCGCGTTCACATGAACATGTTTTCTTGTGTGGTATTGTCTTTGCTTTTGTTGTTGTTGTTGTCATTGGTGGTGGTGGTGGTGGTGGTGGTGGTGTGTGTGTGTGTGTGTACTCCTTTCATACTCTTCCTGTGGCGAACAACAACAACAACAAAAGGGAGCAGCGCCACCCATTTTTTCTTTACTCTTTTCCTGTCGACGTGTGTTTTTATTTCATTATCAAAGTGGCTTCTTTTATACACAGGAGACATTCTCTTTTTGTCGTGAGTTCTTTTACATAAGCTGAATACATGTTGTTGGGTGGGTTTTTGAAAAAAACCCATTTCAACTGTTTATATCTTAGCCATTGCAGTTAGACCTGCCAGATCTCCTCATTATCACCACCACCAGCACTACCAAGTCACGGTGACATAGACTGCCTGCCTTAGGTGTCTTCACATCCTGGCAGTTGGCCAGAACCAGTCAGAACCGCCTTTCTTCATCACAGGCAGCGGCAAAGTGTATCCTCATTTCTGATTGGTACAAATGTTTCTGCGTGTTGTGTAGTGGCTTTGACGTCAATCAGCTGACTCCAGTCTCTTTGGCTGTTTCGTCTTTTATTGGGGTCTATCTCTATGCTTTGTGCGTGTGTTACACTCTTCCTTGATCCATACACCACGTATCTATCTTTTTTTTTTTTACTCCTGTTCTCCCTCCTTATATGTTTGATCTCTCTCTCTGTCTGTCTCTGTCTCTCTGCTTTTCTTGATGTGGTAAAACCATGTTCTGATTATCATTGTGTTGTATCATAATTGTTTTGATATATTTAGGTTTGTGCATTCTCCTTCCCTCTGTCCCCCTCCCGAATAGCTGAAAAGCCTAACCGCAAGGGATCATTTGTATTCCTATTCGTATTCTGTCCCTCTCTATCTGACTCTGTCACTCAGTCTAACCATCTACCTCTCTTGCCTCCCGTTCTTGTTTTTTCAAAAAATGGTAGATTTTGTTGTTGTTGCTTCAAGGGGTGGATCACCTGTCCAAGGAAGGCAGCAACTTGGAGCAGCCAGCCCAGCCAGCCAGTGTCCTACATGTACAGTGAACAAACACCAGACGTAGCCATGTCCAGTACAGTTCTGACAGGAAAAACTGTGGGAACCTGCAGGGTCACTACACCAGACTGCAGATGTCACCATTCAGACCAGACTAAAAAATTTTTTAGCATGGCTAGGTAACGTAGAAGCAGAAGAAGTTGTTGATTTGTAAAAAAACCAAAAAAAACCCCAGTTTTTATTTGACAGTTCTGACATGGCTTTGGTAGTTGGCCGAGAGGTTAGCAGCGTAAATTCTCTGTATGTCTATCTGTCTGTCTGTCTGTCTATCTGTCTACCCCCCCTCTCTCTCTCTCCCCCTCATTCCCCTCCCTACCGTCTTCTCTTATGATAATAACGAGTGTTAACTGAAGCCTGGAACGAGTTGTCAAAACGTCTTGTTTACTGAATGTCAGCAGGTTACTATTTTTGGTTTTGTTTTGGGGGCTGGGGTTTTTCTTTTTTTCTCTTTTTTTTCGTTTTTTCGGTTTGTCTGGGGTTTTTTGTGTTTTTTTTAAAAAGACGCTTCTTGTTGGTCGTACGTGACTGATTGCTTCTAGTATCTGCTGAACATTGGCTTGCCGTTAATTTAATCTGGACTTGTACTCTCTCTCTCTCTCTCTCTCTCTCTCTCCTTTTGTATGTGCGTGCATGCCTACGACAAGTTGATCCTATCGATTCTCCGCTTTGTTTTGGCCTTAAGTGACTACCCCTGTTGTAAAAAAAAAAAATCCAACAATAACAACAACACACACAGAGTGACGACGACAGACAGATTGGATATTTGCCACATCGTGATTTATATGTATGCCTGGAACTTAATTCCCCTGGGACAGCCTGAGACAAGGAGAAATAGCACAGACCCTCCTTCCTCTCTGGTGCAGGTGTGTTTGTACAGCAGACGTCGTGACGTGCTGGATCCTATTTCCATTCCCCCGTCTCTGTTTCTTGAACAGTACAGTACAGTACAGTACAGTACAGTACAGTACAATACAGTACAGTACAATACAGTACACTACAGTACAGTACAGTACAGTAAAGGAGAGTTCAGGACAGGATAGTTCAGGGTAGGACAGTACAGGACAGGGCAGCACAGGACATGACACTACACTACACTACACTACACTACACTACACAACACTACACTATACTGCACAAGACTACACGATACGACACTACACTACACTACACTGCGCTGCACTACACTGTACTGCACAGCACTGCACTACACTGCAATGTACCATACTGCACTGGACTACACTGCGTTGCTCTCCGTTCCCACCGGCACAAAATGGCCTACTCTTCCGAAAAGCGGAACTGGATTTAACGTGTGCGCAAGATATTCTGCGTGCGTTCGCACACGGGCCTCGAATTATAGTCTCATCCGAAGGACTTTTGGGGGGAGTGGAGTCGGCACTGATGTTAACTCCAGAGGGGAAAAAAAACCTCTTGAAAGAGATTCGAACCTGGGTCAGCACATCACGAGCGCAATGCGCATCACTCTAACCATCAGGCTATCCCGTCCTCCTGCACACCCGCGTAGTTATATATTTGTTGTCATCGGTTCTAACTGTCCACGAATGACTTACTCTCCCAAAAGGCAAAAGAGGCTTAAACGTGTGCGCAGGATGTTCCGCGTGCGTTCGTATGGGCCCTCGGTTTACAGTCTCACCCGAAGGACTTTTGGAGGAGTGGGGGTTAGTGCTGATATTAATTCCAGGGGAAAAATCCCACTGAATGGGTGTCTCGATCCCGGGCAGTCAGATCACTAGCGCAACACTCTAACCACTAGGCCAATCCGACGCCTCCCCCCCACCCCCGTCCCCACTCCCAATGGGAATTAGTATTGATGAATAGGGTTTAGTGCTGCCGTGCACTGAAGGCTTTGTTTCCCATGGCTCTTGTAAGCCTATATATTCCCGTTAATATTTCATTCAGATGAACAGAATTTCCATTTCAGTGCAGTCATAGCTTGTTGGTAAGGTTCGTTTGGTTCAGTGGATTTAATTTCATGATTAACGCTTTGAAAAAAGTAGTTAAGAGACATTACAGACACAGACAGGCTAACAAACATTCACGTTGGCAAACACACACACATACGTCATTACACAGGAATGCACGTAGTCATGTAGCACTCACGCATGTAGGCACACACACACACACACACACACACACCACACTGAGCTGCCAGCCGTCATGCAATATTAACGTGGACAAGCAATACTGACTTTGTTTAGATTGGTTTGTTGAACTTCCGCCGATAATTGAATTTCTGACAAACTATCATCCATTCAGCCTTGGGCAAAAATGCGCGACCCCCTCCCCCCCTAAAAAAAAACCCAACAACAACAAAAACAACAACGAAAACCAACCCCCCCAAAAAAAACCCAAGCCACCCCCTTCCCCCATCCCCCCCCCCCCCCCCCCAAAAAAAAAAAAAACCCAACAAACCAAACAACAAAAACCCGATTTTGGGATTAAGCCAAAGGTTGGAAGATCCGAATAGGGAACGATATAGCGAGGCTACAAGCAAACTCGACAACGCACCAAGCGCACGCACGCGCGCGCGCGCGCGTGTGTTTGTGTGTGTGAGGTATTATGAGCTGAAAACACATTTCAAGCCTGAAAAAAAAGTCGAGGAAAAACGTGACCAGATGAAAGAGTCTTAAGGACTTCATTAAAAGCCTGTTGAAATGTGTACCATAAGAATAGAAATGATATAACGTATCATCGAATGTCGGAGTTGTGGTATGGCTGGGAGAATGCAGGCAACGCACCCAAGATAAAAGATCTTTACCAGCGTTTTCTGGCAAAAAGATCTGATTTCGTCTTCTTCTTCTCTTTCTCCTCTTCTTCAACAGTCTTGTTTGTCTTTTTCGTCTCAGTGTGTGTGTGTTTTAAAAAATAACATTATATAGTTTTGAACACACACACATTTTCTTTCATGTTATCTGGGTAGCCACCTCAGTTATTTTCTTCCCACCTATATTGCTTGTTCAGTTTACCTTTTAAAACAAAGAGGATTTTATTGCATAGCATGAAAAGTAAAATCATGCATATGATACAGAATGATACATAACATACGATTTGTTTAAAATATCAATATCACATCTAAATCAAGATGAATAAATACCAACAACAAAAAAGAAAGAAAACAGAACAACACAAACAACGGAGGGTATACAAATGTACAATTGAGAATATCTAGAATGAATACTCAATCTTTTTGCGAAAGAATTATTGTAGCCATGTCTTCTGTTATTTCTGACGTTCTTGTCATAATAATAATAAATAATAATGACGGTGATGATATATGTAACTTTTATAGGGCTGATTCATGTAAAGCAAACAAATCAAAGTGCTTGCATTCAAATCACTCACGTACATGCGTTATATGCCTATAGTTTAGATAGTGTGGGCAGTTTTCTTTTTCCCTCTCCTTTGTTTCCCTTTTTATAACGGATTTGAATTCATATAAAAAGCACTTTTACATTTATCAAAAACTTCTGAGGACGTCTTGAACAAAAGAACCAACATGTTCATTCATGTGGCTTCAAAAGCTACATTAGTCTCATATTCAAACTGTTAAAGTCTGTTCACAGAACAGGGAAGACTTAGGTACTTTTCGATTTCAGTCTCAAGATCAAGGAGCGCCGTAGGAAACGAAAGGAGAAAACGAAACCGGAAGTAGGTTGTGTAGAACGCTTTCTGGTTGCTGTGGGTGGATACGATAGTCTAGAGGTAACACACCCATATAAAAAGCTACAGAAGTCGTGGGTTCGATCCCCGTTTCAATCTGAACTTTGGTTTCATCCCAGTGAACCTTTTGTGATGATCTGGGTGCTGGTCTTTCGGATGAGACTTAAAACCGAGGTCCTGGGTCCAACACATTTAGTGCAGGTAGAAGAAGGCGTGGGAACAAGAGAGTTGTACTTAGCAACCATCTATAGAAAAAATACACTCTCATAAGGTAAACAAACACACATACAGACGGGAAAAAAGGGGTAGCGCTGCTCTTGTGGCGACGTGCTCCTCACGGAGGGGTGGAGTGGGGAAGAGAGGGGGGGGGGGGGGGGGGGGGGGGGAGGGGGGGGGGGGAGGGAGGCTGGAAGTGGGGGGACGAGAGAAATCTGCCGTGACTGAAAGTAGTGTACAAAAATTACACTACAGTACACTATGCTACACTATGCTTCACAATACTACACTACACTATACTTCACTACACTACGCTTCACTATACTATAGTACACTGCACTACACTACACTGCGCTACGCTACACCACACCTCACCACACCAAACCACACCGCACTACACTAAACTACACTATAACTACACCACACCACACCACACTACACTACACTGCAATACACTACACTACACTACACTGCAATACACTACACTACACTACACTACACTACTCTACACTACACTACTCTATACTACTCTACACTACACTACAATACAATGCAATACAATACAATACACTAAACTACACTACACTACACTGCAATACACTACACCACACTACACTACACTACACTACACTACACTACACTACACTACACTACACTACACTACACTACTACTACCTACACTACACTACACTACACTATACCACACACACCACACCACACTACACTACACCACACCACACTACACTACACTACACTACACTACACTACACTACACTACACTACACTACACTACACTACACTACACTACACTACAATGCAATACAATACAATACACTACAGCTCGTAAAACATGCGGAGGGTGGTGTTATAGTGACGAACACAAGGAGGAAAATGAAATGGAAGACCAGGTTCCAAGTGTATAGGCTAGCTTGTCTGTTTTGTACCTGTGATGCTTGTCGCTAACAGGATTGTATTCACTGGTAGATCGAGAAATAAGCGTGTACCAATGGGCGTATAACTGCACAAAGCCATATTTCGTCTGCTGTTGAAAGCCCCCCCCCCCCCCCCCCCCCCCCCCCCATTTAAATGCAAGCGTCACTGCAGTTGACTTCCACCTTTGCTAATCCCTTTCATACCATTGTCAGGTGATTTGCACGCAGGCACCCTTACCTTTTTCCCCTTTTCCTTTCCAGGAATGGCGGCTACAAGGACATATATTATGTGTTGTTGTTGGTGGTGTTATCAATGTTGTCATCGTTACAGTC
Organism: Rapana venosa; assembly: GCA_028751875.1. Lineage (NCBI taxonomy): Eukaryota > Metazoa > Mollusca > Gastropoda > Neogastropoda > Muricidae > Rapana > Rapana venosa. Next base: position 53,854,035 of record CM054135.1, read on the forward strand.
GTCACCACGATCTTAGATATTGTTGATATTGAAAAGGAAAAGGATTTTTAATGGTTTAGTCTACCCCCCCCACTCCCCTGGTAGGGATGGCCGGGTCTCTTTCAGTAAATTGCCAACTTCTGACAACCAAGTGCTTAAAATTTACTCTCTCTCTCTCTCTCTCTCTCTCTCGGTGATCTCCCTTGGATATAGGCAGGGTGAAAATTTGCTGCGTAAATTTTGTGTTTAAATTGCCAAATAAAGCAGCACCATGCCAGTTGTCCCGTTGCCAACAACGCTGGAAGTGACGCTAGGTGCCCTGCTGCAACAACCCTGCATCACCTCGTGGAAGGTCTGTGGAGAAGGCGAGCAAACGACTGTTGTGCTTCCACTGAAGGCTGGCTCAAGTGATAGGAACATGGCGGGTCAACAAACCCCTGTGTACTTCCGCAGAAAGCCGCCCAGTCAGACCAACAGGGACCAACGAAGGACAGAGGAGAGGAGGCGGCCAGAGGAGAGGAGACAGACAGAGGAGAGGCAAGAAGACAAGGCAAGTGCATTGTTCCCATTCAAAACTTCGCCAAGTTTGTTTATGCCAACACCCCCCATCACCCAGTCTGTCTCACACACCAACACCCCAGCCTCTCCAAGCCACATGCCTTCGCAATCGCTGCTTCCCACACATGATTATCGCGGTGCGTCAGGTGCTGTCACAGTGTTGGAAGCTGACACAGTGGCTGAACAACAAGGTGGAATTGACCTGGTTGAGGTGCCTGTACCTGACATTACGATGGAGGGGGAGGACTGTGAGAATATCTAGATCAGATTCGGGATGCAGGCTACAGTGGAGATACTATAAAGAACTATGTGGGTGGGCTGAGAAACAGATCCCTGCAGAGAAATCTCAGGGACGTTTCTAGAAACAACGACTTTCTTCATGTGTATACCTCTGATGAAATACCTGACACTATCATTTGTGAAAGTGAAGATATGATTTTTCAGTTTATCTGGACAGATGACACTTACAACCCTGCTGATTACTTTTGGTTTGCAAAAAAGAACACCAGGCAACTGACTCAGGAGGAAAAAGACATTTATTCCAAGCTGCAGCTGTGGACACCTGCCGATCGTGACAGAATCAAAGACAGAATTAGTGCTGGACTGGATGTTTTACATGTTATGATGGATGCTATCAGATTTTTTCTGGGTTAGAAGTGACTGTGGTTGCCTATATAAGTGGGTGTGTGAGTGTGTGTGTGTGCATGCGCACCCTCTTGTGCATGCGTGCGCGCGTGTGTGTATGTGTGTGTTGTGTATGTGCGTGCGTGTGTGTGTGTGCATGCGTGTGTGTGTGTGCGTGCGCGCGTGTGTGCGTGTGTGCATGCATATGTGTGTGCATATGTGTGTGTGTGTGTGTGTGTGTGTGTGTGTGGATGAGAGAGAGAGAGAGAGAGAGAGAGAGAGAGAGAGAGAGAGAGAGAGAGCAAAACAGGACGGTTAGGCATATTGTGAGTTAGGTTTTTCACGTGTTGGAAAGAGCACGAGTTACCGGATCAGACGGAATGTAGGGACACGGAAGCCCTGTCAGAGACTCGGTGTTTAAAATGACGTTTGTGGTTGTTGTTACCCTCCCCCCCCCCCTTTCCCCCATTTGCAATGGGCGAAAGTGTTAGGCACTAATTCATCTGATCCGTTATGTAAAACACTTCACCATGTCGTGGAATCCATGCCATGTCGACCATTTGGGCTGTAGAAATGATACATCTGTATTTCTGAAAATACGTGTTTTGTGCCAAGTCCCCTTCCCACTGTCCCCTTGTAAATGGGCTTTAACAGCTTATTACAATAAAATATTGTCATTGTCATTGTCATTCTCTCTCTCTCTCTCTCTCTCTCTCTCTCTCTCTCTTCTCTCTCTCTCTCTCTCTCTCTCTCTCTCTCTCTTATTTTTCTCCCTCCCCAGGACTTTTGTAAAAGGAAATCTGCCAAATACTTCTGGCTTTTAAAAATTTTGTGTTACCATAAATTCATGTTTTAAGAAACTGCCCTAAAGTCCGAACATATCAGCTGAAGCCAGCAGGCAGACCTTCTGCAGAACTACAAGGACAGGAGCAGACCAGACACAAAGCCTTCCACCTAATAAGAGATAAGGCAGATGTAGAAGAATAAGTCTTCAGTAGTTGCACTGGATAAATATAGTTTAGCGGTTGCCTGCGCCCTTGTGTATGTGTGGGTTTGTGTGCATGTTGGTGTGGCACGTGCACACATTTGCACGCAGGATCCCTTGCCCCTTCACGCACGCACACACACACACACACACACACACACACACACACACTGGAACAGAGGGGGAAAAAAGAAAATAATGTGGAAATCACAGCTACATATCTTCAGACCTCACGACAAATGGCCCACTCCACCCAGTTTTTTTCTTTGATTTTGTTTATTTTGTTATATTCTGTATTGTTCTTTTTACAGTAATAGCATTGCTTTATGTGTGGCTAATCTGGTTAGCTCGGAATAATTATGAAGGCTAAATCAAGGGGAAGAAAGGAGAAACCTCAAGCTCTGTTAGCATATACCCCTATGATTGACTGGACTAGCTTACTTCTTCCTTAATCCTTTAGGATTCACTGGAGTACCGCGCTGAGTTTTTCAGCTAGTGTATATAGAATGGGGTAGCCGAACTCTGGGGAGTCCATCGCTCTCCGCGTCATTTACAGCTTACGTGCTGTGTATGTTCATGTCATTTATATAACTGGCTATGACTGTCTACAATATTAACAACTCTGCCCTATGTCCAGTCTCCTAATAACAACAAAAGACGTAGCCAGTCTACAATATTAACAACTCTGCCATATGTCCAGTCTCCAAATAACATCAAAAGACGTAGCCAGTCTACAATGTTAACAACTCTTTTCCACGTACAGTCTCCATATAACAACAAAAGACGTGACCAGTCTACAATATTAACAATTCTATCCCATGTCCAGTCCCCAAATTAACGGGAAAATCGTAACCAGTCTCCACATAGCAATAACAGTCGTGACCAGTTTACATACAGTTCTGCCCCACGTCCAATCTTCAAATAACGACAAAAGACTGACCCATCTAGAATATTAACACGTCAAGCCTCCAAAATAACGACATTTTGCTGGGCAACTGAGCTACTTATTTCGAAAAGTTGTTCTTGAAAACCAGCAGCTCCTGATCTATAGAGGGGAATCCGTTCGTGTCCTGACATCCCAAGCTGGTCTTAACTCCGTCTTCTTTGCTACTTAGATAACACCACACGTAGTGTAACAGATCATTACTACTGTTCCCCAGACATGACTTGAATACGGAATCAGATCTCTTCACCAAGACTAATCCTTTTGCAAGACAAAGTAGTCGACAGTTCATTTCACTCTTAAGGCATCCGAGTGGGGAGGTGGTCTGTTTTCCTATAAGGAAAATAATGAATGCGTGAATGGGTTTACAATACTTTTTTTGTGTTGTTGTCCATTGCCAAAGAAGCTTCAGACCAGGAACTGTTGAAGACGTCATAAGAAGAAGCCAAGCCTGGTCTTTCAGGGCCTGGTCTTTGCCATTCAGTGCAGACATTGCGTAGGCCCCGTGGCTGATTGATTTCTTCTCTGTGCTGTGGTCATTGACGGATTTATTTGCCGCTGCATGCATACAGAATGGTTTTATGTCCTGGTAATTTGTTTTGCTGCTCGTGACTTGTCCTGTAGATGAGAGAGAGAGAGAGAGAGAGAGAGAGAGAGAGAGAGAGAGTGCGTGTGTGTGTGTGTGTGTGTGTGTGTGTGTGTGTGTGTGTGTGTGTGTGTGTGTGTGTGTGTGTATTTGCACACACTTCCATACATACATATGTGTGCATGCACGTACGCAACATACATGCACACCTGGAAGTGGACAAAGAGTGGAATTAAGGACTGGAGTAGGAGGCGTTGTGGGATCGCAATCACCAGTGCCGCTGTCACTGTATCAGTTCCCTGAAACTCACTCCCATTTCGTGATTGCATTTGCGCGTCCTAGTGGAGGGAGGTATCAGGTTATCACTGGTACTGTATTCCAGAGACGTAGATAGTAATAGATAGGTCTGCGCAGTAGATTTAGGTTTATCAGCCCAGCTATGATCAGTAAAAAGCCCTCACGAAGATGTAGGCATGTTAGTATCTGGCTGGGTGGTTGCAGTAGCAACAATACTTACCTGAAAGAAAATGTGTAGGCCTAACTCATCATTCCTCAGATCCTGTCAGAGGATGGTGACGTCAAAGTCCCATCATTCTCTGTGGCTTTATCTTTTCTCTTAGCTCCCCTGAGAGTCACTGGGGCGTGTATCAGATGCTCAGGCCCTGTGCCTTGGGTCAGATAGAATTAACATGGAGAAAACTCCTTTTGCAGTTGTAGACAACAATCACTTAGAGTAATAAACTCTAAATGGTTACGTCCTATCTTTCAGAGCTTTCCAACTCGGCTTTTTTGTGTTTTAAAATCGGTCCTCGGCTAGAGCTCCTTGGTTCACCAATGTCAGATTTTGTGTAAACGACCGAAAAAGTTGTTTGAAAAAGTTGACAGGCCTATTTGGTACTCTGTATCTCTTAGATTGAAGATAAATTCCTTCTATAAAGGTACAATCTTATTGGAATAGAATAAAGGAACTCAGTTCATGATATGTTTTCGACTGAATTTAATTACAGGTTTTACGTTTTTCTTCAAAACTGAAACTGTCAAGAAATCTGGTACTTTTGTATTATCAACACATTAAAAAAAACCCGTCTCACACTGGTATTTAATGTCCTACGATCGCTTTTGCTTTAAGTGGTAATGATTACTCCTCTCTTGCGATCTCTCCACTGGTTGCCTGTGCCACAGAGAGTAAAACTATAAGATCTGTACCCTCTCTTACATTTGTCTCCATAAAACAGCACCTTCCTACCTCTGTGAATGTCTTCTATCTGTACACACCTTTTCGTTCCCTCCGCTCTGCTGCAGATACCTTGTGTTTAAGAATACCGAGATTCAACCAGCCCACCGTTGGCCATCGCTCTTTCTCTGTTACTGGTCCATCGATCTGGGATGACCTCCCTCTCTCTCTTCGCCAAAAGCCTACTTATGACGCTTTTAAATCCAGCCTAAAGACACATTTATTTCAAACCTAAGATTCTCTCCTCTTGTTTCATCTCATTTCTGTCGCTGCCCTCAACACCCCCCCCCCCCCCCATCATCACCCTGCCACAGTATACAACCTTTATTTGTGTGTGTGTGTGGGGGGGGGGGGGGGGCCGCACGCGTGTGTGCGCGCGTGTGTGTGAACATATGAATTTGTAAAAACTTTTAATTGTGCGCGCGAGTGTGTGTTTACATTTGAATTTGTAAAAAAACTATTAATTGTAACTGGCTGCATGTGAAAGACTAGGATGATTGAAAGCGCTTTGATTTGCTGTGGGGGGTTTTGCAAGATATAAAAAGGTCAGGTAAAGGAGTCCCATAACCTATAAGGTCGTAGGGGAGCGAGGCGTCAGAGACCTCACTTCTCTAGGGCCAGCATATTGAGGGCGGCGCCCATCTCCTCTCCCTCGCTGCTTTACCTTTCCTGACCCTAAAGAGAGCAGGTACCCATTTACAGCTGGGTGAACTGGGGGAAATGTACTGAAGCCAAGGCGCGCAAACAGTCACCCATCCAACTGGTAACCACGTTCGATGCTGCTTAACTTGGCTGGGGGAAAGCGAGTGCTCCGACCACTGAGCTATCCCGTCCCCTTACCATGTATTATTATTATAGCCGCGTGCTTCAGATGTCTTGGGTGCGTTCATATACAAGATGTTGGTTTGTCATCTCCTCTAAAGGATTTTCAGGGAAACAGAGTGAATGAAGAAAAGCAGGCGAGCCGTGGGCAGAAGCATAGATGGTGTGAGCTCACAGCATACATCCTGGTCCCTGAAGAGGGGGTAGGCCCTGCAAGGTTCAGTTTGCCTGCCCATGAGACACTGTTTGAACAGTTCTGCGCAGTTCCCCGACTCCTCAAGAAGTGAAGGAGGTAAAGTCACGTCAAGTCAAGACACGTCAAGTCAAGGTGACAGAGTTTCTAAATTTACGTTCCATAAATTAAACCTGAATGGGTTTTTAAAAATTTACCGTCTACATGCCTCAAGGTACACTGAGTCACCCGGTTCTGCCTGCCTCACCCAGCCTATCTTCGACAATGCAGACCATGCCCACCTCTTTTCGCACTGCTTGTGCCTTGTAAAGGCCTTATGCTCCACTCCAAAACGTGGCTCATTCATGAACATAATAAACCCTCTCGCTTTCTTTCGCGGTACAAACTGCTACTAGACAAGGATTGTTTGGATTGTTCTTGCCACTCCGCGAAAGCACCAGAGGTCGGTCGCTTTGACAGATCCTGCATTCCGTCAGATCTGTCGATAAGCCGCCATTAATTTTTTTTTTAAATTGCACAGCCATACCAGGTTGTTTTGGCTTTTAAAAAAAAGAAGAGATTTCAATAAAGGAGGGAACGGTGCTGCATAACTGTTGATCATACAAGCTGAGATTCCATTCCAATTTTTTGTTGTTGGTGCATTTAAGTGCTGCTTTCTTGGCAGGTCAGCCCCCTTCAAAATGATTGACGATCCATAATTATGATCCACTGGTGTGTGGTGGTATACAAACATGTACATAACCGAGTACACGCACCTAATTAGTTCTTTCTTTTCGTCATATGAATAATATATATATATATATCTATATCTATATATATATATATATTTATATATATATATATATATCTCTGTGTGTGTGTGTATGATGTAAGTATGATGCATGATGTATGTATGTATGTATATTTAACATTATTATTCAGAAAAAGTGTGTTCTTCTCCCACCCCCTTTTACATTTTTTTCTTTTTTGTGGGGGGAGGGGGCACTGCACGTCTTTCTGGTCCGGGCCGCTTGCCTCTGTATCTGTGGATCTCTCTCTCTCTCTCTCTCTCTCTCTCTCTCTCTCTCTCTCTCTCTCTCTCTCTCTCTCTCTCTCTCTCTCTCTCTCTCAAAGACAATTTGAAAGTCATGATTTTTTTAGGTAGTTCAAAACGAGTGTCTATAGTATGGCTTGATAGTTTCGATGTTGTGTTTTGCCTTTTTTTTGTCAGCTGTACTCGTTGCCGTTACTGCTAAAAGTGTCCATATACTCTGGCACCATAGCTGTTCCACGGCAATGGCAGTGGACTTACAAAGCATCAAGACTTTTTGTACCGCTATGGGGGATGCTGGCGGCTCCGTAGTTCAGTGTTGATAGTTTCCACACCTTTTGGGAAATTCTGTGCCAGAAATATCATTTTTTCTATCAGTATTTTGGTGCCTTATCTCCTGCCCACCGTCCCCTTGTGAATGGGCTTTAAAAGCTTTCCACCATAAACTATTATCATTGGCATTCTCGGTCTGTCTGTCTGTTTGTCTGTCTCTGACTCTGTCTGTCTGTCTGTCTGTCTGTCTTCTTCTCTCTCTCTCTCTCTCTCTCTCTCTCTCTCTCTCTCTCCTCCCCACACACACACACACACATTGTCATTGATCACGATCTGAGTGCACGAAATGTCAACAAGAGGCCTAGTTGTTATCAGCACACACAAGCATGCTACTAGTATCTACCGTGTCGTTGTGCATGCTCTGTACAAAGAGGGTATCTCAGATCTTTGCAGGGGCACTGGGAGTCTTCACTGGGATTGTCACCGCGTCGTAAAGTGTTTATGACTGTACGTACTTGTCTGGGGACGGGCTGCGTTCTTTTCTTGTTCCGTGTTGAGTACCGGACACCGAGTTGTACTTCCCCACTTACCATTCTGCCTGCATAATTATCTGGAAGTACAGACCGAATGGTCAGAGTAATGGCAATCATACCTACGGACCCATACACTTCACTGGCAAGCACAGCACCCGCCCCCTCCACCCCCCCCCCCCTCACCACCACACACACACACACACACACACACACACACACGTACACATAGAAGGTGGGTAGATGGGGGCTGTTAAGTTCTTGGTAATCTGAAAGGAATCTAGGAAGCTGGAAGAAACAGCCACAGACTTACCAAAAGCATTGTGAGAAAAGTTTGTGGGTTACAGTCGGTAAATAATTAAGTCTGTTCTC
>CM054135.1:53872163-53884663 GCA_028751875.1 Rapana venosa
CTTTTTTTTTTTTTGGTGGTATACCCAGCCCTCAAATATAGATAACAAATGAAAAGAAAGAGAAGCAACCACTAAAGAAAGGTATAAACATTAAAAGATAAATAAATAAAAACTCAACCAGAGATTTTCCTCGAACAGAGTATTTTTGGTCATGTGAACTAGCCGCTTTGGCGCAATGGTTAGCGCCTTGGATTACGGACTGGAACGTTGCGGGTTCGAATCCTATAGGCCCAAGATTCATTGGGGGTTTTTCAGACTCCGGCCGGCTCCTACCCAGAGTGAGTGTGGTGTGGGTTCATTAGGAAGACTGGGACCACACAGTCGAGCTTCATCCACTTTATGGATGCGATTATGAGAGTGTTGCTCAAATTACCTGACCAACACTGCAGGTCAAAAGACTGAAGATAATGAGGAGGATGAATGAACGGATATAAAATTTCGTAATAAATTTAACACATGCACAAAGCAACAACAACAAAAAGGGAGCAGGAGAGGGAGAGAGAGAGAGAGATCTTTATTATTTTTTAAGAATTTATTTTGAAGATAATGGAATAAGCACTCACGTTTTTGCATCAAGTCCCCGTGTGTTTACAGTTTTGTAAATTTTGTCATCCGTTCCCACCGGCACACAATGGTCTACTCTTCCGAAAAACGGAACAGGTTTTAACGTGTGCACAAGATGTTCTGCGTGCGTTCGCACACAGGATCTCGGTTTATAGCGAAGGCCTTTTTTGGGGGGAGGTGGGGGGGGGGGGGGGGGGGGGGTAGAGTCAGTACTGATGTAAACTACAAATGAAAATATATCCTTGAACAGGATCCGAACCCGGGTCATCAGATCACGAACATAATGCACAACGCTCTAACCAACCAACTAGGCCACCCTGTCCCCCCCCCCCTCCTGTTTTTTTTTTTTAAAAAGGGGCTGACGAAGGGAGGTAAATCGGATGAAAATCTTGCACAAATTGGAGTCCAGTCCAGTCCAGTCACTTCTTTCTTGACCTTAATTCTCGCAAACTGAAGTGTGACTGCCTGGTCTAGGCCTATAACGGTTTAGCCCTGGTCACTGAAGTAGGCCTTGTGAGCAACATTGCTGTAACTGTCTGGATCAGGTCAATGACAGCATAATATTGTTTCCTTCTGAAAGTTCTAGGTGGTTAGACCTAGATCTATCATCATCATCATTAACCATTACCCAGTGGTGTGTAGGGCAGCAAACAAAGCGCTTCCACTCCTGCCTATCCTGGGCCAACCTAGTCACTGATCCCCAAGAGTGCTGCATGGCCTTCATCTCACTTTCTACAGTCCTCCTCCACGTTGCTTTTGGTCTTCCTTTCTTTCTCCTTCCTTCCCAGTGCAATGCTGTTCTTGTGATTGACTTTGGGTCTCTTCGGAGGGTGTGCCCAATCCATTTCCAAGACCTAGATCTATACCTCTGCAAAATACTAGAACTGTTGGGTTTGTCATATGTCCGTTTAAAAAAAAGAAGATTTATTTAATTTGTTTTTTTCTTGAATCTTGGGACAAGGAGGACCTGCAGTGAGTATTCTGACACCTTCATTGTAGAGACTGATTTTTCCATCCAACGAAGAGAATAAAAAAGAAAGGAGTCTTGAGTAGGAGTGCAGGGGTTGCTCAGAATGACTCGCCTAGATTTAAAACTATATGGCTAATTGTTAACGGGAAGATTGAAAATAGGCCTACTGGACATGGTAAGTAGATCTAGCCTGTTGATGTATATTCATGATGCCCCGCTTCTTCCCCATTTATTTGTCATGAGTTATTGCTTGATTGATAATTTGTTTAGGCCTAGATCTGTAGAAAAAGAACCCCGTGGGACGATTCAGTTAAGCCTAGGCCTTTTGAAACTGCTGCAGTGCCTTTACGACCCGGAGCAGGTGAGATGAGAATACTGCAGTGACCACGCTCTGTGCTGATTGGAAGTAAAGTAGGGCGCAGCATGAAATATTTCAGTCTTTCTGTTATCACTTTAAAGTACTTTCTTTAATTTAACGTCTGTTCACTCAAGGTGATATTAGACAAAAGATAGTGTTACAATATATACAGAACGTGTGTGTGTGTGTGTGTGTGTGTGTGTGCGCGCGCGTGTGTGTGTGTGTGTGCATACGTGCGTGTGTGTGTGCATACGTGCGTGTGTGTGTGCGTGTATGTGTGTGTGTCTGTTTACCTATTAGTGTCTGTGCACGAGATAAAAGAAGAAAAAAATACAAAGAACTTATGGGAGGGACAGGGGTGAGGGGGGCATTGAAACAGCTTAAACTGCAGCAAGAACAATTACAAAAGTTTTCCAACAGGGCTTCTAACTAAACAACTATCTCCAACATAACCACATTATCGGCCAATAAATGTTCAAATGACATATTTGAAATCTTACCTACAACTGTACCAGAAAAGTATGGTCGAAGTGGGGCGGGCCCGCTATTGCAATAGCGGGCTGACCCCGTCGAAGTAGTGTGTGTGTGTGTTAGGCAAAGGTCTTTTTTTTTTTTTCCAAAAAGTAGCCAGTGTGTGGGATATCTTACCTTGCGTGATTTGTTATCGAGAATATTTTGGTAGGCATATCAATGTCAGTAATTTATTTTCGGCATGATTCTTTACAACTGTGTAAGTTCAGCGTCAAGTTAGGTTTTTAGGGGAGTCAACCAAATAGCTTAGTCGTGATTACGTCTGCCTTGGGGGGTCGGCCCGCTATTGCACGGCCCGAATTGCGGGGGCCTGCCTTGGGGCCTTCCAGGTATGAAAAAAAAAAGAGAGAACATAAAATAGAATAAGATAAAACAAGAGAAAAGCATGCCTGTCTTCCCAGATTTTTCTTTACCACCATGTCTGCATAGATCACAAGTGCTTTTATTTCTGTGCTTTACAAGATTAAGTGCTATAGAAATTCCAAATATCATCATCATCATTATAATGATCATTATTATTATAGACTAAGTGTGTTAACACTATTTAGAGAACAGTGAGTGAAACGCGTGTAATGCCTCCCAGACACTGAAACAATAATTGACTTGTCATCAAGGGTCTGGGGTTTTATGGTTAAATAGGTTGAATAGGTAGATTTATTGATCATTCTTCTTGTTTTCATTCAGTATCCCCCCCCCCCCCCCCCCAACCCCTTTTCAAAATTAGAAAAAAATTCACCCAATACGAACGTGATAGCTCAGTGGTCAGAGCGCTCGCTTTCCCACAGCCAATGTTAAGCAGCGTTGAGCGAGGTTACCAATTGGATGGGTGACCGTCTGCGCCCTTTGGCTTCAGTACAGTTCCCTAGTTCACCCAGCTGTAAATGGGTATCTGCCTCTTTAGGGTCAGGGAAGGTACCACAGCGAGGGAGAGGAGATGGGCGCCATCCTCAATTTGCTGGCCCCTAGAGAAGCTGAGGACTCTGACGCCTGGCTACGACCGTATAGGTTATGGGACATGTTACCTTTACCTTAAGTCACAAAACAAAAATAACTTAATTTTCACCAGATCAATTTTTAAAAATAAAAGTTGTATTTCTAAAAATCATGATAAAATGAACACACACACACACACACACACACACACACACACACACACACACACACAGAGTCACAAAACAAAAATAACTAAATTTCCACCAGATAAAAAAAAAACTTTTTACAAAGTTGTATTTTCTAAAAATCATGATAAAATGCACACGCACGCGCGCTCTCTCTTTCTCTCCTCCCCCCCCCCCCCCCCCCCCCCCCCCCCCCCCCCCCCCCCTTCCCCCTTCTCTCTCACAGACAAAGCATTCCAGCATCTCTGATGGGCCTCGCCTTTTAGGCTCGTCAGCTTCCATCCTAGCCACTAGGCCTAGGGCCTAGGCCTACAGGGGCCAACCCTACCCCATTTTTCACAACAGCTTCAGTGGATTTCTTGTGGCAGTAGGTAGCCTAGATTTTTTTTTTTTTAACCGTCGAACTCGGGACTGTCAACATGGAAGGTGACTTAGTCTAGCTGGAACTGTCGAGGGGTCGTCAGATCTAGGCTCTGTAAACAAAACGGATATCTGTGAAGGTAGACTAGACTAGGCCTAGGGCCTAGGCCCAAGAGGGAAAGGTGGCGGTAGGGTTCAGCCTAGTCGGCCTAGTGGTGGGTGGCTGGGGAGAAGACAAGACTACATTTCTGTTGAAAAGGTGTTGAAAATAGGAGTGACAAGGAAGGGAAGGATCTTCATTGTTGATCATGGATCCGTTCCAGTCATCTCGGTTTGGCTGTATCGTAACAAAGAGAACAACAAACAGAAAATAAGTAGGCCTAGGCCTAGAATTACAACAAATTCTAATTATTAGGCTAGCCTAGCCTAATGTAAAAGGGCGGTTACAGAAAACCACAAATTGAAGTGGTGTATAGTCTGACTGAAATGAAACTAACAAATGGGGGATGGGGGTTCGGATGTTGCTTCTTTCATGCATGTTTTAGTTGACCATTGGTGTTCAGGCAGTTTTTATCCAAAGATGGAGGGACCTGGAGTTTATTGTGCACCCACACCTGTGCCCCATCTAACCTCACTCCCCATCCCCAAATGACCTTGACCCCTTTAGGTCATAAGGGGATCAAAAGGGTAATTATTAATTTTTATTAACATTGATTTTCTTTAAAGGGAAGAGGGGGGGGGGGGGGGGGCACATATTTTTATCTTTTATATCCAGGATAATGGAATAAGTACTTATGTGCTTTTTTACAACCAGTCCCCTGTGTGTATTCAGTTTTGTAAATTCTGTCATCTGTTCCCACCAGCACACTTACAAAAAGGGGAACAGGATTTAACCTGTAGAAAGATGTTCTGCTTACTGTGCCACATAGCTGAGAATACTCCGCAAAAGCAGTAAATAATTGGCTATTATGGAGAAGAATATTGAGCTACTGCTCCCCCCACCCTCTCCTGTAAGTTCAGTTGGCAATGTAACTTTTTTAAAAAACTTTGAACTATTGTAAACTTATTAGGGTCCCTTCCACCATCAAATCTACTCTGGGGTTATATATCCTCATCCACTCATTGCCAATAATTCTATTTCTTTCTTATACAACTACTGGTACACATTATACAAAAATGCTAACGCTTCAAAACAGTTTTTAAGAAAAATTTTTTTTTTAAACAAGACTCTCCAAAACCAACAAATGTCTGACCACCACAGAACACCATACGCTGCTGAAAATTTGACTTGACTTGACTTGACTTGATGTACTGATAAAAAGTGTGTGTATGTGTGTTTACTTGAAGCGATATCCATACAGTGTGGAAAAACTGAAATGTGTGTCAGTGTGTTTGTGTCAATGACTGTGCCCAAAATACATACAGTCAGTGACTGTGTAAAGAAACTAAAATATGTGTGTGTGAAAGCAGCAGCTCTCCCACCCCTTGCCCTGTTGGAACTTAATGGGCATGATTTTGCTTGTTGTGTTTTGTGTGTCTGTATGTGTGTGTGTCTGTGTGTGTGTCTGTGTGTTTTATGTCTGTTGCAGGCCAGTATGTTTGTGCCTCTGACTGTGTCCAGAATGCATACAGATTGTGTGAAGAAACTGAAATGTGTTTGTGTGCCTCTGACTGTGTCCAGAATGCATACAGATTGTGTGAAGAAACTGAAATGGGTTTGTGTGCCTCTGACTGTGTCCAGATTGCATACAGATTGTGTGAAGAAACTGAAATGGGTTTGTGTGCCTCTGACTGTGTCCAGAATGCATACAGATTGTGTGAAGAAACTGAAATGGGTTTGTGTGCCTCTGACTGTCCAGAATGCATACAGATTGTGTGAAGAAACTGAAATGGGTTTGTGTGCCTCTGACTGTGTCCCAGAATGCATACAGATTGTGTGAAGAAACTGAAATGTGTTTGTGTGCGTGTGTTGCAGGTCAGTGTGTCTGCTCCACTGACTGTGCCAGCAACTGTGCGGCAGGATACTACTATGACTCCTCCTCCTCCACCTGCCAGATCTGCCCCCAGGGCGCCTAGTAAGTGAGACTTAGAGCACACAGCATGGCTGAGTGGTATGGTTGCTGTTGTACTTGTAGTCTGTGTTTCTACAGGTCTATAGTTCAAAGTCGTGTCTACAAGAACTAGGTCTGTCATTCAAACCCTGGAAGAATCAGGTCCATGGTTCAAACTCTGTTTTAGAAAACACTAAGTTCATATGTTCATAGTTCAAATTGTGGAGAAAATCTAGGTTCATGGTTCAAATTCTGAAAGAACTAGGTTCATAGGTCAAACTAGGGTATAGTAAAACTCAGAGTTGCGTTTACAGTTTAAACTCTGAAAGAACTAGGTTATAGTTTAGACTAAAAAAGAACTATGTTATCATCAAAACTCTGAAAGATTTAGTTTACAGTTCAAACTCTGAAAGAAGTAGGTTATAGTTCAGACTATAAAAAAGAACTAGGTTATCATCCAAACTCTGAAAGATTTAGTTTACAGTTCAAACTCTTAAAGAACTAGGTACATAGTTCAAACCCAGAAAAGAACAAGGTTCATAGTTCAAACTCAGAAAGAACTAGGTTCATAGTTTAAACCCAGAAAGAGCTAGGTTCATTGTTCAGACTCTGAAAGGAGACTAGGTTATAGTTCAAACTCTGAAAGAACCAGATCTTTAGTTCACACTGTCTTCTCTACTTTCCCTTACTGTGTGTTGGATGCATAGTACCTGATCTTTTTCTGTGCTTGTAACTCTGCAGGAGGTGGTGGCCCTGGCTGACACATTCTGACTTCAAAGCAGTTCTTTTTTGGTACAGGATGATTGCTGGTATGTTTGTGTTCCTGTATCCCACCAAATCCTGACATGAATTATAGCATCTTTAACATGCATATTTGATTTTATGCATGTGCATATACACAAAGGAAATTAAAGCACTGGCAGGTCTGCACTTGAAGTTGATTGACATGGGAGACTGTATACATCTCTACCCTTATTTCAGCATATGCTGCCGCCACCAAGATTCAATTCCAGGACTTTATAGATCTACAGGATTGAAGTCAAGCCAGTCCTAACCACTCACCTGTGGTGTCTGTCAGCCCAGAAGTTAAACTCTGGAAAAAACCAGACATGTCCATAGTTCAAACTCTGAAAGACGGACACTATAGTTGAGTGGTTGAGACTGTTTGATTTCAATCCCTTGGGTCCATGACATTGTGGGTTTGAATCTTGATGATGCCTGGTGAATTAAGGGTGGGATTTTTAAGATCTCCCAGGTCAACTGTAAGTGCAGACCTTATTTTTGTGTATATGCACATGCAGAAGATCAAGTATGCATGCTAAAGATCCTATTATTCATCTAAGAATTTGGCGCATTACGGAAACACAAATACACCAAAGATGGAATGCAACAACCTTCATGGTGGGCAAAAATGGTCGTATACACGAAATCTCTCCATTGATGAACCTTGGAGCTCTAGTCGAGGAACAAAAAACCCCACCCCAAAACAAAAAAACACTCTGAAAAAACTGGAATCATAGTTCCAACCCTGAAAGAGCAAAGTGGATTGTTTGGGGAGGGGGGTGGGGGTGGGTGTTGTGCTCAGATTTTTTTTAAATGCTTCAGATTAATCTAGACATGAGCATAGCTACATGGTATCTACCTAGACAGAACAACACAACTAATATCCTTCCTAGTCTGTGAAAACCTATTCATAATGCATGAGATACATTCAGTTTGCGTGAGTTGAAGAAGATTCTTTCAGTGATATGATAATGGTTATGTTAATTTTTAGCAGAAAAAAGAGATGAAAGGGGGATCATGTTAATGATACTGACAAAGGAACTAATGTAATGTTTTCTTGTTATTCATTCATACTGAGTGTCGATCCCAAATGCACAAAATGTCAACACATGTTACATTAACTTCTGGAGAGAAAAAAGGAGTTCATTGGAATGAAAATGATTGAGCCTTAGAAATGTGACTCTCTACAATGAAAATCTTGGAAGGGAAATACTTGCACATACCACACTGTAAAACAACAAATCTGATATTGTCCTGTATTAAGATTTTTTCTTTTATGCAAAAGCAGAATGGATACAGTTGCTAGTTTCTGAGATAGCGTTAGAGTGTACAGGGAATAAAGAATCTATATAAAAAGTATTTGCTTCAACAATCATTAACATTCATGTGTGTGCTTGTTAGATGAAAATCATCTAATATTTTGTATTTACATTATTGGCAGTGACTAATTTAGTCTTTCGCCATTACTAAATTAAAGGGGTTTGTTGTTGTTGCTTGATTTTTATTGCTTTTTTATTTGTTTAATCTCTTCAAAAGAACAAAATAAGGCTTTTACAATGAGGTTATCTCTGTGTTTTAAAAAGAGAAGGGTTTTTTGTTTATGCTGGACTGCCTGTTGACATTTTCAGTGGTTTTCTGTTTGACACCACTCATCCCAGTTGTACACATATTTATTGCTTCATGGTCTTAATGCCAGGAATCTGTAGGGAGAACAATTGTTAGATTGGCATGAGGCCATAGACTAGAGGAGACTTCACACCCACCCTTTACAGTCAGACTTCACACTTAAACTTCACTCTCAGACTGTGAATTCACTCTCAGACTTCACAGTCTTACTTCACACTCAGACCTCACAGTTGTACTTCACTCTCAAATGTCACACTCAGACTACACAGTCAAACTTCACTCTCAGACTTCACAGTCATACTTAGCTGTCAGACTTCACAGTCATACTTCATACTTAGACTACACTCTAAGACTTCACTCTCAAACATGACAGTTATACCTTACATTCACACTTTACACTCAGACCTCACAGTCATAATTCATTCTCAAACATCACACTCAGACCTCACAGTCATAGTTCATTCTCAAATCTCACATTCAGTCATAGTTCACACTCAGACTTCACACTAAGACATCCCTTTCATACTTCACATTCAGACATCCCTTTCATACTTCACATTCAGACATCCCTTTCATACTTCACATTCAGACATCCCTTTCATACTTCACATTCAGACATCCCTTTCATACTTCACATGCAGATATCCCTTTCATACTTCACATGCAGACATCCCTTTCATACTTCACATGCAGACATCCCTTTCATACTTCACATGCAGACATCCCTTTCATACTTCACATTCAGACATCCCTTTCATACTTCACATGCAGACACCCCTTTCACACTTCACACTCAGACATCCCTTTCATACTTCACATGCAGGCATCCCTTTTATACTTCACACTCAGACATCCCTTTCATACTTCACACTCAGACATCCCTTTCATACTTCACACTCAGACATCCCTTTCATACTTCACATGCAGACATCCCTTTCATACTTCACTCTCAGACATCCCTTTCATACTTCACTCGCAGACATCCCTTTCATACTTCACACTAAGACATCCCTTTCATACTTCACTCTCAGACATCCCTTTCAGACATCACTCTCAGACATCACTCTCAGACATCCCTTTCATACTTCACTCTCAGACATCACTCTCAGACATCACTCTCAGACATCACTCTCAGACATCCCTTTCATACTTCACACTCAGACATCACTCGCATACTTCACTCTCAGACATCCCTTTCATACTTCACACTCAGACATCACTCTCAGACATCACTCTCAGACATCCCTTTCATACTTCACTCTCAGACATCACTCTCAGACATCACTCTCAGACATCACTCTCAGACATCCCTTTCATACTTCACTCTCAGACATCACTCTCAGACATCCCTTTCATACTTCACTCTCAGACATCACTCTCACACTCCACAATCAGACATCACTCTCACACTCCACAATCAGACATCACTCTCACACTTCACTTCCGGACATCACTCTCATACTTCACACTCAGACATTACTCTCACACTCCACAATCAGACATCACTCTCACACTTCACTTCCAGACATCACTCTCACACTTCACACTCAGACATTACTCTCACACTCAGACATCACTCTCACACTTCACACCCAGACATCACTCTGATACTTCACACTCAGACATCACTCTCACACTTCACACTCAGACATCACTCTCACACTTCACACTCAGGCATCACTCTCGCACTTCACACTCAGGCATCACTCTCACACTTCACACTCAGACTCTACAGTCAGACTTCACTCTTAGGCCTTTTTTACATCTCAAACTTCACTTTCTGTCTTCTTTTGTTGCTGTTTTTTCTTTTTTTTTCTTTTTAGGGGGTGGGGGTGGGGGGTGCTTTATTTATTTTTTGGCAGCTTCTTAAAAAAAGTTCCAACTTTTTAATGATTATAATCCCTATTCAGGACAACAGTTAGCTAGGAAAAAGTATGTTGATACTGATCTGTCACCCTTGAAAGTTAAACTTATCATCAGGGAACAGGATAACCCAGTGATAGAGTGTTAACCTCTTGATCTGATAGCCCAGGCATGATCCATCACTGGGGCACCCATTGTAGGGAATTTTTCTCCTGGAGTTAACATCAGTACCGACTCCATTTCCCTGAAAGTGCTTCAGATGAAACTGTAAACTGAGGTCCCGTGTTGAATGCACATAAAAACATCTTACACACATATTAAATTTTGTTCCACCTTTGAAAAGAGTAGGCAGTCATGTGCCAGTAGGAACAGGTGACAAAATCTTTAAAATGTACTCACTCTGGTGTCATGTTTAGACATCATCCATAAAGTTGGAATGCAGTTAACTTTATGGTGGGCAAAAATGGTCGCATACACAAAATCTCACCATTGGTGAACCTCAGAGCTCTAACCAGGAAATGAAAAAACAAAACCTTAACTTATCATCATTGTCATCATCCCAGTCAGTTTACAGTAGTGTTCACTAGTAAGTGGTGACATTCTGATTCAGCATGTATGGACACACAGGCCTGCTTCAAGTTTTACAAATATACGATACTTCAGTTTACAAGTGCAGGCAATACTTAAGTTGCAGGGCATGGGCTATAAAACTTTTTTTTTTAAGTTATCTCCATAATCTAGTCCTCTCTTCAAGCTGGTTTATCATGTGCTTTGTGATATGCTTGTTTCCTGGTGTAATCGCAAAAAAATACGAAGTGATAGAGGTTTGCCACTTGCATAAAAGTGCACACAGGTGGGTGCACAACACTCGCAGTACCTCACACATACACAAAAAGAAACAATACATGTAATACGCACAGCTACATATGTATGTATGGGTGTGTGTATACACGCATGTGCATGCGTGTGTGCACATGCACACACACTCATGCACACACTCACTCATACACTTATACACACACAGACACACACAACACACAGACACACACTCTTGCACACGCGCGCGCACACACACACACACACACACACACACACAGAGTTGTTGTAATCAAGCACTCCATGCATAAAAAGAAAAGTTTTGAGAGAATACCCTGGACAGTTCTGTGACATTGTTTTCATTTTCTTAAAAAATTCATGAGATCACTGCAAAACGCTTGGCGTTTTTAGGAGGTTGGTTTGTTATTTTTTATGGAGTTTTTTTTAATGTAACTTATTTTCAGATTTGTGATTTTAGGTGAAACACACACACACACACACACACACACACACACACACACACACACACACACACACACACACACACACACACCCCTACCCACACACACACACGTGGATGGTTTTCAATCATCTACCAACTGTTAAGCAAAACACAGCAGCATGTCAGGGCAAGGCTACCTATGAAGCACAGAACGCATCATTCATGCTAGAAAATGAGATTGGTTACTGGGGGGTTTTCCTAGACAACCACTGTAATTAATGCAGTGGTTTGCACAGTAGGCTCTTGTCTGGGGGGTTGGCAGTTTGAGTCCATGCAGCAGCAGTTTGTTTTTCTTTCTTCTAGCAGGTTCTGTGGCTCCTACCCCTAGCTGTTTTTCTGATGGGTGAAATGGGACTATACAGACTTTATTCTTTTATTTTGAGGATATGGCGTAGACACTCTTGTGCTTTTTTTTGTTTTGATGAGCACCTTCTCATGTGCTTTGTGATATGCTTGTTTCCCGGTGTAATCGCAAAAAATACTAAGTGATAGAGGTTTGTAACTTGCATAAAAGTGCACACATTATTCACCCACACACATGCACACACACACACATGCACACACACACACACACACACTCACACACTCTCTCACACACTCACTCACACACTCTCAAACACCCACAATTTCACACTCACACTCACACTCACTCACACGCGCACACACGCACACACACACACACACACACACACACTTGTCTGTCTAATATCACTTTTCGGTGGAAGGACGTTAAACTGAAGAACTAACACTCACACACACTACACTACACACACAAATTGACCAAAGGAGTTTCGGTTACTTACCCTCAAGGGTTGCTGACAGATTTTATTGGAACATGTAGCATGCTATTTTAGACTGGAAGTGGGTAATTGTTTATTCTGTAAAAGGCTTGTGGCTGGCTGCATGGTGTGTATTGTTCTTGTGCGGGTGTACTTTTGTAACTGTATAGAGTGTGTAC
>CM054135.1:53889663-54039663 GCA_028751875.1 Rapana venosa
TTGTGTGTGTGAGAGTGTGTGTGTGCCTGTGTGTCTGTGTATCTGTGTTTTTATCCATGTTTGTGTGTGTACATGTTTGTTTTGTGTTTGTTTTAAGGTGTTGTTTCAGGAAATAATTACCTTGTTCTGTTGTAAGATTATACGGTACATTTTATTACATCCTTATTTATATTCTGGCTTTTAAACCTGTCATTTAAGTAGCCGTATTCTGTCTGTGGGTACAGCTGTTGCTTGGCAGAACATATATTTATTTTAAACTTTCTTTTTCATTAGTGCAATCAACTTTTTAAAAATTCTGTTCCTGCTAAAGTATTATGACAAATGAATTGTAAAATAGATTAAGAATGATCACATCACTGAGCATTAGCATGAAGATGATATGTATTCTGTCCACCAGTCATCATACTAATGATGTCTTTTGAGCACAGTATAAGCTTTTAAGCTTGTTGTTGCTATGCTGTTGATGATTGCTGTTCATATATGTGTCATATGTTTTGTTTAATAAAAACCTGTTTAAATCAACCTGTAGGCTGTCCCACCCCACAGTGTGGGGTATGCAACATGAGTTAATGGGTGATGAAAGAAAGGCTGATTTCCACTCCTCTCTCTCTTTCCTTCCCCATCCCTCTCTCACTTTCTACCCCCTCCTCCCTTTTCTCATCCCCAGATTCTGTCTTTGGTTTGTTTAGTCATACAGTTTAAAGTCTATTAACACGTGGTGATAGTAGCTTTTGTCGTTTGTGTGTGTCCCATCTTTCTTGCTTTTATGTTCTATTGTGCCCCACCCTGTCTTGTCAGTTACTCTTGTATTAGTATTTTGTCATGAATGCGTGCTGTAAGAAGAAAACTGCACAGAATTGATTAACATTTTGTATTATTCATAATACAATGTTGTTGTGTGGTTTTTTTTTAAGTACTTAGCATCATGATAGGTAAATAAAGCCTCCCACAAGGTTGACAAGTCGTCCGTTGTGATATTTTGAAAGTAAGCTTTATGTGTTCATTATTTTGTTCAGGAAGGAAGACAACGAAAAGTAAGACGGTAACGACGTATTACAATATTGCTTCTGGTTGTTGTTGCTGTTGGCAGGTCAGACCTCATGCTCCCAGTGCCCGGCAGGCTCTGAGTGCCCAAACCGAGGAGCACCGTCCTCTTGTTCTGCCGGCTACTACAGCACATCAGGACTGGGCCACTGTCTGCCCTGTCCACCTGGGCAGTATGCCGCTAGTACAGGTATGGGATGACCTCTCTGCTGCTTGTTCGGCTTAGAGACAGTGTGTGTTAAGTGTGTGTGTGTGTGTGTGTATTGGGGGGGGGTTGTTGGTGGGGGGAGTGTTTATGTGTGGTGGAGTGTGGTGGTGTGTGCGTGAGTGTGTGTGTGTGGTGAGTTTATTTATTTTTATTTATTTATTTATTCTTTTATATCGAGGATAACGGAATAAGCACTCATGTGCTTTTTTACATCCAGTCCCTGTGTGTATGCGGTTTTGTAAATTCTGTCATCTGTTTCCACCGGCACACAATGGCCTACTCTTCTGAAAAGTGAAACAGGATTTAACGTGTGTGCAAGATGTTCTGCATGCGTTCGAACACGGAGCCTTGGTTTATAGTCTCATCCTAAGTGTGTGGATGCGTGTGTGTGCATGCGTGCGTGTGTGTGGATTTGTGTGTGTTTTCTGGGGGGAGAGGGGTATGTGCAGGGCTCTGTAAACTCTCCAGCTCTGTGTAAAAGATATTTGCATTTTTTTTTAAAATTGTGTTTACAACATAATAAAAATGCTATGTTATGCAATGTGAAATAGGAAATAATTTAGCATGTAAAAAATATTTCATGCAATATGAGAGTTCTTAACAGTTGTTAAAAATAATGACAACTATAGCATTTTAAAACATTTGAAAAGAACAGAAGCAAAAACAAAAAAGACTTAGAACCTCTTTCTAGTGAAACATGCAATGTGCTAAAGAGCTTGCATGTGTGGAATCTCTTTTGCATGGATGTGTAAAATTCATTTTGCATAAGTGAATCTAAAATGCTTTGTTTGCTGATCTGCTTGGCATTTGTTAATACATTGTTACATGAATACATCAACACTATTCAGACTTTATTCCATTGGTCATTGTTTTGCTTTATTGTACCAGTGCTTACATTTCATGTCAGTTAAAGTGACCAGACCCCAGTGAAGTTGAGTTTTTGTTTATCTGTTTTGGCTTGCTCTTGTCTGTGACTATTACAGCATTCAGTTTTCTGAAAGTTTGAAGTATGACTGCATGTGAAATATTCTGTACACTGTAAGCTACACCTTTACATAATTTAAAAAACAAACAAGCAAACTACAATTTATTTCATTTATTCAGATATATAGACAGTGCATGTCCCAATGTACCGTGTAAACTTTGGGTAATTACTGCATCTAGAATTCATGATCTGGATATGCTTTCCTCCTATTCCACAGCGTGAGAAGTTAAAGGCTGAAATGTTTTCTGTTTACCAGAAAAAGGCTTCTTCAATGAAGACCTGCTTTGGCCCAGGCCAAAAGCTGTGTCAGGTTATTGATGTCAGCTAATTGCCAAGACCTACATTAAAATGTTGTTATGTTTAAAATGTTGTGTTGAGATTGCCTTCAGCCATGACAAGCTCTTAACATAACAACCTGCACTCTCCTTTATAGGAGAAAAAATCCTCTGAAGTCGGAGTATGGCTGCCTATGTGGCGAGGTACTTGAAAAGAGTCATACACGCAAACTTCTTACCCGGTGTACTTCCTATCTCACAGTAATTCCCAGGTGGGATGAGTGAGTCAGAGTGCATGTTCTGGGTGACCCCCAGGGTGTAAAGCTGGGGAACGCACAACAACAACAAGACCTTCTGTTGTCTAGCGTTTCCTATCAATTTCTTGTTGTATTGTACATGCTACTACACCCCAGCAAATGCTGAATTGTGTGACAGGATTTTTTATAATGTGCATTTGATCTTTTACTGGCACACACCAGTCAGTACACATGAAGGAAGTTGAAACTGTCTCAGGTCTGTACAGAAGTTTTCAATATACATTGGCACCCCCCCCCCCCCCCACCCCCCAAATAAACTCCCCCCCCCCAAACAACGTGTGGTTACTGCTTCAAACAATAAAGAGTTTGACATTGGAGATTGTAATTATTTTTTCCCTTTAATCTACATATGTCACCAAGATTCCAACCCTGTGATTAAAGAACTCAGAGAATGAGTAGCCATATTCTCTATCCCTCTGCACTCATCGTAAAGGTGAGAAATGCTCCTTAAAAAAACAACAACCCAAATGTTATATGAGTATTTTATAGACGGTGGCCATTTGATTTGGCATTGAAATCCCTGAGGATAATCAGCCTGTCGATTAAAATATGAAGAGACAAAAAAACACCTGCACACACATAGTTGTCTCTCTAGTTTTGTATGTGAGTGGTTTTGACTTGAAGATATGTCCTGTCCTTGTTGCTTAAGCAGTACAGAAACAAATTTCCAGTGCGCTTATCACAACATCTGACTGGTGGGTTAAATTTTTTTTTTTTTTTCCATCTGCCTGGTGTTAAAGATATGATGTCATTGTTGTTGTGTAGGTTCCTCCTCCTGCTCTCCTTGTCCTCGTGGCCATTTCTGTTCCAACGCTACCTCCTCACCCACGGCCTGCAGTGCTGGCTATGTGGCTGTGCAGGGCAGTGACAGCTGTACTCAGTGCAGCTCAGGTCAGTGGTCAAGAAGTAGACGTGTGTGTTTGTGTGTGTGTGTATGTGTGTGTTATTGTGTGTGTGTATGTTATTGTGTGTTTGTGTGTGTGTGTGTTAGTGTGTGTGTGTGTGTGTGTGTGTGTGTTTGGAAAAGGAGAGCATCAAAGTAAGTCTTGAGTGTTGTGTGTGTGTGAGAAGGGGGGGGGGGGGGGGAAGAGGAGTCATTTACTGTTTGCAAGCGAATTTATCTTTCCTAAGCTGGCTTCCATAAACATGCATACTGACACATCCACAAGCATCTAATAATTGTGTGTTTGGTATATTTCAGATAAAGTGCCAGACTCCAATCAGGAATTGTGTGAAAACTGCCCAGCGGGAAAGGAATGCACCAATCCTGCGTGAGTCTCAGCATGACTGTGTGTTTTTCTGTTTTTGCGTTTCACAAACAACATGCTGCGCATCCGTGTCAAGTTCTACATTAAAATGCTGTTGTGCTTTAAAATGTGATGTTAAGATTGTCTCTAGTCATAACAAGCTCTTAACATAACACTCTGCGCTTGCTTTTAATGATTAATGAAATTATAGTATGGCTGCCCATATGGTGAGGTAGTTGGACAATAGTCATACATGCCAAAATCTCATCCAGTGTGTATTTACAATCTTACTGTGATTCCCAGGTGGCATGAGTCTTCTTTCTTCTTCTTCATCGTTGAACACTCAGTAACTATTTTAGTCTGTCATAGGATCAAAAATACGTTGCGCTGCCATTAAACGCATGATGTCAGGCCTAGCACATCCGACTTCAGCATGAAAGAGAATTGTTATCTTTTAAGTCTTTCTAGAAAAAAGGCAGGAGAATGGACAAAGAAGGCAGAAAATAGACAAGAAGAAGGTGACAGGAAGAAAAGGAACAAGGCAGAAACAAAAGAGAGGGATAGAAAAGAAGGAATTCCTTGCCTAGAATTTCGGCCATATAATCAGGGCTGACGGACTAGAGAAACTGTTATGGAGTGGCAAAATCTGTGGAAACAAGAGCAGAGGAAGACAACGCACAAAATTCACAGACAGCTTAAACAAATTCGCAACGAATAAAGAGGGCACCAACAATGAGCTCATGAGAGGGACCGAGAACAGGGAAGAATGGAGAGCCATGATTGTCGATGTCTGCAGGACCAGACCGGACACTTGAAGAAGAAGAAGAATTTCCAGAAGGTGGGGATGCTATTTATACTGACAGGCCCCTGGCATCTCTGTTGGGGAGGAAGGGGGATTGAGTGAGTAAAGAGCGCATTTTGTGGGTGTTCCCTAGGGTGTTAAGCTGAGGAATGTCCATCAGCAACCTAGGGGTGAAGGGTCTGATGGTGGTGTGTGTTGCAGTGCCACCCCAGCAGACTGTGCTACAGGGTACTACTCCCTGAGTGGCAGTGCCTCCTGCACACAGTGTCCTGCTGGCAGCTCCTGTGCAGACAAGACCTCCTCTCCTGTCGCCTGCTCGTCAAGTAAGAGACGTTTTGGAATGTGTGTGAGTGTGTGTATGAGAGTGTGTGTGTGTGTGTGTGTGTGTGTGCTTGGTTGGAAAATATTTAAAAAATGAACACATGTGTCATGTTGAGACATATAGTCAAAATGTGGTGGCCTTAATGGTGGGGAAACAGTGGCATATGCATCAATGCATTTTGGAGCACTGGTTGAGGGTACAAAGACGAAAAAGAGTCCTGACAGACACCTTTTTTGTTTTTTTAGACACACCTGTACTGAAGCGATTAATTCTAACTGACAGACACACCGTATGTTTTCAGACATACCTGTACTGAAGCGATGAATTCTAACTGACAGACACATTGTATGTTTTCAGACACACCTGTACTGAAGCGATGAATTCTGACAGACACACTGTATGTTTTCAGACACATATTCAGCGGCGGGATGGACGGCCTGTCAGCAGTGTCCTGCAGGTTACGGCTGTTCCAGTGCCTCGGCCACACCTGCCAAATGTGCTGTAGGCACCTACAGTGCCCTGGGATGTGAGTGCACTCGTCCGTGTAGCGTTGCTTTTTTATGTTGTATTTTTTGTTCTGATTTTGTGTGAGTCTGATATGATAAGTATACTAGTCAAGTATACATTTTTCCCTATGAAACCAGCTTAATTTTGTATATATATGTATATTCATTTATTTATACCACTTTAAGTCACGGCAGATTTCTCTGCATGAAATTCAGGCTGCTCTCTCTGGGGAGAGCGCGTTGTCACAAGAGCAGGACCACCCATTTTATTTTTTTGTTCTGTCTGTAACTGTATCTGTTTCCCTATCAGAGTGGGTTTTTTCTACAGAATTTTTCCACAGACAACTCTCTTGTTGCTGTGGGTTCTTTTATGTGTAATACATGGGACCTCAGTTTTATCGTCTCATCCAACAGACTAGCACTCAGGGCCTAATGGATGGGGGAAAAGTTTCAGGTCCAATCAGGATTTGAACCACTGCAGACTTCTGACCCAGAATTTTTGCTTTATAGGCAGGCATGTTATATATATATATGGTTGATGTGGATCGGTGGTCTAGAGGTAACGTGCCTGCCTAGAAAGCAAAAATATATATAATTTATGTGGTATGTATGATATCAGTTTATTGTCAGAGCTAAAACACCAGCATCCTCTCATGGTTTAGTGGATGCCAAAACTGTGATGTTGGATGGGATCACACCTGCAACTGTTAACTTTCTAGACAGATGACTTAGCACTAGACTAGCTGTCCACATATGACATGAGGGAAAGTTGTAAAGACTTCCTTCTGCCTACCTGAGCATAAGCAGCGAGCATTCTGAAAAGGAATTTTATGTGTTTATTCATCATTTTCTGTAATTTTAGGAGGTCACATTTTCAGTGTGTGTGTGTGTGTGTGTGTGTGTGTGTGTGTGTTGTGTGTGTGTGTGTGTTGTGTGTGTGTAATTTGGTATACTATTGTCATCTGTATATGTGATTTTCTTTTTCTTTTTAACTCTGTGATATTTGGTTTTCTTTTGTGTTATTGCTATTGTTGCTGGGGTTTTTGTTTTTTGTTTTGGGGTGGGTTTTTTTTATAATGATGAATATTGGTTAAGGCTTATTCTTCCCGTTTTGTCAAAACTTTATGATTATATGTGTGTATAGGTTTGTTTTGTTTGATTTTCATTGGCTTTGTTTTTTCGTGTTTTGTTTTGCTTGGGGTTTTTTCTTTTATTCCCCCCCTCCCCCTTCACTCTCTCTCTTTCTCTCTCTTTCTCTCTCTTTCTCTCGCTTTCTCTCTTTCTTTAAAGAAATGACATTTTATATATATATATATATATATATATATATATATATAGATAGAGAGAGAGAGAGAGAGAGAGAGAGAGAGAGAGAGAGATACCTTAACCTTAATTCTCTCTGTGCCAGGAGGCACACAAGGCTCGAACATCATTCCTCCGTTGGTTCCGGTCTGCTAGATAGATAGATAGATAGACAGACAGATGTCAATAAATAAATACAATTCTTCCCCTCTCTTCTCTACCAGCCATGACCTGCACAACATGCTCAGCGGGCACCTACTGCCCGGAGGGGTCGTCCAGTGAAACCAACTGCCCCTCAGGGTTCTACTCCTCCTCTGGGGCAGGCAGCTGCACTGGGTGTGCGGCCGGCAGCTACTGTACCCCCTCTGCCCAGACACCCTGCCCTGCTGGCACGTACTCCCTGGGGTATGCCAGCACCTGTACTGACTGCCCTGCAGGTGTGTGTTTTTGTGAGGGGGTGTGGGTGTGTGTGTGTGTGTGTGTTTTGTGTGTGTGTGTGTGTGTGTGGAGGGTGGTTTGTGTGTGTGTGTGGAGGGTGGTGTGTGTGTGTTTTGTTGTTGCTTTGATATTATGTCTGTTTACTCAAAGTGATGTTAGACAAAAGTGTGTGTGTTTGTATGTGTGTGTGTGTGAGGTGGGTATGTGTGTGTGAGGTGGGCATGAGTTTGTGTGTGTGTGTGTTTGTGAGGTGAGTATGTATGTGTGAGATGGGCATGAGTGTGTATGTGTGTGTGTGTGTACGTATGTGTGTGTGTGTGTGTGTGCGTGTGTGTGTGCGTGCACGTGCATGTGTGTGAGATTGGTATGTGTGTTTGTGAAGTGGGCATGTGTGTTTGTGTGTGTTGTGTGTCTGTGTGTGCTTTGTTTGTACATGCCTGCATGCATATATACAAGTGTGTGTTTGTGTGTGTGACAAGTTGTTAAGGTTTACCGGCTTGAAACAGTGTGCTAGAGCTAAAATACTTAGTATGCCAGGGTTTATTGGCTTGAGACAGTTTGCCAGGGTTAACAAGCTTGTAACAGTTTGCTTGACTTTGCATGCTTGAGACAATCAAAAGCTTTCCTGACTTAAAATCAAGAATTTTTCAAGGGCTTGTCTTGCAGGCTTAGCAACAATTTGCAAGGGTCTTTGATAACTTGCAAAGGTTTTCTATAATTTGCAAGGGTTTTTCAAAAGCAATTTGCAAAGGTTTTTAACAATTTGCAAGAGTCTTTTAATAGTTTCAAAGGGTTTCTCAACAGTAGCATGCAAGTATTTTAACTACAATTTATGAGGCTACCTTAATGGTGGGCAAAAGTGGTCACATATGCAAAACCTCACCATAAGTGAGCCTTGGAATGCTAGCTGAGGAACGAAAAAGTAAATCAAACCCCCCCCCCCCCCCCCCAAAAAAAAAAAAGTTTCAACAATTTGCAGTGTTGTTTCAACAATTTGCAAGGTGCTTTAACAGTTTGCAAGTGTTTTTAACATCAGTTTGCAAGGGTGTTTCAACAATTTCAAAGGTTTTCAGGCTGGCTATGATATGATTTACTAGGGTGGACACGCTCTGTACAATTCAGTGTTGATGAAGTGTGTGTGTGTGTGTGTGTGTTCTTTCTTTAATTTAACGTCTGTTCACTCAAGGTGATATTAGACCAAAGATAAAGTGTTACAATATATAGAGAACATGTGTGTGTGTGTGTGTGTGTGTGTGCATGTGTGCGCGAGCGTGTGTGTGTGTGTATGTTTACCTATTAGTGTCTGTGAACAAGATAAAAGAAAAAAAAATTCAAAGAAATTATGGAAGGGACGGGGGGGGGGGGGGGCATTGAACAGCTTAAACTGCAGCAAGAACAATTACAAAAGTTTGCCAACAGGGCTTCGAACTAAACAACTAACTATCTCCAACATAACCACATTATCAGCCAATAATTGTTCAAATGACATATTTGAAATCTTATCTACGTGTGTGTGTGTGTGTGTGTGTGTGTGTGTGTGGCTGTGCCTCAGGGTTTGAGTGCCTGAGCCAGGGCAGTTCCCCGGTGGCCTGTCAGCCTGGAGAGTACAGTCTGAATGCCGCCAGTTCTGGATGTCAGCAATGCCCTGCCGGCTCCAAGTGCCCCTCCACCTCTGCCTCCCCCACCTCCTGTCCAACAGGTATGGCGCTGATGATTTCTTGTAGAGTTTGCTTGGGGGGGTTTGTTTTTTTAAGTCTCTTAACTCTCTGAGGAAGTGTGTGTTTGTGTGTGCGTGTGTGTATGTATGTTTGTGTGTGTTTGTGTGTATGCATATGTGTTAGTTTGTAGTGTGATAGAAAAAGAACAGCTGGCATCTTGAGTCACTGTCTTATCAGTGAATGCGTTGACTTGTTCTGAAGATATGACCACAGCAGTATTATGTGCAACTGATAATTTCAAGCAATTATGGCTCTCTGTCTGTCTGTCTGTCTGTGTCTGTCTCTGCTGTCTCTGTCTGTCTCTCTCTGTGTCTCTCTCTGCCTCTCAGTTGCTCTCTTTTTTTTAAAAATCTCTCCTTGTCTGATTCTGTTTCTTTGTGTTTCTTTCTGCCTTTTCTTTCTTTTTTTCTTGTTCTTTTTTTTAAAATTCAAATTTTTGCTGGTTATTACTATTGTTGTCTCTGCTTGCAAATCGAAAGCCTAACATATCAATATTTTCTCTTCCTCTCAGGCCATTTAAGTGCAGCGGGTCAGACAGCATGCATGGAATGTCCTCGTGGATACAAGTGCCCGAGCACAACTGACCCTACACAGAACTCAGCCTGTGCTGCCGGGACTTACTCCATTGCTGGACAGACCACTTGTACCAGTTGTCCTGCCAGCAAATACTGCCCCAATACAGAGTGAGCTTTGGACATATAGTGCCTTCACTTTTGTCTTTTGTTGTAATTGTGTTTTTGCTGTTGTTTGTAAATCAGTTTAGTTTTTTTCTATTTTGCATATAATTTAGAATACTTTGTTTTGTTCAGTTTCAAAATTTGATTTTTTTGGTAAATAATTTAAATTTCATTGTTTAATTCTGTGCAGTACTTTAATATATTGTAGATAGTTGACATTTTGCAGATGATTTAACATATTGTAGATAGTTGACATTTTGCAGATGATTTACATTATGCCATTTAGTTCAGTGTGGTACTTTTGCATTTTGCAGATAATTTACATTACGTTGTTTTGTTCACTTTGGTAGTATTACAGTATATAGGTAATTTTAATTCTGTTTGTTAGCGCTTTGGGTTTTTTGTTTTTAATTTTTACAATTTATTTTTTCTCTTACTTTTTGGGAAATGTTACTTTTTTGTTGTTGCTTTTTTTTCTTTTGTTCCTTGGCGAGAGCTTTGAAGTTCACCAATTGTGAGATTTTTGCATGTGCAACAATTTTTTCCCTCCGCCATTAAGGAAGCTGCATTCTGATTTCAGGGATACAGTTGGGAATCGAACCTACTCATTTTGGCCAAGATGGTCAAGATGTACCTCCCATCCCTTTCCAATTTTCAACTGTCATGGGTTCTTCTGACGTGCACAAGTCCATAAGCACATGAGTCCATCTGGTTTAGAGTCTCCTCCAAAAGACTTGACATTCAGTTCAATTTTCCCATAAAACTGCAAAGAAAGGGCAGGGCTGGGAAATGAACCCAGAACCTCACGGTTTACTTGTTAGGCAGGTGAACGTCTTAACCATCTTGCCACCTTTCTTCCTGTTGTTGATGACTTGTTCAATGAAATTCTCTCCCTTTCCTAGGGAAGCGCTGGAATACAACTGCGCATCAGGGTCCTACTCCACAGGCGGTGCCGCCTCTTGCACAGTGTGCCCGGCAGGCCAGATGTGCCCAAACAGGGATGGCACGGGCATCGTCAGCTGTCTGTCGGGCACCTTCTCTCTGGCTGGCTCCACAGCTTGCACGGACTGTCCTCCTGGCTTTGCCTGTCCACAGACAGACAGCGACACAAAGATCGCGTGTGCCACTGGTTCATACTCCACTGGACAGCAGAGCTCCTGTACCCTCTGTCCAGCTGGAAGGTAGGTTATGGAAGACTGGTAGTCTATATACTTCAGGTAGTGACCAAAAAACTGAGATTGTGTCTTGTATGTACATAGTGAAAAAAAAGGAGTTTGCATAGTATGTGGTGAAACCCTCCCCCCCCTGAGAATTTGCATTGTATGTATGTAGTGAAAGATTGAAGTTTGCTTACTATGTAGTGAAAAGGTGAGATTTTGCATAGTTTGTAATGAAAAGGTGAGATTTTGCATAGTATGTAATGAAACGGTGAGATTTTGCATAGTATGTAATGAAAAGGTGAGATTTTGCATGGTATATAGTGAAAAGGTGAGATTTTGCATAGTATGTAATGAAAAGGTGAGATTTTGCATGGTATGTAATGAAAAGGTGAGATTTTGCGTAGTATGTAGTGAAAAGGTGAGATTTTGCATAGTATGTAATAAAAAGGTGAAATTTTGCATGGTATGTAGTGAAAAGGTGAGATTTTGCATAGTATGTAATGAAAAGGTGAAATTTTGCATGGTATGTGTGTAGTGAAAAACAGATTTTGCATTATGTGTATGTGCTGAAAAATTGATATTTTGCATTGTATGAGGTAAAATACTGAGATTTTACATTGTATGCATTGAAAATCTAGGAGTGGAAATGCATATTGTTTGATAGTTAAATGTACAGTGAATATTGGAAGTTTGTGTTGATAGTTACTTATATAGAGAAAAACTGGGAGTCTATAGTACACATGATAGTTTGTTGAAAGGAGTTGTGTGCAAAGCTTTATGATGGCTTATTTAGAGTATTCAGGTGTAAGGAAACAGAAGAGTTGTCTATGGGGAGAAACAGCCCCTGTCGTATATATCCCACAGATACACACTCTTGTGTATGCATGCTCACTAAGACACACACACACACACACACACACACACACACACACACACACACACACACACACACACACACAAACACACACACACACACACACACACACACACGTACACACAGAGCTTGTTTTCAGAGACTGTAATGAAGGGTATTGTCTGCAGTGCCTGCCCCTCAACAACAAGCAGCACTCAGGTGACGTGCAGCTCAGGATGGTACGCACCAAGCAACGCCACGTCCTGCACACAGTGTCCTGCAGGCTTTGAGTGTCCCAGTGTCAACTCAGCAACAGTGTCAGTAGCAGTGTGTGACCAATGTCTACGCTTTGTTGTACTGTTCATTGAAAAAGTATTAGATATATGGATTGTACATATTTATGGGGATACATTTTTCTGTTGACAGGAAAAGTGTTGTGGATGTTGCCGTAATGTGTACACCTGTACATTTAATCATTAGTGCCGCACCGATACTTTTGAACTGATGTAAATTATTGTAGGGGACTGGATGTAAAAAAGCACATGAGTGCTTATTCCATTATCCTCGATATAAAAGAATAAATAAATAAATAAATAAATAGTTCATGGATTTTAAGCCACATTTTTTGTTTCTTAAAATTGAGGCCTGTCGCTGAATCTATGTTGTGTCATTATACCTGGCTGAAAGAGAAATATGCATACTCCCAGTTTTTTATTGTTTAACATAGAAAAAACAACAACAACCTTTGCTTGGTTTTTTTTTCCCAGTCTGTGTGTTTGGGATTCTTCATACAGTTACCATATTATTTATATGATAGGCATAACCTCAAGCCATGAACTTATTGTATTGATGGTATCAAAAGCGTTGCACTAAAATCATGACATATACCAGACTATACCAAGAGAAGTCCAGAACTGCGTTGCACCAAATAACATGACATATACCAGACTATACCAGAAAGAAGTCCAGAACTGCGTTGCACCAAATAACATGACATATACCAGACTATACCAGAAAGAAGTCCAGAACTGCGTTGCACCAAATAACATGACATATACCAGACTATACCAGAAAGAAGTCCAGAACTGCGTTGCACCAAATAACATGACATATACAAGACTATACCAGAAAGAAGTCTAGAACTGTGTTTCATCAAATAACATGACATATACCAGATGATACCAAGAGAAGTCCAGAACTGTGTTTCACCAAATAACACGACATATACCAGACTATACCAAGAGAAGTCCAGAACTGTCCATTCCATTTGCGAAAAGAGGAAGAATTAGACAATGATGAAAATTTATTATCAAAAACCAGCTGTATGTAATTAAGTGGTGACTGGCTTTGTTCCAGACTGGTTCTTTTTTTTATTCATAGATTTGGTCTGCAGGTACCATGTTTGTAATAATTATATGTTTGATTAAACTATTGATTATTTGTCATTGGTTGCATGACTATGTAAGATTAGGTCGAATGCATGCGCTTTGATTTGTCTTTGCAAGATAAAGCGCTATATAAGTTCCATTTATTATTATTATCATTTTTATTTGTTGGGGTTTATAAAAGAATTAAAAGAGGAGAGGGTGCTGCTTAGTCTATAAACAATGTGTAACTTGTATTGAAAAAGAAAAGAAAATGGTTAATTC
Organism: Rapana venosa; assembly: GCA_028751875.1. Lineage (NCBI taxonomy): Eukaryota > Metazoa > Mollusca > Gastropoda > Neogastropoda > Muricidae > Rapana > Rapana venosa. The sequence continues at coordinate 53,903,167 of CM054135.1, forward strand.
GGATCGTTATTTTGTTGTAAAGATTTGACCAACCCGGGGTATGGTATCTGTATTTCAGAAATCCATGCAGCGCAGGGGACTACTCTCTAGGTGGAGCGCTGGCCTGCACCAATTGCCCAGAGGGTTACAAGTGTCCGCACACCGACAAGGGCCCAGAACTCTGCCCCACCGGCTACTACAGCACAGCCAGGAGTGTCAACTGCACTGCCTGTGAGGCTGGGTACTACTGCCCTGACACCAAAGGTAACTAATGTCACGTTTAAGTCGTGTTCTGGTGAAATGCTGTTTCTCTGTTAATTCCATCATTGTAATGTACGTTGTGTTTTTTATTGACAGAGTACCAGTAGAAACTCTAAGGTCATTGCCATCGGTTATGGTTTGTGTTGTTAAAGTATTTTGGTGGTTGGTTCTTTGTTTTTTTTTCAGGAATAGATATCTGTTTGTGACAGAGGGTAATGTGGGTCGAAGTGTGTATTTGCATGCTGTTGTTTAATTCTTATTATCTTCTCTTAGTGTAAGTTCTTTGCTTTGTAAACTGTCTATGGCACAATACAGATTTTCATCAGGTATCTTACTTGCTATTGTGTAACAAATATGGTAGATGAGTATTTGGCTTGTAAAATTGCTGTTTCTAAAATCTGAGTTCAACGGAATGTGGTTAAAAAAACAAAACAAAAAACACAAGATAACAATGTTAATTGTAATGATAATAGTACTACTAATAGCAGATGTTCTTTTTCTTAGAAAATGGTCTCTGTGTGTGTGTGTGCATGCACGCATGCTCATGTATGTGTATAAAAAGCTATTCCACACAAAACTGCACACTAAAATGCACCAATCTCCCGACTTTAAACGACCTCAGCATACCAACACACTCAAAACCTGCACGTAGTGACCAGAATGTTGTGTTTTCAGCTTCAAGCAAGACTCAGTGCCCGGCAGGATACTACTCCACTGGTGTAGCGCTGACCTGTTCACCCTGCAGCCTGGGGTTCACCTGTCCTGCAGGGACGGTCATGGACAGACCCCCTGCAGGAGCCTGTGCCAAAGGGGGGTGGTGTGATGGGAAAGACTTCCTTCCCTGCCCCTCAGGCACCTACAACTCTTTCAATGGCTCCAACTCTGAGCAAGACTGCACGCTGTGCCCGGCTGGTAAACACTGTTTTGGCATCTGATTTTTTAATAAAAACAGTTTTTTGTTGTTGTTGTGGGTGGAGTATCGATGTGTCAAGAGATGTCTGTATTTAGTAGGTTACGGAACCACAAACATACCCTTGCACGTGCATGATTACATGCACGCACACACACATACATTCCTCTCTCTCTCTCTCTCTCTCTCTCTCTCTCTCTCTCTCTCTCTCTCTCTCTCTCTCTCTCTCTCTCTCTCTCTGTCTGCCTATCTGTCTGTCTGTCTGTCTGTCTGTCTGTCTGTCTCTCACCCCCTTCATTTTAGATTCTAATGTTTTCTACAAAACTGATTTGTTATCATATTTCATTTTATCATTGTCGTTGTCGTCGTCGTTGTCATTGTCATCATTGTCGTCGTCATCATCATCATCATCACATTATTATTATTAATAACATTACTGTTATGGAATCAATGACCTAGAACTGCAGGCTTCTACCTTGAAGGCAAGAAAGCCTGTAGTCTTTTAATTGTTATTACCATAATGATAATGACAGTTGTAGTGGTGATGATGATTGTGATGGTGGGTGTGCAGGCTATCACTGCATGTTACTGTTATTATATAATGATGATTGTAGTGGTGATGATGATTGTGATGGTGGGTGTGCAGGCTATCACTGCATGTTATTGTTATTATATAATGATGATTGTAGTGGTGATGATGGTCATTGTGATGGTGGATGTGCAGGCTATTACTGCATGTTACTGTTATTATATAATGATGATTGTAGTGGTGATGATGGTTATTGTGATGGTGGGTGTGCAGGCTATCACTGCATGTTACTGTTATTACATGATGATGATTGTAGTGGTGAGGATGGTCATTGTGATGGTGGATGTCCAGGCTATCACTGCACGTTACTGTTATTACATGATGATGATGATTGTAGTGGTGATGATGGTCATTGTGATGGTGGGTGTGCAGGCTATTACTGCATGTTACTGTTATTACATGATGATGATTGTAGTGGTGAGGATGGTCATTGTGATGGTGGATGTGCAGGCTATTACTGCATGTTACTGTTATTACATGATGATGATTGTAGTGGTGATGATGGTTATTGTGATGGTGGATGTGCAGGCTATTACTGCATGTTACTGTTATTACATGATGATGATTGTAGTGGTGATGATGGTCATTGTGATGGTGGGTGTGCAGGCTATTACTGCACGTTACTGTTATTACATGATGATGATTGTAGTGGTGATGATGGTCATTGTGATGGTGGGTGTGCAGGCTATCACTGCACGTTACTGTGATTACATGATGATGATTGTAGTGGTGATGATGGTCATTGTGATGGTGGGTGTGCAGGCTATCACTGCATGTTACTGTTATTACATGATGATGATTGTAGTGGTGAGGATGGTCATTGTGATGGTGGGTGTGCAGGCTATTACTGCACGGGGCCAGGTGTGGAGGACTACTCAGGTTTCAGATGTCCAGCTGGTCACTACTGTCTGACCGGCACACGGCAGGCCACCCAGTACCCATGCCCTGGTCAGTCGTTGGTTTCTTTTCTGCCTCATGTGTATTTGTGTGCACATGACTGTGTGGTGAAACACTCATGTGTTAGTGTGTGTGTGTGTGTGTGTGTGTGTGTGTGTGTGTGTGTGTGTATGTGTGTGTGTGTGTGTGTGTGTGTGTGTGTGTGTGTGTGTGAAGGTGGGTACATGTGTGGATTTGTATGTAATCTTAATAATTGACTCACTTCAGTACTAACTCAGAGATATTCATGTACTGGTGTATACAGAGAAATTTTTTATAGTTATGTTTCTAGTTTTTTTAAAACAACAACCCGCAAACCAACTTTTTTCTTCTTTCTTTTTATACTTATTTGCTAAAATGCTGAGATCTGTGGCTGGTAAAATAAACAGAAAATACAACCAACCACAAGCAAAGAACAGCAAATAAATTTTTTATGTATTCAGTTTGAACAGACAAGATGACTCATCTTTTTTTAAAGTATGCAGAGAGAAAAAAAAATTTGGTTGCATTTCTAGAATAAAGAATATTCAAAAATAAGTAAAAACAAACACCTCCCCCCCCCACAACAAAACATCCACAATTAACAGAAACACACCAACAAGCTGTTTTGATTTATTCTTTCTTTTTCTTTTTATTCATTCTGCAGTAAAACAAGATAAGCACATCACCACAAATTTTCCACAGGTGGGACATACCTTACGGACACCAACGCGACCAGTGATACACAGTGTGTGCCATGCCCGGCTGGGAAGTTCTGTCCAGATGGGTCAGCTACGAGTGGACAAGACTGTCCCCGAGGATTCTACTGTGTGGGCAGCCAGGCTTCGGGCTACCTCAACCCCTGCCCTATCGGCACCTATGGCCCTGACTTAGGCTTCACCAGTCAGTTTCTCGCTTTCTTTCTTCTTCTTTTTGTGTGTGGTTCAAGTGTGTGTATGCTTGCGTGCGTGTTGTGTTTGTGTGTGCGTGGAAATATGTGTGTGAAAACGTGTGTGGGTGCTGGGTGAAAATAAAATGTGTGTGTGAAAAAGCATGTTGTATGTGTGATGTGTGTTGTGATTGTGTGTGCAGTTTGTGTATGTATGTATGTGTGTTATTTATTTATATATTTTATTCTTTTATATTTAGGATAATAGAATAAGCACTTATGTGCTTTTTTAATCCAGTCCCTGTGTGTATGCGGTTTTTGTAAATTCTGTCATCTGAACCCACCGGCACACAATGGCCTACTCTTACGAAAAGCGGATCAGGATTTAACGTGTGCGCAAGATGTTCTGTATGTGTTTGCACACAGGGCTTTGGTTTATAGTCTCATCCAACAGACTTTTGGGGAGAGTGGAGTCTGCACTGATGTTAACTCCAGGGGAAAAAATCCCTTGAACAGGAATCAAACCTGGGTCGTCAGATTGCCAGCGCAATGTTCTAACCACTAGGCTATCCTGTCCCCCCATATATATGTATGTATGTAGTATGTATGTATGTGTGAATGTATGTATGCATGTGTGCATGCATGTATGTGTGTGTATGTGTGTGAGTGTGTGTGTGTGTGTGTGAAAATCAAGCAACATTTTTGGTTATTCTGTTTGTCAGATTTGTTTTTGTATTATCATCTGTGCTAATTTTGTGGTATTTATGAAATGGTGTAGAGTGATCTCAATTTCCTCCAGTTGTTATTGTTTTTGTTCAGGATTTTATTTTTGGGGGTAAAATTGTTAAATATATACACATATCCCCATTTTTTACAACTTGTGTATGTGCGCATGCTGTGGTGTGTGAGTGTGTATGTTGCATTCATGGGTGTGTTTGTGTGCGTATGCATGTGTATCTGCGTTTTTATTTATTCTTTTATATCGAGGATAATGGAATAAGCACTCATGTGCTTTATTAATCCAGTCCCCGTGTGCATGCGGTTTTGTCAATTTTGTCATCTGTTTCCACCAGCACACAGTGGCCTACTCTTCCGAAAAGCGGAACAGGATTTAACGTGTGCGCAAGATGTTCTGCATGTGTTCGAACACGGGGCCTCGGTTTATAGTCTCATCCGAAGTGTGTGTGTGTGAGTGTGCATTATTATGTGTATGTGCATATGTTTGTGTGTGCATATATGTGTGTGTGCATGCATGAATGTGAAGTCATATACATATACATAACTCGTACAAACGCTTCTGTCTGAACGATTGCACAACATCTGTCACGTTCTGTGCCCAGACTACACGCAGTGCCTGGTGTGTCCGGCCGGCTCCTACTGCCCCTTCGGCACCTCCTCCAACCCCAGCACCGCCCCCCTGCCCTGCCCTGCAGGCACCTACAAACCCCGACAACTTCACCGGTCACCCTGTCAACTGCCACAAGTGTCCTCCCAGCTTCGCCTGCCCCTCCCCCAACCAGAGTGACTACACACTGCCCTGCAAAGAAGGTGAGGGACAGTGTCGAGTTACGCTGTTGGGACTGGTGTTGCACTATAGATATGTTTTTGTTTTGGGGATGTATTATAGAATTATTTTTAAATTTAAAAAATGTCATCTGAGCGCTTTGATTTGTTGCTTTACAAGATTCAGCGCTATATAAAAATCCATACATTATTAATATTATAATATGTTATTGTTTTGGGGGCTACATTGTAGATGTTTTTCTTTTGGGGATACATCATAGATATGTTATTGTTGTTGGGATACACCATAGATATGTTATTGTTGTTGGGATACATTATAGCTATGTTATTGAATTGTGGGATGCATTATAGATATGCTATTGTTGTTAGCCTACAGTATAGATATGTTATTGTATTTTGGGTTTGCATTATAGATAGGTTATTGTTGTTAGGCTAATATGTCATTGTTATTAGGTTGATGTGTTATTGTTGTTGGGCTGATATGTTATTGTTCTTGGGCTTTCCCTACTTTAACATCCAGAATATCTGAGCAGATATGGTAGCACAAGATCTCTGACAATTTTGCAAAAAGATGGTCGATAAAGGTGCCTCTCTTTAATCGTTCCTTTATTGGTTGGGGCTGTTTCCCTGTCTAGAGATAGCATTGAAGCTTCTTGAACTTGGCAGCCTGGATGAGAATTATAGAGTCTGGATGATTTTCAAGAGACTGGAATCCTGTAATGGTCTTAATAGTAGCGTAAGAAGGGTAGTATAATAGTACAATAAGGAGAAAGTAGTATAGTAGTATACTGAAATAAGGTGACATATAAAAATGGGAGGATACTACTTCTTGTTTTGCTGCAAGTTCCATCTCCAGGAATGGTGTTATGCATGAAAATGCTGTTGTCATGGCAACTTGAATAGTTGTGATGTTGTTGTTTTTTACCCCCGGCAGGTCACTACTGTCCGGAGGGGACGATAGAAGATGACCAGTTCCCCTGTCTGCCTGGCACCCTGACCGGCAGGACCAACCTGACCTCTGCTGATGAGTGTGACCCTTGTCCTGAAGGATTCTACTGCACCTGGGGCACAGGTGAGCGTGCAGTCTGTGTATTTACACACAGACTTATGCATATAGAAACACACTTTTGCATACATACAGCATATAAACGCACACACACGCATGCACGCTCCCACGTTAGACACTGTGGAAGAACAAGACACTATTCTTATTGATTTTTTTTTCTTCTGTTTTTATAGAATTCAACTTGCTTAAATACATCATAATTACAGGATGAGTTCAGGATCACTGTTAAAAGATTCATTAACTGATGTTTCAAATCATTTTTTGCGATTTTACTGTGAGCATTTGTGTTTATGACTGCTGACATCATGATGAATTCATTCACAAATTTTGTGAATCATGATGCTGATCTTCCAGGCTTTTTGTTTGGTCTGGAGTTCAGTACAAGTTTGGTGTATTTGTTTTACATGTATTTCTTCTTTATTCGATTTCCTCTTTATGTGAGCTGGGCCTGGAATAGAGCAGTAGTTAGAAAGAAGGACTCATCATCTGCAGTGGCTTTGGGTTCAAAGCGCCACTGAAGTGTCTGAAGGGAGTTTTTCTCTGGAGTTAACTCTGGCTCTGACTCCATTCTCCCTACAACTCCTTCAGATGACACTGTATAGTATACATCTTGTATGCATGTTCAAAACCCAGCCATCTGACATAGACTGTCTTAGGAAAGCAGGCCAGATTTGACCCTGTGGATAATGCAAACTTACCCAGCATGCAGTTTGCAGCCTGGAGAGGAATGGGCTCTGCCAGGCCAGTTCAATTTACTGAAGACACACTGTCTGAATGGTTCATTGTGTTGAGCCCATGATTCCTCAAGGAGCTCAGGGAGTAGCCAGGTCATGATTCTGATATTGTCGTGAACTACTCTTGATATTGTCGTGAACTACTCTTGATATTGTTGTGAACTACTCTTGATATTGTTGTGAACTACTCTTGATATTGTCTTGATATTGTTGTGAACTACTCTTGATATTGTCATGAACTACTCAGTAAAGTGTTCAACTTACGATGCTGGTCTTCTAGGTTTTACATTAGTCAGATGTCTGATTTGAAAAAAAAAAAGATTCCTCATCTAGAGCTCCGAGGTTCACTAAAGGTGAGATTTTGCATATGTGTCCATTTGCCCTCCATTACTGTATGTACATATCGACTTCAGGTATTGGTGTCTAATAGACTTTCTTTCTCAGTTTCTTGTTAACATTAAACAATTTTTTTTATTGTTCTGCGATTTTTTTTAATGAGAAAAAAAAGTAGTAGAGAAAAACAAGTGCAAGTAACCAATTACTACTTCTTCACTATGAAAATAATTTAGCAAACATTAAAATCATGCAAACACACACACGCTTACACATGCATGCACCCACGCATGCATGCACACACACACACACATACACACACACCACACAACACACACACACACACACACCACACACACACACACACACACACACACACACACACAAAGAACTTGCAAAAATAAGCCACTAGAAGATAAACTCTTTCAGTGACTGGGATCTGGCCTGACTGAACTTTCAACTTTCAACTCCTGTGATTTGGGTTTTTTCTCTTCGTTGCATGCAGATCACAAGCACCATGACTTTCTCCTCCATTTTTTTTTCTTCTCTTCTCTTATGTTCCTGCGATTTAATTTAACCATATAACTGTTCTGCATGTGGTTCTTCATCCTTTTTATTCTGTACGCGCCTGTGAATGTAGCCGGTATGTCTGTGTGTGGCAGGGGTGACCATCAATCCACAGAAGCCCTGTGGTTTAGGCCATTACTGCCCCTTGCAGACCCCTGCCCCTGATCGCTTCCCTTGTCCTGCCGGCACCTACACCAACCGCTCTGACCTGTATCAGGAGGCACAGTGCACCATCTGTCCTCAGGAGTACTACTGTAACGGTAAGGGGCAGTTCGACTCCTCTGTGTTGGCGTTGGGGATGGGGGGGGGGGGGGGGATGAGGGTAGGGAGTATGTTAGGGTGAGGGGAGGGCGGTGTGTGTGTGTGGGTTTGTCTTCAATTTTACGTCTGGGTGGGAGGGGGGTTGTGGGGGGATGAGGGTAGGGAGTAGGTCAGGGTGAGGGGAGGGTGGTGTGTGTGTGGGTTTGTCTTCAATTTTACGTCTGTTCACATAAAAGTAACATAAGTGTGTGTGTGTGTGTATGTCAGTCTGTTTGCAGGTTTGCATCCGCATGCATGTGCACACATGTGTGTATGTGTTTATATTTCTCTGAGCAAACAATTCTGTAATAAAATGATTGTATTATTTGTATAATCTTTCCATGCATGTTTATATATATCTTTATACTTCTTACTAGAGTGTACTTGTCTGAGTATATACCTATATGTTCATACACACATGCATTCATGGTCATACGTATGATTTTTTTTCATTTATGCAGAGGTATGTAATACGCACAACGTAAGGATGAGAATGCTTTTGACAGTGGTATATAAAAAACAATCTACTATTATTGTGCAGGTGGACAATCAGCCCCCACAGACAGATGTCCCCCTGGCTATTACTGCCCCACGGGCACAAAGTTCTGGTCTCAGTTTGGCTGTCAGAATGGCACCTACAACCCAAACTATGGCATTTATGAAAGTGGACAGTGTCAGAACTGCACACAAGGTCAGTTTATTCATTCGTTTAAAGCTTTTCTCACAAATAAAGAATTCCATGCCTCTAATAAAAAGACAAATTATCTGTTAAAATCAGTTTAAATCTTTGGCTTTTATTTTGTTATTCTTTTTATCTTAATCTGTTTATATCTTTGGCTTTTACTTTGTTATTCTTTTTATCTTAATCTTTTGTGTTTGAGTCCTTTTTTCCGTATCTCTGTTTCTGTCTCTTTCTTTGTCTCTTTGGCCTGCCTGCCTCATGTCTTTGCATCAATCTGTTACTTTGTTTTTCTGTGTTTTTCTTTGGCTCAGGTGTAATCATGAAAGCATTACTGCTCTCAAGTTTTAAAAAAAAATTGAAATCATTGCTACATGATTCTTTTAATATATTTATTCTTTAATGTAGGAAAGTTTTGAGGAGGATTTCGTTTAGATGGAACATGTTTTATGAACACATTGTCCTATCAAGCCATGGGAAGAATGCCCTTCAATGCAGACAGAGGAACAGAAAACGCGATTGGAGATTAAAAAGACAACAACAAAAACCTAAACAAAACAAACCAGAAGATGCTATGTGGGTGTTTCGTGTGCAGGTCACTACTGTGAGTTTGCTGTGACGGTACCAGAGCCGTGTCCTGCAGGAACCTACATGCCGTATGGTATAGCCAGCAATGGAACCTTTGTTGGAGAAGGTAAGATGTCTGCCCTGCTCTTCTCTTCCTTGATTGAATGAGTGCAACATTTATAGAACACATGGGGGCGGGATAGCCTAGTGGTTAGAACGTTTGGCTCGTTATCTGATGGTCTGGGACTGGACCTCCTCGGAGGTGCCTGTTTTGGGGGACTTTTACTCTGGAGTTAACATTAGTACTGATTCCACGCCCCCAAAAGTCCTTTGGATGAGACTATAAACCAAAGCCCTGTGTTTTCATGCCTTTTCATTTTATTTTATCTTATTCTTTTATTTCCAGGATAATGGAATAAACATTTTTGGAAGAGTAGGCCATTTCAAGAGGGGACGGGATAGCTCAGTGGTCGGAGCACTCGCTTTCCCCTAGCCAAGTTAAGCAGTGTCGAGCGTGGTTACCAGTTGGATGGGTGACTGTTTGCGCGCCTTGGCTTTAGTACAGTTCCCCCAGTTCACCCAGCTGTAAATGGGTACCTGCCCTCTTTAGGGTCAGGGAAGGTAAAGCAGCGAGGGAGAGGAGATGGGCGCCGCCCTCAATATGCTGGCCCTAGAGAAGTGAGGTCTCGGACGCCTCGCTCCCCCTACGACCTTATAGGTTATGGGACTCCTTTACCTTTACCTTTTTTTAGGCCATTTCCTGCCAGTGGGAACTGATTACAAAAATTTTTTACAACTCATGCACACAGGTGTCGTGTGTAGGCTATCTTATTGGTTGGTAAAAATGGTTGCATACGCAAAATCTCACCATCGGTGAACCTTGGAACTGTAACTGAGGAACAACAACCCCCCAAAAAGAGATACTTTCACGAAGAAAACTTTGAGTACGGTATCATAGTCACTGTTGTTGTTATTGCATTATCATTGTCAATATCATTAAAAAAACTAATAACATGTCTGTGATCGATTGATGGTCAGGTTTACAAGCCAGGAGCCAGAGCGACTGTTTCGACTGCCCTGGAGGGTTTTACTGTGGGGCTCAGACCATCACTCCTGCCGAGTGTGGCCTGGGCAAATATTCCAAAGTGGGACAGTCTGTTTGCCTGGACTGTGCACCAGGGTAATTTGCTGCCTTTTTTGTTTTGTTTAATAAAAGTAATCCAAATCTTTATTGTATTGCATTTAAAATAACTTATTTTGAATTAAAACGAAAAGATTCATTCAAACACACACACACACACACACAGCACACGCACACACACACACACACACACACACACGCATGCATGCACACACACACATGCGCACACATACTTACACACACATGCACACACACACACAGGCACGTGCACACACTTACACACACACACACACACACACACACACACAGAGGCATGCACACACACACACACACATTCTGTGCGCTGGATAAATCTACACACACATATTATATATGTATATTATATTATATAATTATATATATATATATATAATAACATATATATATATATATATATATAGTATATATATATATATATATATATAATATGTATAATAATAATAATTATAATTATATATGTGAATTTTATAAGTAACAATATCAAAGGCTCTATATATATTAAAATTTCATCCATCTTTAAACATATGCAGACAGACTACTGCGTGAAATTACGGTACTCTGCCTTCTCCCAGGGGATGAGGAGAACGACGTGCCCCCCTTAGCGCTTGCGCCACCACTTTTCACTCCAATTTTGATTTTTGTTGTATTTTAGCTGCAGCTGTATATTGTTTTCCTTTCTAAGTGGCTTTTTTATAGAATTTTTGAGGACATTCTCTTTGTTGCAGTTGGTGATTTTTATTTGTCCTAAATAATTACGATGTAACACACAAGTGAATCATAGTGTTTTTTTATCTGTTCATCCGGGAAAGACTAGCTGAGAGATTGGTCTTAATTATGGGTGGAAAAATTTCGTCCAAACGGTACGAACGCCGCACACTTCAACCGACTTTCGCTTCTAGACAGGGCGTTACCTCTAGACCACCGATCCACCTCTAGACCACCGATCCACCTGTATATATATACATATATGTATATATATAAGTATCTATCTATATACACACACACACACACATACATACATATATCATGCCCATCTTAAAATACATTATGCAGACAGACTAAACATACTGATAAATTTGTACAGGTACTACTGTGACAACAGTTCTACCTCAGAGGATGATATGAAGAACAACAAAAAGTGCCCCCCTGGAAAATATTGTGCAGGGGGCTTGTCAAATGTGACCCAGGCTACAGACTGCTCTGTGGCCAAATACTGCCCAGAAGGTCAGTGGTTGGAGACTGAAAGTTGACAATGTAGCTATCCTTAGCTGAAGTCTGTTCATCCTAATGTTTCATTTTGTACTAAGTGGAGCTTTTTGTTATCTTGGAGGTATGGTTTTTCTTGAGAATTTGTTTTATGTTGTACAAAGTATGGATGGATCGTTATATACTTTGTCCTGAAGACTTTTGTTATTATCTGAATTCTGTTTACATCAAGCAAAGTTTGAATCAGTAGATTGTTATTGTTATCTTTAATCTGTTTATGTTGTGCAAAGTGTAACTGATAGCTGAGAGATTTGTTTTATGTATTATGTGGAATCAGCATCAAGAGTTAAAAAACAGTTCCTATAGCCATGAACTGTGCTGTGACAGCTACCCCTGTGGAGATCAACTGCCCTGTGGGTACCGTCCGCACAACAGTGGGCGCGGCTAATGTGGACACTGACTGCGCTCCCTGTGATGCCGGCTATTACTGTCAGGAGGGTTCTTTTGCTGCCTCTGGTACCTGTGACCCTGGCTTCTACTGCCCCACCAGCTTCAACAACCCCTACACTCCCTACCATCCACCCACCATTGGCTCTTTTGGCAACCAACAGGTTGGTCATCATGAAATTCTTCTTCTGCATGCCCTGGCTATGCTAAATTTTTAATCCAGTCTGGATGGCAATGTTTGCAATCTGTCATAGTGACTCCACCAGTCGCCCAAAGTTGTCACCATGAAATCAGCAAACCAACAATGTTGCCTAATAAAAACTGTTTGGAAATCTGTTTGGTGTTTCAGTGTTAACTTTAAAGAAGCTAACTTTTAAGGGATGGTATTATCTAAGTAGTCTTGTATGCAGATGAAGTATATGTAAGCCATATTTACATGTATTTCATTCTAAAAACATCTGGACAAAACGAAGCTTTTTGACAGTTAGCTGTATGTGGTGGATACAGCAAGACATAATTACATGAATGTCTGCTTTATCTTTCCAGTCTTAAGTACATTTCCAAGTCCTAAAAGTGCATCAGAGAATCTGCTCCACACAAATGCTTATGACACTGTCACACACACATTTCAGGAGCCATGTCCAGCGGGTACGTTCACCAATGTGTCAAAGACACCCGATGTGGGCAGCTGCATCACCTGCCCTGTGGGCTACTACTGCCCCCAGGCCTCCCCCAACCCCACAGACTGCCCTCAGGGCTACTACTGCACGCTGGGGGTGGGCAAACCCGCGCCCTGCCCCATTGGAACCTATGGGAACCGCACTCGTAAGTTTTCTGTGTGGCATTAACCCTGTGTTCTTGTTATGTCTTTGTTGTTGGTGCCGCCTTTTTTCATGTTCTGCTGTAGCTGGGATTCAGTATGTTGAGGTGTCCTGTGAAGAAAAAAGTAATGATACTTCATTTCCAGAGAAATATTCAACATAGTCTTAAGCACCAGGGAGTGCAAGAGCTGAGTGGTTAGAACACCAGACTCGTGGTTTGAAATGCTCTGGTTCATTTCTTGAATCATGGTTGAACTGCCAAAGGGTGGGGGGGGGGGATGGGGTGTCTTTGAACTTGGTGCTGTTTCCAACTGTATTTCCTGCCATTCCTTTGGATGAGCCTAAACTGAGGCCCTCTAGGTGAGCACATGCTTCAAATCTTGTGCACACATGAGCAGTCTGTCAGTTATTTGTGGAAGAGTAGGCAATTTACAGTCAGTTATATGGATGACAGAATTAGAATACCCAGCGTCACTAGTACATGAGATCTGCAGTATGGTTGAATGCCATACGGGCTGTGGGGTGTGGTGTCTGAATGTGCTTATATCACATAATATAGATATTCGCATCCTTTGTGACCAAACTAAGGTTGGAAACTGAAACTGTCATGAGCACGTTGATGGTTATTTACGGAAGACCTGTTTTCAGTGACTGAGTTTTGGCAGTTCAGAATACTGCAGTCTAACCATGAGATTTGTGTTGTACCACCATCGATAAGGGTAATGGATTCACTATTAGCACATTTCAGAACTTCAAAAACTTACACTAACATGTCATGACACCTTAGAATTTTTGACTTTGTTGTGGGTATGTAATTAGGTAGATGTGTCTTTCTATTTTGTGTTTAATGGCACAATTTTTGGTAAGTATTTGGGAGAAAAAATTTAAAACAGAACATAGAAACATTTAATGATGTGAAGTTTTTGGTTCTGAATGCTAAATCATGCTCTGTATTCCAAGAAGCATTTTTTAAACTTGTTAAGAAAATTTAAATAATAAAGAAGCAAGAAACTGTTAACAAAATCAAGACAAGCTAATTTTGGTTCCTTGGAAACATATTTCAACTGTTAACAATGTACAGAAAACAAATGCAAAGAATAAGAAAGCAAACAGCTTATAGGTTTGGTTCCTTGTAACAAACAAGAGAAGTATCTGTTAAAATCACAGAGAAAACAAAATAGCAAAAGAAAATGAACAAACAGCTTATAGGTTGTCTGATAACGAACAAGAGAAGTAACTTTTGTTTCTTCGAAAACACACCCAAAACCCCCCACATAACCAGCTATTACAAGGTTTTTATATGTAACAGGAAACATGCTGAAACTTTTATATTCATAAAATAGAAATGAGACATCAGCTTATAGGCAACAGTTAGATATAGGGGAAGCAAATGGAAGCTCCCTGATATTCAGGTGTTTTTTTCCTTGTTCCTTGGCTAGAGCTCCGAAGTTCACCAGTGGTAAGACATTTTGCATATGCAACCATTTCACCCCACCATTTAGGTAGGCACATTCCAGTTACGGGGATGGTGTCTAAACAAGACAGCTATGAATATGTGTTGTTTTTAAAAAAATAAATATCCTTCTTTCATACAGCATGAGATGGCCTACTCTTGTGAAAGGCAGAACAGGTTTTTAACGTATGCATAATATGTTCTGTATACATTTGCATCTGGGACCTCTGTTTATAGTCTCATCCGAAGGACTTTGACATTCAGTTCGATTTTCTCGTCAAACTGGGAAGAAAGAGCAAGGCTGGGAATCAAACCCAGAACCTCACGGTTTACTTGTTAGGCAGGTGAACATCTTAACCTTCCCTCTGACCTTCAGTACAACAGCACCATGACAGAAGCTAACCTGTGTGTGACAGACCTGACGGCAGTGGGGGAGTGCACAGGATGTGACCCCGGCTTCTACTGTGACTCCCCCGGTCTGCTGCAGGCTCGGGGTCCCTGTGACCCTGGGTACCTGTGCTATGGCAACGCCTCCACCTCGGCACCCACTGACGGCACCACCGGGGAACTGTGCCCTGCAGGAGGCTACTGTACCCTGGGTATGCTTCCCCCTTCTGTTTTTGATTGGCATTTTTCTCTGTGGTTTCCTTTTTTTATTTTTGTGGTGTGTAGAGACTGTTTGGATTTTTAAAAAAAATGTTTCTGATAACTTTGTATGTTTACCCATGATTTTTATCAAGGAAAACATTTTGTAAAATTTTAATTAAAAAAAAAAGTCTTCCTTATTCATGATCTTTCAGCTCTTACTGTGTCAGGAACATTGATCAGAGGCAACTTTTTCATTATTTGTGAATAATATTGATAATGAATGCCTATATTTATCAGTGACAAAAAGAAATGGAAGGAAACCAGTGCAGATAACCAACTTTAACTCCTTCATCACTGCAATACTCATTTTCAAAGATACATATAAATTTTGCTTTTGGGCATTCTTCAGCTGAACATCCAGGGGGTCACCCAGAATATACTCTCTGTCTCACTCATCACACCTGGGAATAATCACTGTGAGGCCTGAAGTACATACTGGATGGCTGCTTTTATGTGCCTCACCATATAGGCAGCCATACTCCAACTTCAGACGACTTTCTTTTTCCATTTATAGGAGGGTACATGAAGACACTCTCTCAACATAACATTCAAAGCATTAAACAATTTAATGTAGACCTTGGCACTTTGCTTATATCACATGGTTGTCACCTCCCCCCCTTCAACTTTCAGCTACTCTCAGCTGCTATCCATTCCAATTTATTCCAGCCCAGTTGGTGGTCCAGCTGGTGCTAATTATAGCAGGAGCTGACTGCACATGGACTTTGCATCTTCGTGCCTTCTTTGATATAACAGGGCAGAAAACTAGGAGGGTGATGAAAAGGGAGGGGGGTGGGGGTAAAAGGAAGGGGCATGCTAATTTTAGCACTGGAGCCTGAACCTTTGACTGAGTTACGCTAGATTTGCGCGCTGTGATCAGCAACTGACAGAACTTTAGCCCTGGACTACTACACATACTATGATATATGACAGTCACCCCACCACAGTCTTCAGACCCTCTCTCCATCCTCTCCCAGGTTCCTATGTCGCCAGCCCCTGCCCTGCAGGCACCTACAGCAATGCCACAGGGGCAGTCAACAACTACGACTGCTTCGAGTGTGATGCCGGCTACTACTGCTCTTCCATCGCGGGCGGAGAACCCACAGGCACGTGCTGGGGAGGCTACTACTGCACAGGGGGAGCAAAAAATCCCCGCCAGCACTTCACCTTGCCAGGTCAGATTTTTGTCAGGGATCTGATGGGTTGTTTTTGTTTTGGTGTGACATTGTTGTGGGTTTGTTGTTGTGGTTTGTGAGTGTGGGGGGTGGATTGTTTTTCTTGGTTAGTGAAAAGAGTGTGTGTGTGTGTGTCTGTGTGTGTGTCTGTGTGTGTATTTGTGCATATGCATATAGTCTTGGAATTGTGCGTATGAGAGGCCCCACTACTTTAATCATTCAGTAATAGTAAAGAAGAGAGGTACCTTGTTTCTCTCAAAATATATCTATGTGTATTTGTTTGATTTTCAAAATTCAGCGCTATATAAATTCCATACTTTTAACAAAAATTTAGTTTTAAAAAAATCATCATCATCATCATCATCCTCCACCTCATCATCATCCTCATCCTCCTCCTCCTCCTCCTCCTCATCATCATTATTTTTATTATTACTACTATTACTATTATTTTTGCTGCATTTTGTAATTAAATTGCTTTGTGGTATCTCTGCAAAGTGGAAGGAAAGCACTCTGTAAATATCTATTGTTATTAATGTTATTATCAATAGAAAGAGGCTCATAGCTTTATTTCAGTATTACAGTCATATGAACTGAGAAGAGTGTGTATCTTTAATAAAAGGGCATATATATGCCAGCATGCTTGCATGTTATATACATATCTTCTCTATCAGTCAGTTGGTCACTCTTATGTTAGCATGATTATTTTTGGCAGAAATGTTATGGTTCAGATACATGCTGTGAGGAAGAGTACACCAATAACAAATAAATTTGTTTGTGGATACTTCCAAAATAATCATGTCATCAGTGTGTAATGTCTGAATCTCTTGTTTTCAGATGATGACAAAATGAATGTGTAGTAAGTGTAGAATTTGTGATTTTCCCTTTGGTAGATCTAATCTAACCCAATTGTTTATAGCTCTGCCAACTGCAGAGACCATATCAGGATGGTTACCGTGTTAAAATTCAAACCTCGGATTAAAAACGAACAGCTTTTTTTCGATTAAAACAAGATTGAAATGAACTATACTTCATACCAGCACCCTAGCCAGCCACATTAATAGCTCATGGGAAATATTTTTACCAGAATATAAATATTTTATCATGTACATGTGCAGGTTACTTTGCTCCAAATGGTTCAGTGGCTCAAGTGGAGTGTCAGACAGGGACCTACATGCCATTCTACTCCGCCTCTGAGTGGCATTCTGTGACCCTGGCTACTACTGTCCAGACAAGGCCATGAACCAGACCATTGAGTGTCCCTCAGGAAGCTACTGCGAAAATGGATCCATCATCCACCAGACCTGTCCTCCTGGCACATTCAACAACCAGTCAGTGGACCGCAGTTTTTTGTCATTATTTTCTTATTGTTTCGTTATTCTTTTTTTCCTAAATCTTCTTTATTTGTTTTCTTCCTGTACTAGTTCTTGTTGAAACTATTTGATAGAGAAATCTTTGCATTAAGGGCAGTGTCTTGATCTTTAATGATTTTGCCATTAATACTTGAGCAGTTGATTGTGTAAATATACCAGATTTGTTAACTTCTCAGAGAAATTTAAATTTAAACTTTTTACAATTAAAAAATATCAAATTTCAAAAGTAAAATGGAAAAAAGTCTAAATTCTGTCTGCACTTGTTTGTCCTGTGCAGAACTCGCATGACATCTATCGACAACTGCACAGAGTGCCCGGCTGGCTACTACTGTCAGGACCGGGTCTGTCAGCACCCACAGGCATGTGCAACGCCGGACACATCTGTTACGGCAGAGCCACCGCTAATGACCCCGTGTACAACAATGACCCCACAGGCAACAAAACCATCATCACCTGGGGCGACACCTGTCACGAAGGCTACTACTGCCCTCAAGGCACGGCGTCCATGATTCCTTGTCCCCGAGGAACCTACAACCCCGATCGTAGCGGGCAGTCTGAGAGCCAGGCCTGTAAGCCCTGCGATCCTGGCAAGTACTGCAACGGAACTGCTCTGACCGCGACATCCGGCAACTGCAACCCTGGCTACTACTGTGTGGGTAGTGCCTACATCCCTGACCCCATCGACAATGTCACAGGCAACATCTGCCCCATGCATCATTACTGTACTGGAGATGCAGACACCCCTCTGCTGTGTGACGCTGGCATGTATGCTAACAACACAGGCCTGGCAGCCTGCTCTCTCTGCATGGCTGGCTACTTGTGCTACCCTGGAGAGGCACCCAGAATCTGTCCTCAGGGTAAGTGCGCTTTGATTTGTTGCTTTACAAGATTCAGCGCTATATAAATTCCTTATATTATTATTATTAAGTGATTCTACGCTGTTTGTTTGTTTTTTCTTGAAAGAAGTCTGTATAAAAAGAATGAAACAAGTACTTTTCTGTTGACCTCCCTCGCAAGAGAGCAAAGGTGTGTACAGAAATGTCAGTAAAACAACGGAGGTGGAATGGAGAATGAAATCATATTGTAAGTTTATGAACTGAGACCAAATTTGACAGTTTCATGTTTATTGCAACTGTTCAAGCTTGATTGAATTGAATTAATCAAATTAAATACCCCTTTCAGTCATGGTAGATCTCTCTGCATGTAATTTTGGCTGCTTTCTGTCCCTGGGAAGAGCATGTTGCCCCAAGAGCAGCACAACCCGTTTTTGAAATATATTTTTGTGCTTGCAAGTATATTTTTCTATATCAGTGTGGCTTTTTACTACAGAATTTTGCCAGGAAACACTCTATTATTGCTGAGGGTTCTTTTATGTGTACTGAATGTGTGTTGCACATGGAACTTTGGTTTATCATCTCATCCAAATACTAGCACCCAGGCCACCACTCAAGGACTAATGGAGGAAGAAAAGTTTTGGCACATACGGGGATTGAACCCACACTTCTCAGACTAGTGATCCACCAAATTAACTTGTAGTGTACATCTGTTACAACATTGTGATGCCTTGTTGTATCATGTGATACATCATGTGTTGTATTATCTCATGTATGACTTGGTTTTGCTGTCTAACACATCATATATCAGTATGTGATGAAGATGATGATGATGGCTGGTTCCTTGCATATGAGGATCATGAGAAGAAAGGAGATGGCTTCAGTTTCTTAAGCCTCTGGTGACTGAAGAGGCTGACACATGAGGAGCGTTCTGTTGCATCCTGGGCAGATGAAAGAAGGAAGGAACTGGAACTGGTGTTGGTTGGTCTTTTGATCCTTCTTTCCACCTTTGTCCTCATTGTTGTGTACCTGTGTGCAGGGTCTTACTGCTTGGCCAGTACCAACATCATCAAGGTGACTCAGGCCACCCCTTGTCCTATTGGAACGTACGGAGCACGCCCAGGCCTCACCCAGGAAAGTGAATGCTCCACGTGCGACCCTGGACACTACTGTGAAACAACCGGTGAGCAAGGAATGTGTGCTTTTGTTGCTGTTGTTGTTTGTTTGGTATTTGTTTCGCTTTGGTTACAGTTTGATGAGACAACTTGAATGCTGGACTGTAGATTTTTGTTTGTGCCTGTTTCTTTGTATCTTTTGTGTGATTTTGTGTGTGTGTGTGTGTTATGTAGCTTTTAGGTAGCTTTAGTCTGCTTCTCTGTGTGTATGTGTGTGTGTGTGTTTCTTTTTCTTTTCTTTTTTTCTTTTATTTCGAGGATAACAATAAGCATTCATATGCTTTTTTCTTTTACATCCAGTCCCTGTGTGTATGTAGTTTTGTAAATTTTGTCATCTGTTCCTACCAGTGGTGCAGAATGTTACACTAAGGGTTTGTCAGGGCTGAAGACAATCTGAAGATAACGTTTTGAAGCATTATGTTCAATACGTTAACGTAGGCGTTGGCACTTGGCTTACATCAATAATTGACACAGCTTTTGGCCTGGTTCCAATGTTGCAGGACTGACCAACGCCACAGGTGTGATCACGGCTGGCCACTGGGCCCTGCAAGGAGCCACTGTGGCCACTCCTGCAGAGACAGACAATGACCACTTTGGGATTTGTCGGCAAGGCAACTACTGCCCTGAAGGCAGCAGCTATCCCACCCCTTGCCCTGCTGGCACTTATGGGTATGATTTTGCTTGTTGTGTTCTCTGTGTGTGTGAGTGTTTGTGTGTGTGTGTTACAGAAAAGTCAAGGATAATGATATGCTGATTGTGCATTTCTCTGCCATCATTCTACGCACATTTTTCATTTTCACTGAGCAGCTTCAGGAAGCCTCCACTCTCTGTTTGTGTGGTGTGTGTGTGTGTATGTATTAATAAATATTATTTATATAACTATTTATATAATTTAATATATATATATCTGCGTTGTTGTGTACACACCATACTATAAGAACAAGCAGGAATAATTTGATAACTGAATGATGATAATGAAGCACATACCTATACCAGTAAAATGAATCCAATTTAAAACACTTGCCAGCATTCTCCTGATTTGACTGGCAATTTAAGGAACATTACGACTAAGTTTACATATATCTGCAGTTGTTGACATAAAAAAAATGATGACACGCTCACTGTTACTTGGCGAATCTTTTTAGCTTCAAGAAGTTTTTTAATAAACTGAAAATTTTTTCTTCCAAATGCTTGGGTGGTGTGTTCTTATTTTTTGTTGTTGCTGTAAGAACGGTGTCATACAGATGAAAAACTTTGTCTTCTTTGCTGAGCACTCACAAAGCAACCATTGTCAGCCATATGAGTGAAAATGCATTGCACTGCCCTTAAGTGCCTGACAAGTCAGACCCAGCTTATCTGACTTCGGCATGGGAGAGAAGTTTCTGGAAAAAAAGAACCTGTAAGGCAAGAGGCGAGAGTACACGAAGGACCTACTGACAGGCAAGGAGCAATCTAGGCGGAACCATGACTGCTAAAGCAAGGTAACCTCACAGAATTTCCAGAAGGGGATGACCATGTATACGTGACAGCCCTGGGACTACCTAAAGCCAAGGCGCGCAAAAGGTCACCCATCAAGTAACACGCTCCGAGCTGTTCATCAGGCTGGCGCAAACGAGTGCTCACACCACTGAACACCGTGCCCCAAAGGAGAGAATTTCCTGGAAAAAGAAGGCTGGAACGACAGTACTGCGAAAACAGACTAAGGGGATCACTGAAGACACAGCAACAGACTAGGAGATGATGCCTACAGTAAGACTCCGACATCGAAAAGAATGATTTGACAGGTAAATATCAATGTTGCAATTGCTAGTAAACTTACAGCTCCTGGATCCCTTCATGGGAGAGTAGAACAAGAATCACAGATAACGTTCTCCATGTGACAGGTTCAGTCGAGGACTGCGCAGCGAGACAGGCTGCACAGCGTGCTCAGCAGGCAAGTTCTGCCCCTACAGCAACATGACCCTGGATGGCACTGACTGTACTGCCGGCTACTACTGCACTGGGGGATCACCTGACAGCACACCTGTCAACCAGACCTATGGAGATGAATGTCCTACAGGTAAGACTCCGTTATCTTTTCCAAATATTTGTGTTGACAGGTTGAAATGAATACATGCTTTGCATATTCACAGGAAAATTTACTATCCTATGGTTACATCTTTTGGTGTAGTTTTGCATTAAAGAATTGTATCATTCAATACGGTTCACTTGCAACACATTCCAGTTCAGTCATATTTGTGCAATACAGATTCAAATGAATACATATTTTGCTTATTGATAAAAGCTTTACTGTTTAATGCTTAAACTATGTTGTGTAGTTTTACATTCAAATGATTTGATTCTGACCTTGGAATTCATCTTTAGATTTATACGAATAAGCATGTTGGATATTTGGAAGAAATTTACCACCTAAAATGAGTAGGCATTGAGAGCTTTTACATCTCCTGCCTGTAAGCTGCTGAAATCTACTGCTTTCATGAGTACAAAAACAAAGTATTCAGTCTATATGAGCATGTAGGTCACTTCTATGTTGTCTTTGCAATGAAACAGGCCTGGGTTATAAGATGATTTTGGTCCAGTTTACTGTGGTTTAAGACATGTACAGCTCTACAATTGCCTGGTACTTCAGAATAGAACTGTACTGCTGTGACAGTTTTAAACAGGCCTAGAATTAAACCTTTGCATTTTATTGTCCTAACTACCCTTGCTTTGCCAAGATTGAAACGATGTCTGCCACATATGAATCCAGGTTTCACCACAAGTAAGTATGAATTATGAAACCAGCTGTGGTGAAAATCAGTATATTAGAAGCTTGTCTTTATCAAGACTCTCTAGTAATGACATATCACTGGTCTCTGCAGGCTTTTACTGTTTGGCGGGATCCACAGCGCCTACACCATGCGCTGCAGGTCAGTACACAAACCAGACACGCAGCACGTCCTGCCAGAGCTGTCCTCAAGGCCACTACTGCCCCGTCAACACCAGTGACCCCTTCCCCTGTCCGGCTGGCTACTGGTGTGGCCCCGGCCAGCCCCTGCCCACAATCAACCCCTGCAATCCTGGCACATTCAACAACGTCACTGGAGCCACTGACAACACCTTCTGTATCGCCTGCTCTCCAGGGTTAGTTTGCCTTGTTGATTTTCAAATTTCTCATGTTAAGGACATTTGTACACTCTCTTTTGGTTCTGTGTTATATGGACTGAACTTTCAAAATTTCTTGCGTATTTAGGACATTTGTATAATGTTGTCTTTGGTTTCTCGTTGTATGCCCTGAACTTTTTATTTTCTTTCTCCTTTTCTTTGTTCCTGTCCCTGTCTGGGTTTTTTTTGTGTTTTTTTCTATCTCTGTTCTCTCCTTCAGTGTGTTTTACGGCAGTTTGTGGCACCGTTCTTAATGAAGAAAAAATCATAAACACCCCAGCATTCACCAAGCATCTGATCTTTCTGTGTATTTTTGCTTTGGTGGAGAAGTGCATCTCTGTGTGCCTCCAGAAAACCATAAACCACAGATCTTTGGGTATTTTCTTAAATTTTTGACTGACTAGGTCATCTTAGAATAGCAGAATAATAAGATTAATATTCATCCATAGCTTCTTTAGGCATATGTGTTCTGCAGGTGACATAATTGTAGTTTATACCCCACAAATGATACTGTACATCCTGTGGAAGAAACCGCAGTGTGTGTCATGCTGGTAGTACTGCCGTAAATGGGTTCTTTTCTTTTTGTTTTTTTTGTTTATTGGGTAGAGCTCCGAGGTTCACCAAAGGTGTGATTTTTGTTTATGCAACCATTTCCCCCACCATTTAGATAAGCTGCATTCTGACTCCAGGGATGGTGTTTAAACACAACACCTGTGTGCATGTGTTTTAAAAATGTTGTCATGCGTTCCCACCTGCAGGAAATGGCCTACTCTTCCAAAAGGTGGGTGGAATTGTTAACAAGTGTATATGCAATATGTTCTGTGTGCATTCATACATTCCATACATTATTATTATTATTATTATTGTTATTATTATACACAGTCTCGGTTCATGTCCTCATTGGAAGGACTTTGACATTCAGTTCAATTTTCTCGTCAAACTGGGAAGAAAGGGCAAAGCTGGGAATTGAACCCAGAACATCACGGTTTACTTGTTAGACAGGTGACCGACTTAAACCATCCTGCCACCTCCTTCCTTCTTGGTATATGTTCTGAAACTGCTGCTGTAGGATGTAAGTGCAGCAGATGATAACACTGTTCTGTGTGTGCTGCAGATGGTACTGTGATTCTGACGGCCTTGCAACGCCCAAAGACGGCTGTGACCCAGGCTGGTACTGCACAGGAGGGGCTGTGGCAGCCCGGCCTTCTGATGCTAACCAGGGTGGCCAGTGTCGGAAGGGGTACTACTGTCCCAAGGGCAGTGCTGTGGAGCTGCCCTGTACTCCCGGCATGTACTGCCTCAACGTCGGTCAGTGTTCTCCGAGTTGTGGTGTGGTGCCTTGTTCTGGTCTGTTTGTGAATGTGTGTGTCAAAGTCAAAGTCAAAGTCAAACTTTTATTTTCAGATGGTACATTGAATAAGCAGTGCATTTGCTTTTTTTCATCAAGCCATCTATCTAAAGAAAAAAAAAGCAAATGTGTGTGTGTGTGTTGGTAGATAAGTGGATTATGTTCAAGAAATGGCTGGAGTAGTAGTGAGTAAGAATTTTCAAAATGTCAAGTGAATACTAACAAACTTTTTTCTCTTTGTATGTGTATGCTGGTATTTAAGCTTGTTGTTATGGATGTGTGGCTGTGTGTGTGTGTGTTATGTGTGTGGTGTGTGTGCGTGCGTGCTTGCATGTATTTGTGTTTTCTTTCTTTCTTTCTTTAAAAAAAAAGTTTCAAAGTGGTTGTTGTATTTACTCTACAAAAAATAGTCTTTGGAATTGCAACTGTGAAATTACAGACTGTTAGTGCATATTTATGCTTGCTATACCATATTTATGCTTGCTATACCACACTTGACAAATGCTTACACAAAGAGTAGTTTACGTATAAAGTGTATATCTCCATATGTAAAATCAGCTATTTCCCCCTTTTTTTTTTACTGATAATTTTTTTCATAGCATTTCAGATTTTAAAAAACAAAACCAACCCACTTAAAAAGGCATTGTCACATGTCCCATACTTGTTAAAGATAGTGTGTTTGCAATGTATTAAACCTGGTTGAGACAACAAAAAACCCATCGGCATTTACTATTCTTAAACCTATTTGAGACAAACAAACATTGTCTGCATTTAATTCGATGTCCCTGTGCCTGTTTGTGACAGAACTGGAGCAGCCGACCGGGAACTGTACTGAAGGCTACTACTGTCTGTCTGGCTCCAGTACCCCTACCCCTGTTGGATCTACTTATGGTTAGTATCAGAGATCTCTCTGTGGATGCTTGTCGCTGTAGATAACTTTGTTACATGTTGTGTATATTGGAGATCTGTTTAGGAATGCTTCTAGCACACATACACACATGTGCGTGCACACACACACATACACACACACACTGTTTAGTGGAAGGATGTTAAACAGAAGAACTAACACACACATACACACACACTCACACACACACACACACACACACACACACACACACACACACACACACACACATGCACGCACACACGTGCATGTGCGGGCACTCACACACACATACATCATGCATCCTGCATCCACCCCCATCACGCCAACAACATATTTTTATAACACTACATTTCCTGCAGTGATGTGCATGCAGGCCATTTTGCCCACAGGAAGCTCAATGCACATTCTGTTTCCACCTGGCACTTACCATGGACACCAAGTGTGCGCGACAGGAGAGTGAATGGCTTTGTCGCACCCTGGTACTACTGTGATGGCTATGGCAATACCCAGCCCACAGGCGCCTGCTCCCCTGGCTTCTACTGCCCTACTGGAATGAACACATCTTCACCTGCTGAATATACCTGTCCTGAAGGTAGATCTGGTGTTATTGTCAATACTGTGTTTGTGTGGGGGAAGAAATTGTGTGTGAAGAATGGGTAAGATAGAGTTGTATGTACAGATGGGTTGGGGATGTGGGGGTGGGAAGGAGGGATATGTGAGTATGTGTATGCATGTGAAGGTATGTGTGTGTTTTTGTGTGTGCGTGTGTGCATACATGGGGGAGAGAGAGTGAGCAGAGGGAGGGAGATGCTGGTGGAGGTATGCATGTGAATGTACTAAAACATGTGTAACATTTCAGAGCACAAAAGAAACAAGAAAGAGAGCATACATGTGTGTGTGTGTGTGAATGAAGAGGGACGTGTCAGTGGGTTGGCAGGGGTATTAGTTTGGATGTATATATTTTATTGGAGAATATACTGAACAGGAGAAATGTGCATATGAGTGATTTTGTGTGTGTTGTGTGTATTTTTGTTGTGCACGTGTATGTTTGTGTGTGTACAATGTGTTTTTTTATAACTACAATTTTTGTCTGTGACCATTCGTGATTGGAAAACAGTCATTAAAATGTAACCTATTACTTATCAAATCTTTTAAGTTGTAATGAGTTTTCTTAAAACCAAGTATAAGACATTATTTAAAGAAAGATTGGACATTTTTTCTTCTGGATGTAAGTTTTGATTTTTGGTCCTCCTCCTCCTCCTCAGGTTACTACTGTCCCAGTGGCAGCCACACACCAGTGCGATGTAACAGTGGCACATACCAGGATCAGACAGGGCAGGGATCCTGCAAGACGTGCCCACCTGGATTCTTCTGTGACAACACCTTCAGTCCTGTTGTTCTCTACAACTCCTCCATTTGTCCTCAGGGTAAAACCGGCTTCTAGATTTAGTTTGTTTTGTTATTGTTGACAGTTTAGAAATACTCTGACTGATGCGTTGTAGTTGCTTTGCATGTTTTTTGTTTAATTGGTCTGCTTGTTTATTTTCCTTCTCCCTCTCTGCTGTCCTTGACCATTTTCTATTATTCTTTTGTATGCTTTTATTCAGCTATGTTCGTATTTTAGTTTTTGTGAGAACTTAATGGTGTGGGATAGCTCAGTGGTCAGAGCACTCGCTTTCCCCCAGCCAAGTTAAGCAGCGTCGAGCATGGTTACCAGTGGGATGGGTGACCATTTGCGCGCCTTGGCTTCAGTACAGTTCCCCCAGTCCACCCAGCTGTAAATGGGTACCTGCCCTCTTTAGGGTCAGGGAAGGTAAAGCAGTGAGGGAGAGGAGATGGGCGCTGCCCTCAATATGCTGGCCCTAGAGAAGTGAGGTCTCTAACGCCTCGCTCCCCTACGACCTTATAGGTTATGGGACTCCTTTACCTTTACCTTTTTAATGGTGTAGGGGAAACATGAAATAACAATTACAAATCATGCGCAGAAAATAGAAAAGTTTGTCACATTATACAGACTGCATAAGTTTGACGCTCTCTGCCTGGCAAGTTTTCTTCTCTGCATTACGTCACATCCAGCTCATTAGTAAGGGTCAGTGCACACACAAAAATCACAAAAACTGGTCACTGCAAGTTAGTTGATGAAACCTGAAAAGCAGATCATTAAAATATTGAGTTAGTCGATGCCAAAGTGCAAATTTTCTTTCCTTCATATTTTAGCTTGTGGAGATACGTAGAAAGTATTCATGACTTTTTTGTTTTACATTAATAAGATGCACTTAAAATATCACATTCCTGATCAGAATTGTTCCTGTGAAAAATTTTGTAACAGACAGAATTAGTTGAACACTTAGTTGCAGCAGTATGAATTTTGACTTCTTTCTTAACTCTTGAGGAGTATTTGAAGCACTACCAAAGCTTTCTTGGACAAAGTTGACCTTGTTGAGACAATCCCAGATCATCTTCTGCTCGCAAAATGGCTTAATTTACAAATAACATCTTTGCAGTAAACTTAATATTTACAAAATTTACTAAACTGCATGCGCGCAGGGAATGGATGTAAAAAAAGGCCCATGAGTACCTATTCCATTATTCTTGAAATAAGATGATAATAAATAAAATGAGTAAATACTATTGTCTGTCAGTGACACAATCTCTTTGTGGTGTGTACAGGTCACTACTGCCCGGCAGGCACCAAGTACGCCACAGAGCGCCGGTGTCCCACAGGGTCCTACAGCAACTACACAGGCCTGCAGGCCAGCTCTGACTGCCTGCCCTGTCCTGGGGGATACTACTGTGATCAGGAGGCGCAGACCGACTACTCCAAGATCTGCAACGCTGGGTAAGATTGGATCCGAGTGTGTGTTGGTGGCGGTGGGTCAGTGGGGGGGTATGGGATGGTATTGGGAGGGTTAAGAGGTTAGTGTTCTGTCTGTGTGGAGGAAAAGTTATTTTAGGAACACACACACACACACACACGCATGCCTGCATGTGCATACACGCACATACATAGACACCCAGACACACACATACACACACACACACACAACACACACACACACACACACACACACACACACACACACACACACAGATACATAGATTTGCTATTTTTTGCACACGCACACACATGCACACACATACAGACACACACATACATACATACATACATACATACATACATACATACATACATACATACATACATACATACAAACATACATTTGTGTTTTTGTCGGCGTTTTTCTTTCCTGTTTGACAAGCTGTGAACCTGCCAGAGGTTGGTTATGAAGGGGATGCTGTTGCCTGGTTTCAGGTTCTACTGTCGCCAAGGTGCCAAGACAGGCACACCCCAGCAGGACGCCAATGCCAACGAATGTCCACCTGGCCACTACTGCCCTGTGCAGACCTCAGAACCACAGGACTGCCCACTGGGCACTTACTCTAATGCCACTCAGCTGACCGATGTGTCTCAGTGCCTCAACTGTACAGCAGGTTAGGAATTTTTGTTGTTGTTTTTGTTGTTGTTGTTGTTGTTGTTGTTGGCTAGAGCTCAGAGGTTCACTAATGATAAGACTTATGAGATAACGAGGCTTATGTGACTGTTTGTCCACCAATGAAGTAGCCACATTCTGACTTTGGGGATGACGTTTAAACACAGCACCAGCATGCTTGCGTTTGATGCATAATCTTGTCGCTTGTTCCTACTGGCATGCTGTGGCCTACTCTTCTGAAAGGGAGACGGGATAGTCTAGTGTTTAGAACACTGCGCTCACAATCTGATGACCTGGGTTTGATTCCCCGGGAGTTAACATCAGTGCAGACTCCACTCTCCCCAAAAGTCCTTCAGATGAGACTATAAACCGAGGCCCCGTGTGCGAATGCATGCATAACATCTTGCGCACACATTCAATCCTGTTCCGCTTTTTGTAAGAGTAGGCCATTGTGTGCTGTGGGAACAGATGACAGAATTTACAAAACCGCATACACACGGGGACTGGATGTAAAAAAGTGCATAAGTGCTTATTGCATTATCCTCGATATAAAATAATTTTTTTTTAAAAGGGTAGAACAAGTTTTAATGTTTGCAGAAGATGTTCATACACAGGACATCACTTTATCCCAAAGGACTTTGGGGAAGTGAAGTTGGTACTGCTGTTAACTCCAGGAGATTATCCCCTTAAACGGATGTCCTGCCTCTCATTATGTTTAAATGTCTTTAAAGCATAAAATCTGACAATCTGTGCATGATTTTTAATCTCATTTCTTCTTCTTCTTCTTCCTCCTTTTTTTGGTCATGTTTCTCCCAAGGGAGGTTTAACATTGATGAGCCTTCTCCATCCCTCTCTGTTTTAATCTCATTTCTGTGGAAGTAAAATCATATTTAAATGGTCTCACCTGTTGGCATCACTAGATATAGTATTAGCTGCTGCACCTGATGAGACCAACATGATTCTCCTCAATTTGTTATGGTAGTTTAATCTAAATGGCAGTAAAGCATAAAGTGTTGTGACTCATGTATGATTCTTAACCTCGCATCTGTGAAAGAGTCAGAATGGTGATATATGTTGAGATAGCTGAGCGTACCTTTGACCTCTGCTGCAGGGTATTACTGTGGATCCATGAACCTGACAGAACCCAGTGGACCCTGTCAGGCTGGCTACTACTGCCCAGAGTCCTCAGTCTTTGCTACCCAGGTCTCCTGTCCCCCTGGCTATTTCTGCAACGGGACCAACGATGTCCCCCTCCCGTGTCCCAAAGGTGAGACTGCTGCAGTGAAATGGTCAGGTGTGTGTGGGGGAACTGGCCCTTCATGCTGAGGCGTCGTTCGGGGTCTGTCTTTATCAAGACAATTCATTTTTTGATGTTTTTGTATGTTGCTAGAATCTTTTGTATATTAGCTCGATATTGTATATATTGATATTTTGCATGTTTTAGGGATATTTTTAATTTTTATTTTTAATGTAGTTTGTATGTTGTTCGATAGTTTGCATGTTGCAAAGATAACCTAAAGTATTTGCATAAGATGACAATTTTTCCATGGTCATTTCTTTTTATTTTAGACTGTGTTTATCTAAGAGAGACAAGAACAACAAAAAAAGACATGAAAGGTTCAAAGAAGAAGATGAATTACTACTTCTGCTACTCCTCATCCTACTGTTCTACAAATAAAAATTTAAAGTAGAATGATTTTTTTTTTTTTTTGGGAGATCAGATTTTAGTTGTTCCTGTCAGCAACTACGAAGTGATACAATCACTTGCATAGTCTCGGGGATACTGAATAGGGAATTTTTGTTTTCCTACTGTTTTTGTAATGGACATGAATAATTGAGCATGCATTATTCTCTCTCTCTCTCTCTCTCTCTCTCTCTCTCTCTCTCTCTCTCTCTCTCTCTCTCTTCTCTCTCTCTCTCTCTCTCTCTCCCTCTCTCTCTCGCTCTCTCTGTTGCTTGTAGTTTCCTTTCCTTGCCTTGTTCTTCCTTTTTCCTCCGTTCTGATTTTCTGTTCCTGGGGTGCTTTCATACTTCAGCTTCATGGCTCTTCTTCAGTCATCTAAAAAATAAAGAATGATTCTTAATGATGAGTGATTGTCCCCCCCCCCCCCCCCCCCCCCCCCTCTTGTCCTCTATCACTGTGAACAGGAACGTACTCCAACCAAAGCAACCTGGTGGCGCAGAGTGCCTGTGACGCCTGTCCTGGTGGTTACTACTGCGAAACAGACGGGCTCACTGCGCCCACCGGTCTGTGTGGAGAAGGTATGTCATGACTCTGCCCTCTTCCTTGCCTGCTTTTGTTGTTGTATGGTGCAGTGGTTTTCACTGGAGTTCCCCTTCTCCCTTGCCTTTTGTCTCTTTCTGCTGTACTGCTGCGCCTCTCTCTCTGTTTCTCTCTTTTCTTTCTGTGCGTGTGTGTGTGTTAGTGTGTGTGTGTGTCTGTCTGTCCCTGTCTGTCTGTCCCTATCTCTCTGTCTCTGTCTCAGTCTGTCTGTCTCTCTCTGTGTCTGTCTCTCTCTCTCTGTATCTCTGTCTGTCTGTCTGTCTGTCTCTCCGTCCCTCCCTCCCTGTCTGTCTGTCTGTCTCCCTCCCTCCCTGAGTCTCTCATAAGATGCAACTATCAGGATAGCCTTTTCCAATTCTTCTTGCTGTAAGACAGCATTAAAAGTTATCACAAACAATGATGACTTTCCTTTTTGTGTTGTTCATCAACATGTAACCAATTGTTACTTGTATGATATCAAGAGCATGTTGATTTTTTGATATCCTTTGACATATGGCCATGATTCTGTTGGTGGACAGGCTACTTTTGCCCAGATGGGTCAATCTACAAACAGCCAGTATCCAACTTCTGTCCCATTGGTCACTTCTGCCCTGAGGGGGTTTCTCAAGCTTTGCCCTGTCGCAACAACAGTCATGTAAGTGTGTGCCTCTTGCTTCTCTGTCTTCTCTTCTCTGCGTTCCCTTATAGGGTGGAGTATGTAGTGCCTGGTCTTTTCCTGTGCTTGTGCAGGAGGTCTGTCGGCTGACCTCAGCTGACATGTCCTGATTCAGAGCAGCTGATTTTTGTACATGATGCATGCTGGGTATGTTTGTGTTTTTGTAACTGTATGAATGTGACATGAATTGCAGGATAGTTAATGTGCATACTTGATCTGTTGCATGTGTATACACATGAGAGGAATTAAAGTACTGGCAGGTCTGCATTTTGAGTAGACCTGGGAAATGGTAAAAATACCTATCCTTAATTTATCAGACATTACTACTGAGATTTGAACCCATGAATTCATGGACCAATGTGATTGAAGTCAAACACTCTTGACCACTTGATGCTTCTCGCTCCATATGGGACAAAAGTTGTGCTGAAATTGTGATGCAAAATAATGGTATCAAGATGCGTTAAAAAAAATTTGACATATTTTTTCTTCAGTATTGGTTCTGTGTTACCCAAAGCCCCCCTAATAAACAAGAATATGTAAAAAACAAAAAAGAAGCTTTTTTTCTGATGTTATGAAACAGTTAACATTCTATGAATTTCTTTGTTGTTGTACAGAAAACATAGTTTAGGTTGTATGGGGTTGTGTGTGTGTGTGCACATGCATGCATGCATGCTTGTATGTGTGCATGTGCGTGCATGCATACACACACGTGTGTGTATATGTATGTGTGTTGTTTCTTTCACTCATTCATACCTCATACACTCATGACAGTTTGATCTTTTTCGCTCTGACAGGCGAACCACACTCACGCCGTATCCTGCTACAATTGCCCGGCAGGCTACTACTGTGAGCTGGCAGGTTTGAGCATCGTCTGCCCTGCTGGATACTTCTGTCCTGAGGGGACGGGCCTGGACTGGAGCTCCTGTCCACGAGGCACCTACAGCGACGTCACTGGCCTGTCCAGCGAGAGCCAGTGTAAACCTTGCAGCGCTGGCAAATACTGTGGTGGGGAGCACCTCCAGGCTGTTTCTGGTGAGTCGGCTGCAGTCGTGATGTGTATGTGGGTGTGTGTGAGTGTGATGGGTGGTGAGAGGGAAGGAGGTAGGGTGGGGGTGGGTGAGTGGTGTGTGTGTGTTGTGTGAGTGTGCTTGCATGCATGTGTGGGTTGTTTTTTTTTGGGGGGGGGGGGGGGGGGTTGGTGGTGGTGGTTTGATTCTGTTTCATCCCTCACAGAATATCAATGCACTGTGCCTGGATGAGGAGTCAATGAGTATATGACTCTTTTCAAGTGCCTCATCAATAGGCAGCCATACTTGGACTTCAGGGGATTTTTTTTGCATCTTTAAATAAGAGAATGCAGGTTATTATGCTAAAAGCTTTGTCATGGCTGAAGTACAGTCTCAACATGATGTCTAAAGGCGTAAGAACATATTACTGAAGGCCTTGGCAATTAGCGTAAAGCAATAACTGAAAATGCTTTTGGCCTGGGGTATAAATCTGGGATATTAGATTATTTTATTAGGAAATGCAGAAGAAGAAATGATTTAATTCAACAAGAAAGTGTTGATCAACAGGGGACTGCACTGCTGGGCACTGGTGCCTCTCTGGGGTGGATCGACCCTACCCAGGCTTGAACAACCAGAGTGTACCCTTCAACGTCAGCTGCTATGACGACCGCATGGTTGGCACGGGCGGTGTGTGCCCCACCGGCCATTTCTGCCCCGGAGGTATTGCCAGTTACCTCCCCGTGCCTTGCGACAATGGTACCTACGCTGATGTGGAGGGTTTGGACACCTGCAAACAGTGCCCTGAAGGTAGGGGGTGTGTTTGTGTGTGTGTCTGTGTATGTGTGCGTTTGTGTGTGTGTATGTGTGTACACACGTGTGCGCTAGTGTGTGTGCAGGTATGGTAGGCATGTGAATCTGTGTGTATTCATTTCCTTTAAGCTCTGATGTGTGTGAGAACGAGTGGCACCTCTGTGCATATCTTCTCTCTTTTTTTGCATTCCTTTATTTGGTAGGATGTGTAGTGCCTGGTCTTCTGTGCTTGTAACTCTGCAGAAGGTCTACTCGCATATAAGAATGTCCACTACTCCAATTCTAACACCTGTGTACATTGTGCAGGTTACTACTGCCCAGTGGCCACAGCCAACTACACTGACTATCCCTGCATGGTGGGTCACTACTGTCCACTTGGAACCCAGTCGTGGAATCAGTATCCTTGTGCTACAGGCACCTACAACAATCTGACTGAACGCACCAAGCCTGACGACTGCTTGCCTTGTCCTGGTAATCTTCGTTTTGTTATCTGTTTTCTTTTTATGAGTGGGGAGGATTGAGTGGAGGGATGTTGGTTTTGTACTGTCATTCTTATGTATTTTCTGTTGTTTTTTTATGGATGTGCTTGTGTCAGAAATGTCCCATAAGGTAGTATGGCACTAAAAAAGTTCATGATAAAAATGTGTATTATTTGCTTTTATACTTGTAAAAAAAACACACCAGAAACAAAAGAGTCAAATCATTTTTCATCATAACATAAAGAGACTGTACGCAGCACACAAACATAATAATTATCAAACTCAGAATAAAACCCCAAAACTCTCTGCATGACAGGTGGCAAGTACTGTGATCAGACAGGCCTGACACAGCCAGCAGGAGACTGCAGCGCTGGGTATTACTGCAGCGGCAACACCACCACGGCCATGCCCAGCGGCGTAGGAGGTAACCAGTGTCAGGCAGGTACCTACTGCCCTGCAGGGGCCTACCAGCCCACCGTGTGTGATCCAGGCAGCTTCTGTTCAGGCCCAGGCCTCAGCAACACCTCAGGGCTGTGTCAGGCTGGCTACTTCTGCTCTGGTGGCGCTTCCATTGCTAATCCTACTGACGGAAATGTCACAGGTGATTTTTTTTGTGTTGGTGTGATTGTTCAGTGTTCGCAGTTTGATGTTACAGGTAATTCTTATGGGGTTTTTTTGGTGTGTGAACGTTCAGTGATGGTTTTGTCCTGATTTGTGCTTAGTGTATATTATTGTCATGGTTCATAAATTTTCTTGGGTTTTTTTTCAAACAAAGATCTTTATCTTTTGTAGTACTAGTCTGTTGATCCTTCATTATGTATTTTTAAATGTATAGCAGATCTGTTCATTGACATATAACTTACCTCCTGTTGCAGGTGACATCTGTCCACAAGGTGCCTACTGTCCACAAGGTAGCTCTTCTCCCACCCTCTGTCCCCCTGGCTATTTCCTCAACAGCACAGGTAACAGCGACCAGTCTCACTGCCTCACCTGCACACCTGGACTCTACTGTGATGGCTCAGGTAACGTTCTCCCTGACGGACCCTGCTCCGCAGGTTACTACTGCCCAGGAGGGACAAGACAGCCCCTCTCCGGTGGGTCTGAACTGCACACAGGGCCACTACTGCCCTGAAGGCAGTGTCTACCCGACCCGGTGCTCGTCAGGGTCCTACCAGGATGAGTTTGGGCGGGGAGAGTGTAAAGCCTGCCCTGCCGGCTACTTCTGCGACAACACGGTGGCCCCTGTGGTGCTGTTCACCAACTCCACCTGTCCTGAGGGCTACTACTGCCCTGAAAACACCACCAGGAGTGACGAGTTCCCCTGTCCTTCAGGTGAGAGCAGGGACAAGGGATCCTTTGATTGTGTGTGTGTTGTGTTTGTGAAGAGGAACTCATGTCACCAGCAGCAAGTCAGGAAACCTTTCAGTCATGGTTGCTTGGGATATATATATATATATATATATATAGTATATGCTTTGGCAACAAAGCAACATTTGCTTTGTAAGTACTAATGATTTTTTTTTTTTTAATACTGAAAATCTGTTTTATGCTGTGATTTATGCTATCTTCTCCAACTAGAGATTGTGCCTCATCAGTGGTTTTCATTCAGTAGATTTATGATTTATTTCCCTTCCTGTAAGCTCATACCCCTGTTGTCCCTAAATTTGAATGTGGCTACTGAAATGGTGGAGGAAAAAACGTCACATTCGCAAAAACATCACCATCGGTGGATCTCAGAGTTCAGGCCATGGAACAAGAGAAAAAATACCCCTCTTAATGTGCCGTGATGACTATGGCTTCAAAGCAGACCATAACCATGAGTATTACTTATGTTTAGAAGAAAAAAAATCTAAATGAAGAAGAGCAACTTTGTCAGGTTTAGCCACAAATTTCTTCTTCTTCTTCTTTTTTTTGTCATGTTTCTCCCAGGGAAGGTTTGACATTGATGAGCCTTCTCCATCTCTCTCTGTTTTGAGCTTCCTCCTTATGTATTGCCCCTTTCTCTAAGATCATCTGCAATACAGGCAGCCCAGGTTTTGCTAGGTCTTCCCTTTAGCCGCAGATGTATCCATGTTTATTTTCCTGGCAGGGACCTACAACAATCAGACTCACCGCACGTCGCAGTCAGACTGTGAGCTGTGTCCTGGCGGCCAGTACTGCGACAGGTCAGGGCTCAGCTCGGCCACCGGCCCCTGCAGCGCTGGGTACTTCTGTACTCTGGGTGCCAACAGCTCCACCCCATCACAAGATCCACTGGCTGACATCTGCCCCACGGGCTTCTACTGCCCTGAGGGAAGCGCTTCGCCCCAGTCGTGTCCCCCAGGCACCTACAGTTCAGCGTCGGGCCGGCAGAATGTCAGTGAATGTGTGCCGTGTTCTGGGGGTCGCTACTGCCCCTACTACAACATGACATCTCCGGGGCCTCAGTGCCAGCCGGGTGAGTGAGCGTGTGGCTGCGGAGGATTGCCGTGTCCTCTGTACATCATATATTCATTTATTTAGTCATGTGTGGGGAGGGGGGGGCGTATTTTGCAAAGTTTTGTGTTTGCAGTTAAAAATAATGTCTTTAGATGTGGTGTTTTTATGTGTGCTCAATCAGGTGTCTGCACGTACTTTTGAATAGTCTCACCGTGATTTTCTATATTTGGATGCTTTGAGCTATTAATTCAATTCACAGATTTTATTAATAGCTGACTGTTAAAGTTGTTTCACATTTCTATGAGTGCAGCAAATTTTGCATGATATTAAGAGTTTCATATGTTAAATCCCCACTGGAATCGTTGGTTAAATAATGAATAGATGTTGACCAATAGGTTATTTGTTTACCACCATAATAACTTACGTTGTTCTAAAATTTTGCCAGTGAAGTTCCTAATAAGTTCATACTATAATAAGAAGTCCTGTAATACATTTGCAGCTTATGTAATATACTTGCAGGTTACTATTGTCCAAGTGGAGCAGACGTGTCCAACTACCGGCTGTGTACCATGGGCAGCTACTGCCTGGAGGGGAGTGGCCAGCCCACAGCCTGCCCACCAGGCACCTTCTCTAACGCCACAGGGCTGCAGGAGGAGTCCCAGTGCACCAACTGCACAGGGGGGTACTACTGCCCCAATCATGGTCAGTACCACTACCACTGCCACCACACTGGTCGTACTAACTGGTTCGTGCGGTGATGAAGTGGGTTCAGCTGGTTGATGTGTTACAGATTGTCTGGTTATTCTGTTTTTGTTATTTGTGTTTGTGAATGTGTTACGAATGTATGTTGCTGGTTTATTTTATTATTCACTGTTGTCTCATCGTTGAATGTTGTGTGTATTTGTGTTTGTGTGCATGTTTGTGAATGTGTTACGAATGTATGTTGTTGGTTTATTTTATTTTATTCACTTAGTCATCATCGTTGAATGTTTGTGTGTGTGTGAGAGAAGAGAGAGAGAGAGAGCTTGCGCTGATGGACTAGTAAGTCATGGCAGTCAATGTTGTGGGATTGCTGCAGGTCAGACAGAGGCTGTGGATCAGTGCTGGGGAGGGTACTACTGCCCATCGGTCAGTCCGTGCCCAACCCTGTCCTCTACCTCTGCCCTCAGGGACTCCACTGCCCTAACGGCAGTGAGATCTACAAGGTGTGTAGCGGATGGGGCACAGTGCCTTTACTGTTTTGTTTTGTGCACTGTCTGCCTCTTTCTGTGTCTCTTTCTCTTTGCCTGGCTGCTTGTCTGTCTGTCTGTCTGTCTCTCTTTGTGTCTCTGACTCTCTTTGTGTCTCTGTCTCTCTCTCAATCCCCCTCCCCCCCCCTCTCTCTCTCTCCCCTCCCTCCCTCTCTCTCTCTTGTCTATCTGTCTCATCGTCTTCTCTCTTCTCCCCCCCCTTCCCTCCCCCCAGCTCTCTCTCCTTCCCTTGCCCTCTCTGTTGTAAATTGTAAGATGTGTGTTGTTCATCCTCACGTGGCATTACACAAGACAATCATTGGAATGCAAAATGTGTGTTGTTGTTGTTGTTCAGGAGTGCTCAGATGGCTCGTACACCAGCACCACAGGCCAGGCCAGCTGTGACGTGTGCCCTCAAGGGTTGTACTGTCTCCCTGTCAACCCCTCCAATGCCTCTCTCAATGCCCAGTCCTGCCCACCTGGCTACTACTGCCCACAAGGTACAGTACTGTCTGCAGTTAATAGAGTATTCCTTGATTTCTCTGATGCTTTTTATCTTGGCATAGGTTTGTCATCATTATCAGCATGTTTGTAGTTAGCTAAATGTACTTCTTTCTTGTTACAATCATTTTGATTTGTTTCCCTCCTGAATGAAAGATGTTGCCATGCATGCATCTATTGTAAAAGGAGAGTAAGCAGAAAAATGGTATAGTATTATTATATCTATCACAGCCAATTGAAGTGTGTGAGTTGTTATGTGTGGCACTGCTCAGTTGATGGTTTTATTAATGTCTTAGGAAAGAGAATTCACAGATGCATATAAAGTATCACACAGATAGCCTTTATATGTATGTAACTTAACAATCAATTTTTGTTATGGTCTTGGTTCAGTAAATGAGATTTGTATGATTGATTATGTCTTTTATATGTGCAGTGTATGAAAAAAAGAGTAAAGTGATGTGCAGTGTTGTTCTGTGTACACAGGCACAGGCAGTGACTGGAGAGCCTGCCCCAGTGGCACCTACAGCAACACTGCAGGGCTGTACGACGTCTCCCAGTGTCTGCCCTGTGATGCTGGCAAATACTGCATGGGAGAACACTTGACAGCTGTCACTGCTGACTGCTCTGCAGGTGAACCTCCCCTCCCCCCTCTCTGTCCGTTTTCCTATCATGTGCTTTCAGTGATGTTTCTTGGGCTTTTTGTTTCGGTCGTTGTGTTACATGCTTTTGTTGCCTGATTTTACCAATAAAGTTGATGTGGATGTATATTTCCACTAAGTTAGAAGTTGGCTAGAGAAAATGCTGTTTTGTAGATTGTTACGTTCTTTTTTTTTTTTCATTCCTCAGCTACAGCTTTGAGAATCACCAGTGGTGAGATTTTGTGTATGTGACTGATTTTACTAACATTAGGTAGTGCATTTCGACTTCAGGGATAATTCACATTCTCTTCAAGTGTTGGAAGATGCTGGAGAACCTTCTGTTCCAAGCGTACGAACATTGAAAAAAGAAGTATACTTGGGATAACTTAATACAAAAGCCACGTGTACTGTTGAAGTCTGTTGCATTCAAAGACTGACACAAAATTCTCAGCTGGGAAGATCAGGGCTAAATGGATCCTAAAAAGACTGTCAGCATTAATGAATTCAACTCCTCTGATTGAGACACACTGCAGCCTATTACAGATTGCTGTATCCTGCAGCTAATCCTACACCATTTTGCATATGGGGATAATTATGTGCTGTGATTATGTGACTGAACCCTCATAACTCTCAATGACTTTCATCTCACACACATTTCCAAAGCATGAAGCAGTTTGTCCACTGTACACTGAAAGGTCCATTCCCACATGTTCAAATGGTCTACTTACTGTATATTTGTTTTAAAAGGCATGTATGTCCGCGACTTAACACAAGTGAAACATTAATTCAGAACTTTGATCCCACCAACATTGTGGGTGTGCAGGATTCTACTGCACATCGGGAGTGGACAGGCCGATGCCCGGAGCCAGTAACGACACAGCGGGCATCAACTGTTCATGCCCTGCCCAGGCCTTCCACACAGGGGTGGGAGGAGTGTGCCCAGTGGGGCACTACTGTCCTACAGGTTCCAACCAGCCCACCCCATGCGCTGCTGGCAGCTATGCTGATCAGGAAGGATTGTCCGTTTGCCTGACCTGTCCTCATGGCTACTACTGTTTGGCTGGAGCCTCCAATTTCACCAGTGCTCCTTGCCCTGTTGGTGAGTTTCTGTCAGTGCTTCTTTTAGGAGAGTAAGGTAATCCTCAGTTTTTCAGTATGCGGTGTTTCATCTGCTGTGAAGATATGGATTTTTGGACTCTAAACCTTTCTTTGAAAGCTCTTTTTCTTTCTTCTTCTCATTAAATCCATCCACAACATTTGAAACAATTTTGTACTTTCATGCTATGACTGTAAAAATATTGGGCAGTTTTTTTGTGGTTATATTTGAAATATTCACTCATTTTTAACTTGTTCAATATTAACTTTTTCATTTTTTTACAACATTATTTCCCTCCTAAAACTATCATTTCACTTTCAAAATGCAGTTGTTTTATCAGTGAATATGTGTTGTATCACTG
Source organism: Rapana venosa (assembly GCA_028751875.1). Lineage (NCBI taxonomy): Eukaryota > Metazoa > Mollusca > Gastropoda > Neogastropoda > Muricidae > Rapana > Rapana venosa. The sequence goes on from CM054135.1 coordinate 53,943,135, forward strand.
ACTGTTAAAGTTAGTAAATTTCATGTATTGGCACATCCTTATATGTTTCTAGTGTGTATGGCTCTAAACATTACCTCTCTAACAACGCCTCTGCAAAATGTGTACAGGGCACTACTGCCCCAACAGCACAGAGTACAGCACTCAGTGGCGGTGTCCGGAGGGCAGCTACAACCCTGTGGAGGGGGCCACCAACGCTCAGGACTGCCTGGACTGTCCAGCTGGTCAGTACTGTGCTGGTCAGGCCAACTCCGCCTCCACCGGGAACTGCTCCGCTGGCTGGTACTGTTCTGGAGGTGCTGTGGCTGCCAACGACACCTCGCATGGTGGCCAGTGTCAGGCTGGAGACTTCTGTCCTGAAGGTGAAGAGGGTGCAGTGCTGATCTATCTCTGTGTGTGTCTGTGTGTGTGTGTGTAGACACTTTCATGTCAAGGTATCTAATGTAGGAAATGATTACGGAGTGTAGGACATGAAGTTATTGGGTGTGTTTTATGTTATGTTGTCTCCTTGTTGATGTGTGATTTTTTAGTTATAACTTGACAACTTTTCAGAAGAGGCAATCTTACTTTATTGAAAAAAATGCCTTGTGAAAAATCTGTGTCGGCATCATTTTTTTTCAAACTTTTTAGACTCCAATTAAAGAAATAAAATTGGTAACAGTACTTGACACAGCTTTCTCTTTTTTAATCAGAAAACAAGCAATCCAGGTATGTTGTAAGAAAAATAGTAACAGTGCTTGATGGAGAACTCTTTTAAAAAGTATTATAAAAAACCCCATCAACAATAAAAACCTTAAAATTGGGAAATGTTGCCAAGTGCAAAAATTCTACAGTAACAAGAGTCACTTATGTCCTGTGGATTTTTTTTATGTCTGCCACACATCTTTATGTTAGAATGATGTTTTATTGGTTGTTTTGGGGGGAGTATTTTGCCACTTTTGGAAAGTTGACGATTGATTGTTTTTGTTTTTTTAATAAGTGAGGTTAGAATGATGTTTTATTGTTTGGGTTTTTTAGCCACTTTTGGAAAGTTGACGATTGATTGGTTTTGTTTTTTTGTCAAGTGAAGTTTGGGCTATAGACAGGGTTAAATCAACAAAAGAAAAAACAAAGCAAACTATGTGACAGATGGACTGGTAGGTACATATTTACTGACCGACTGACCAATGTGCAGGTTCCAGCGCTCCCCAGGCATGTCCAGGAGGCCAGTACTGTCAGACAGCCGGCCTTGCGCAGCCCACAGGCAACTGCTCTGCTGGCTACTTCTGCATCCTGAGGGCCTCCTCCTCCACGCCCACGGATGGCACCACAGGAGATGTCTGTCCTGCAGGCTTCTACTGCCTGGAGGGGTCTGCCTCCCCCACACCCTGCAGTCCTGGCACCTACAGCTCATCCACACAAAACACACAGGTATACAAGAATGGGTAGAGATGTCGTCGAGAATTATAGTCTGTGCAGTCTGGTGGCCTTATGTGATGTGGATTTTTTGAAGTTCTGTTACTTTAGAGTAAAGAAACCTGTAAAGAGTATTTGAAGCCAGATTTTGTTCCTTCACATTCTTGTATTGTTTTCGAAGGCTGTTAACAGCATGAATGAGTTCCAAGCAGTCATAGAAATTTATTTGTTCCTTTATTTATTTGACTTGTGAATGAAAAACAGTGAGTTTCTGTAAATATTTTTTTGTTCTTTCTAAGTTTTTATCATCTTTTAAAATTCTGTGTTGCAAGTATCTTTGGCAAGTTTTATTGTTACTTCATATGTTGTTGTCAATGTTAATCTTCTTTTGTCTTCCACATTCCAGGCTATGCTAATTGTATGTTGATATTGCACATTCCCCAGCTTAACACCTTGGGGTCACCCAAAATATACACTTTGTCTCACTGATCACACCTGGGAATCATTGTGAGACTGTAAGCGCTCACAGAATGAGAAATTTGCACATTTGAACTATTTTCAAATATCTTGCCAAATAGACAGCCATACTCCAACTTCAGAGGACTGCTATGTGCATGATTACATCTATGTCATCACCCAGGCCTCAGACTGCCTGGCCTGCACAGGAGGGGAGTACTGCGGCAGCTACAACCTGACAGCCACCTCAGGGAACTGCACGGCAGGCTACTACTGCCCGCAAGGCGAGGCCGCCCCCACCACCTACGAGTGCACTGTGGGCCACTTCTGCCCTGAGGGCACCACTGCCCCTGTCCTGTGCCCCAGCGGCTGGTACCAGGACCACGTGCGACAGTCGTCCTGCCAGATGTGCCCTGCTGGGTACTACTGCGACAACAGCTTTGGCGTGGTGGTGGTCAACGACTCCATCTCCTGTCCCCAGGGATACTACTGTCCTGCTGGTAAGTAGGGAGTTGTTGGTTTTTTTTATCAGATAGGATGCAACTATTTCAGCTACTTTTTCTGTTAGTAATGACTGTGCTTTTCTCACACTTTTAGTAATGTATGTTTGTCTTGTGTGTAGAAGCATAGTTAATGGAATTTTGTTACGACTCGTATAACTGAAAATGTCAAAATCCATGCAGGATGATAATCTTGTTTCTATGAATTTGCTAAAAGCTGTGATGAACTTGAAGAAAAAAACCAAAAAGAAATCAAACTAGCTCCATGTGTCAGCTATCTGACTTGGCCTGGTATAAAAGATGGAACTCTCCTTGATAAAATCTTTGGAGAAAAGTAGTATCTTTGTTTTGGATATCTTTGTTACTTTTTTTAGATGTGTTATATATATATATATATATATATATATATATATATATATATATATATATATATATATATGGAATATTGGGTGCAGTGACATTCCCTTTGCTTGAACTGAACTAAACTCATCCCATCTCAATTTATCTCAACAGACTTTTACTTGACTGGACTTGGCTCAATTTGACTTGGCTTAACTCAGTTGATGCCCTTGTGTCTTTGGTTCTCCAGGCACTCAGAGAGCTGACCAGTATCCATGCCCAGTGGGTACATTCAACAACCAGACAGGTTTGAACCAGAGTGACCACTGCACCCCATGTTCAGGAGGTTATTACTGCGCCCAGGTGGGCCTTGCCTCCCCTACAGGGCTCTGCCATGCTGGCTACTACTGCAAGCGCTTCGCTATGTACGCCACTCCAAATCAGACTGGGGATGCTGACACCTGTACTCAAGGTAAGGAAAAGACAGGCTTGCGGTGTGTGTGTGTTTTTAAGTGTTGTAACTCAGGTTTTTTTTTAGTTATTGTGTGTTTGTGTGAAAACTGTTTTTGAGTTTCATGTGAGTTTGTGTTAAAACCAAGTTTTTGAGTTATCAGTTGAAAATCAAAGTAATTATGAAAAATTCCGTTCTTCTCCTGTTGGTGATTGTGATTAAAAAAAAAACAAACTTGTGCAAGATGTTCTTAATTTCAGGTATAATTTTATAACAGTTTAATAATATGTATGTGGGCTTGACCTGAAAACTTGGAAATAGATAGTGATGGTGATGTTGTTTTGCTGTCAGGTTACTATTGTGAGGAAGGTACAGCAGATCCCACTGCCTGCCCACCTGGCACTTTTGGAGCAGCCACAGGTTTGCGCAACATGACCGACTGCACAGCTTGCACACCTGGCTACTATTGTCAGACACCTGGTCTGACCACCGCTGAAGGTGAGGTGGGGGAGCTGTCACCCTTTAAATATTCTTTTTGTGGTGAAAGTCCATAATATATTTTGGTATAAAATTGGAGAATTGGAGCGCTGTGGAATTTACTTTATCTTGCTTTGCAACAGATGCAGACTTTCTAAGTTTTGTCTGAGTTTTGAGTTAGGATTTTAAGTGTTGCAGATTCATTGAGTCCAGTCTAGATTTGTTCAGTTGACAGTATTTTGCAAGTTTTATTTTGCATGGAAATTATGATTCCCTAATATAAAATAGCAAAATGTAAGGTTTACATAATTGTTTTGTTCAGTTATGAGAGCAAAGTATTGCAGTGTCAGAGAGCCTCAAAAAGGATCACAGAGATAGAGAGAGAAAGGAGATTGGATATTAGCTGATGAAGGGGATCAAGGAAGACCTTTTAACTGACATCACTTTTGAGATTGTTGCAGAATGAAAGTGAAACTTGAATGGGCAGTTTCTGTTAATCAGAAAATAATTATTTACTGATGCATGAAACATGAAGTCAAGAAACAAGCGTAATAGTTATAAAAGAGACTGGAAGAGATACATGTGTACTAACCTTCTGCACACTTTACTGTTAGCATGTTAGGCATCAGCAAAGTATACTTTTCATTTTCTGCTGCTTACATTATGTGTATTTATTTCACGCTTAATTACGAAATTTCACCTGTACATATTTTTTTGTTATTTAAACAATTAGTTTACGCTATTGTCTTGCAGGTCCCTGTAACGCCGGCTACTTCTGTGTGGAGGGGTCCAGCTCAGCCAGCAGGGAACAGTGCCCCACAGGACATTACTGTCCACAGGGCACAGCAGTGCCCGAGAGATGTCCACAGGTCTGTACTTCATTCCGACTTTGTGGGTATTTAGTTCGGATCAGTGATATGGTCTCCAAAAATTAAGGAAGCTTGTATCAAGAATGAAACTGGTACCTGTGTATGTTGAACTATTAATTCAAACTTTTTCTCTATATCTTTTTTTCTCTGTATTTTTTGGCTTATATCTGGATACAGATTTTAATCCCAGTCTTGAGATTTTCCCTAAGTTTTCTGCTGGAAGAGATTCATCTCCTGATGCTTTTTAAGATGCCATAAGCCTCAGATTTTATGTCAGCATAACCAGATAGATGCTTTGTAGTCCCTGTCTCAAGCCATAGTTCAAAGATGAGCTCTTTGCATTACTCTTATTGTTTCACTGGATTTGTTTCATAACTCCCACTATTGCAAACACAGAACTATCATTCCTCATTGTAGTAGGTATTTTTGAAATCAGTTTTGAGGAACTATAACTTCACTTCTTTTTTGACTGTCTAAAAAAAAAAAGAGTATAATGAATTCACCATCTTGTTTTTTGATTAAGAAATGAAACAACTCATGAATCAACCTGTACCTCTGTAACAATGTGACTGGGCATTTGCATGTGACTTACAGGGCATCTTCAACCCATACCTCTGTGACAATGTGACTGTGACATTTTACATGTGATTTACAGGGCACCTTCAACCTATACCTCTGTGACAATGTGACATTGACATGTGATTTACAGGGCACCTTCAACCCATACCTCTGTGACAATGTGTGACATTGACATGTGATTTACAGGGCACCTTCAACCTATACCTCTGTGACAATGAGACATTGACATGTGATTTACAGGGCACCTTCAACCCATACCTCTGTAACAATGAGACATTGACATGTGATTTACAGGGCACCTTCAACCCATACCTCTGTGACAATGAGACATTGACATGTGATTTACAGGGCACCTTCAACCCATACCTATGTGACATTGACATGTGATTTACAGGGCACCTTCAACCCATACCTCGGCCTGAATGCCTCAGAGTTCTGCTCATCATGTACTGCGATTGTACGGGACCTATTCCCAACCTATACCTTGTGACTGGCTTCATTATGTACTGAGGCAACCCTCACCAGTGGTCTGTGCCAGTGTACTACTGCATCTGAATCACAGGCACCTTCAACCCATACCTCGGCCTGAATGCCTCAGAGGTTACTGCTATTGCTAATGCTACTTGCATTTACTGTGACTCTGAAGGTTTGAACACAACCTCAGGACCTTGTGAGCCTGGCTTCTACTGTCCTGGAGGTCAGAACTCCTCGCGTCCAGCTGGTCTGGAGTGCCCAGTGTCTCACTACTGTCCTCTGAACTCCACTCAGCCTTTGCCCTGCAGTAATGGAACCTACATGAACCACACCATGGGTGACCAGTGCTACACCTGTCCTCAGGCATGGTGAGTGACTGAAATAGGTGTTGCTGAAATGCTCTTGCAATTTTGAATCTATTGTTTTTTTCAGGTGATATCAGCATTGATGGTGTTTCGTATGTTTCAATTCTTTGTTTACCAGGTAATAAATAGTACAGTATCTGTGTGTGTGTGTTACTTAAATCAGAAATGCAGTCGATTTATTTAGTATCAGTAAGAAAATGAATTGGATTTTTTATGAACACCAAGTGAAAGGTTACTGCGCTTTGCCAATTCAAGCAGCAGTGTGGTCTATTTCAGAGCATTTTCAGCCATCTAGAATCTGGGGTTGATACCAGAAAAAGTGTTTCAGTAGGGATCTCGTTAAATGTTTTTGGTGTTGCTGTTGTTTATTCTGAGCACACAGTCCATTATTTAAATCAGAAAAAATTCATTTTAGGTTTATCTTCTGAGCCATGAAGATCATCTTATTTTCCATTATCATCAAAGCCGGAAGGTGTTTCATTTCTTGTGAGTTGTCTAAGTGGTTGTCACAGTTTGTAATTAATATTTCTGATGTCACCTGTACCAACTGAAGTATCTGTTATTGGTAATCATTTAGGGAAAGTCTTTCTTCCTGAATGTAAGCAAGAGTCAGAAGATTCATGAAATTCCTACACACTACAAAGTCCTGACCTTGACAGGGTATCTGTTTGCTTCTGTTGGCTAGGTACTGTCTTGGCGGTGATCTGATTGCTGAGTGCCCACAAGGGCTACTACTGCCCGGCAGGCACGGGCACTGACTGGCAACCCTGTCCTGTGGGTACCTTCAGCAATCAGACAGGGCTGTCCCAGGACACCCAGTGTTTGTCCTGCACTGGGGGTCAGTACTGTGGTCAGCTGGCTCTGACCGCGCCCACAGGGCCCTGTGACAGCGGCTACTACTGTGAGTATGGCCTGGACAGAGCCAGGCCGAGCGGAGGCAACGCCACTCTGGTCAATGGATCCTGTGCGGTGCCAGGTGAGGACTGGGTCATGTTTTGTTGATTAAAGACGTCACTGTCCGTGTTTTTACATTTTTGTTGATATGTTCAGACTTGTTGTGCATGAAGAATGGGAATGTTCAAGAACGAGTGTTTATGCTTATACATACATACCTAAATACTGATATATGACCATGTCCACACCACACCAAACCACGCAACTCCACACCACACCACACCATGCCACACTACACTACACCACACCACGCCATTTGTACATTCACATTATATAATATCCAACCTAATTTAAAAATAAATCCTTCATGATATAATGATGAATAAACATGTCTTTTTAATGATCATAAAAACTGTCAGAAATAATATTTTTGACATTGATACCATTACCTATCAAAATAAGTCTGCTCAGTTTCTTTACCTCGCACATAGAGAAAATGATTACACATTGTGTACAGGTGGAGAGACAGGTGTGGGTGGGGTGTGTCCAGTGGGATTCTACTGCCCTCAGGGTACCTCCCACCCCATTGCCTGTGGCGCTGGCAGCTTCAGCAATGTGTCGGGTCTGGACACCTGTCTGCCATGTCCTGCTGGCTACTACTGCCTGCAAGGTGAAGATTGTTTGTTTCTTTTTATTTGTTTTTGCTTTCTTGGGAAAGATTCTTAACTCGATTACCATTTTATCAGCTGTTTTTTTTATGTATGTTTATGACGCATGTTTGATGCTGTGTCATGGCAGTTTTTGTTGTTGTTGTGTTTTTTTCTGGTTGGGCAGTTGTTAGGTTCTTGGGATTTTTTCAGTTTCAGATCATTTATTTTGAGGATACTGAATAAGCACTCGTGTGCTTTCTTACATTCAGTCCTCATTCGCATGCAGTTTTGTAAATGTTGTCGTCTGTTCGTACTGGCACACAATGGCCTTCTCTTTCAAAAGGCAGAATCAGTTTTTTTTAAATTGTCTTCAGGGAATTCAAAGCCATTCTGATATGCTTACTGTTGTTGAGAGAATTATTGGCTTTTTTAAAAATTATTATTAGTGTTGTGTTTGCATACTGTTAGTTTCAATCCTGTGAGTAGGGATAGATGCTGAATATGAAAAAGAAAAGGATTTGATCCTGAACATTTCCTGACTAAGTGCATTTGTTATTGTTGTTGTTACGCTGTTGCACATTCCCCAGTTTAACACCCTGGAGGTCACCCAGAATATGCACTCATTCATCCCACCTTGGAATCACTGTGAGATTGTAAGTACACACTGTATGAGAGGTTTGCATAAATGGCTCTTTCAAACAGCTTGCCATATCACTGAGGTCAGATGTCTGGGAGAGCTGTGGAGATCATGGAACTTGGCAGAGATAAAAAGAGATGGCTAACTCTGGTGGCATTGCATGGAGCTCCTCCCATCAACAGCAGTGATAGAGGCAGGTGACAGGTGCCGTAATGGCAGCCATACATGGACTTCAGAAGATGAGTGCATTTGAAGTTGTCACAGTCACAACAACATGACCAGAGGGAATGACCACCACTGTGTTGTTATAGGTGCAGAGACCTACCTGTCCACCCCCTGTCCTGAGGGACATTACTGCCCCCAGGGCACCACCTCCCCCACCCAGTTCCCCTGCCCTGCCCAGACCTTCTACAACCTGACCATGGCGCGGGACGTCATGGACTGCTGCCGTGTCCAGGAGGCTGGTACTGTGCCACTGATGGCCTCACCAACCCCACTGCCAAGTGCACTGCAGGTAGGCTTCTGCTGGACTGATGACCTGCTGTGTGGTCTTTTTTTTTTAGTGTGCATAGGTTGTATACCTCAGATTTGTCTGTCTTTTATACAATCAGCCACTTTTTTTTCTTTTTTTTTAAATAAAAAAAAATGTTTGTTTTTGTTGTGTGTTTTTTTTTTATACAATCAGCCACTTTGTGAACCTTGTCAATTAAGCATCTTATACTATTTAGGAATAACGTTAACTTTTATTTGTATATAATAAGAAACAGCGACAAGAACCCTTCTATTTATATGTCTATTATACACCCAGCCACTTATTACCTTGACAAATAAGCAGACTTTTACTGTTTAGAAATAGAGTATTTCTGATATTTATGTTTGTTCAAAACTGCAGTAGGTTATGTAGATTTATTTGTTTATCAGGATCTGTGTCACAAAAGAATGTAGGAACAAGGAAAATCTTTACACTTTTTTGGTAGGTTCTGCTTGGATCTTCAGACTTAGGTATAAGACAGTCATCACTGACAGCTATATTAATCATGAAATCAAATTGACACTCACAGTTATTTTAATCATGAAATCAAATCGACATTCACAGTTATATTAATCATGAAATCAAATCGACATTCATTTGCCTCTGTCATTTCATCTAGTGTTTTGAATGTAATAATATGTTGGGTTTTTTTGTTTTTTTATTAACCAGGTTTGTCGTTAAAAGAATCCTTGGTATTGTAAAACTGTGAGGTGCATATGGAGCAGTGATTAGAACATTGAACTCCTAACCCTGGAGTATAGTCTCTTTTTGTGGACTTGGTTAAGTCAGGTGGCTTTTGTAAAGTGGAAGACCCCATTCACATTTATTTATTTACACAGACAGAACAATTCTACAGGTTTTGAGTATGACTGATTGTAGAGAACTGTGTGTGTGTGTGTGTGTGCGTGTGTGTGTGTGTGTGTGTGTGTGTGTGTGTGTGTGTGTGCGCGTGCATGTGTGTGTGTGTGTGTGTGTGTGGTCCTGTCTCAGGCTGGTACTGCAGTGGAAACTCCTCGTCAGCGACCCCCAGCAGCCCAGAGGGTGGTCAGTGTCAGCCAGGCTTCTACTGCCCTGAGGGGTCCTACACCCCGCTGTCCTGTGACCCCGGCCAGTACTGTGAGACCCCAGGCCTCAGTACCCCCACAGGACAGTGCAGTGATGGTGAGATGTTTGGGCTTTTCCCCCCTGTCCTTGTATGGTTGTTTCTTTTCTTCAAAAGTTGAACATTAATTAACTAATCAGTTCTGAGTCCATTTTCCTGCTTGTCTTTTTTCTTGTTTGCCCTGGGTTCTGCTTTGTTTGTTCATTTGAATTTTGAGAGAGGTTGTTAGGTGGTAAAGATGAGTTTTAACATGTTTATTTTGTTAGAAAGATTTAATCAGGAAACGCTAATATCTTTCATAGGCCATCTTTTGAGGCAGAGCTGTCAAGCAACAAAAACAGAAAGGCAGGTTTCAATATGCAAAACCATTCATTTTTTAATGTTCTTCATAAGCTGTTCTTTATGGATTGTAACAGCACTCTGAACTGAAATGCATCCTTTTCCATTTTCTAAGTGTTATTACGTAGAATAATACTACTTTTTTTTTTTAACGGATTTTTACTATATTTAGAAAGAAAAATTCCTGCTAAGCCTATTTTTTATCTGTCTAAACTCCCAGGCTATTACTGCACCTTGGCGTCCAACAGTTCCGCCCCTACAGATGGCACTACAGGCAACATCTGTCCTGTCGGTCACTACTGTCCCCTTGGCAGCAGTTCCCCCACACCCTGCGACATGGGCACTTACCTGGGCGTCACGCAGCAGAACGACTCCAGCGACTGCCAAATGTGTACACCTGGAAAGTACTGTGCTGCCTCCGGCCTGTATGAACCCTCTGGCAACTGCACTGCAGGATACTATTGCCCTGGTGGACAGAACACCTCTACTCCTTTTGAGTATAAGTGAGTGTAAAGGACTCTGTGTGTAGGTGTGTGGTGTGATGTGGTGGTGCATGTGCGTGAGTGTGTGTGTGTGTGGACTCGCATGCGTGCGTGCGCACATGGGAATATGTGGTGTGTGTGTATAGATATAGAGAACAAAACAAAAAATGTGCATTGCTTAGCTGAACTCACGCCCTGTTGTGGTGTGCCAGATGTCCGGTGGGTCACTACTGCCCAGAGGGTGTGGATGCAGCCATTCGCTGTGAGAATGGAACCTACCAGGACCAGGAGACCCAGTCATCCTGCAAGCCTTGTCCAGCCGGCTACTTCTGCGACAACACCATGAGCATTGTGGTGCTGGACAACTCCACCACGGTCTGCCCCATGGGCAGCTTCTGCCCCACAGCCACACGCTACGCCAACCAGTTCCTCTGCCCCATCGGAACCTTCAGTAACATCACTGGTGAGGATGCTGGGCTTTGGCTGTATGGAAATAATGCTTTATGCTGTTAAAGATGTCAGTAGAACAGTTCTGTGAACAAAAGTTATCGTAAAGTACTTCTGTGAAAGAATGTCGTCTTGTCACAGAGACATGAGTGTTTAGAAATGTTCAGTAAACAAAGAATTATTTGAAGAGGCACAAGATTTTAATCAGAATTCGAAGAAATGTTGCTTTTTACAAAAAAATTTAGGTTTGTAGTTTTAAAGTGGTAATTTTAGATCTCTAGTGTTTGAAGTGGTTAAGAGCTGTTACATTTTTTTGAAGGTGTACCAGATGTCCTACTGAATTGAGTCCCAAAACAATGACTTTATGTCTTACATACCTTACAGACTTAAAAGCCAATTCTAGCTATCGTCAGACTTCATTTGGACACCAATGCTACAAAAAGATATTTTAGAGGCAGAAAATTTAATGTATGATCCACATACAACCTATTTAAGAACTTTTTGTTTTCTTGTTTTATACCTTTTTTTGTTTATATATTTACTCTCACCAAAAGCTGCTATCCAATCTACTAGCAACTGTTTTTAATTTTTTGTTTATGTTGCTTTTGTACATAACATTACTCTGACAAAGGTGCATGTTTCATGTTGGCTGTGTGTTTCAAGGTCTGCAAGCGGAGGGAGACTGTACACCCTGTCTGGGAGGGTTCTACTGCCCTACAGCCGGCATTGTCACTCCTGTTGACCTGTGTTCTCCGGGCTACTTCTGCAAACAGTCTGCCAACATCTCCACTCCAGATCAGGGTTAGTTAGAGACCACTGCCACCATATGGTGTATTGTGGTGACAAGCTTGCAGGGGATCTCACTAAAACATATATGGGACTGTGGGTGATGCTGTTGTCTTAAACTAACTATATTTACTTATATTGTTCCATCATGGCATTGAGTACAATCGCTGACACTCACACACATAGTAGACAGCTGGTGTATAGAAGGAAGGAGATAACTCACAGAACACACACAGATGCATACTCACACGCACACACATGCACACACAGGCGAGAGGGGGGGGGTGTTTCTTGTTCGGGGAGGGGGGGGGGGGGGGAGTATTTATTTTACTGAAAAAGTTTACCATTAAATCGGAAAGTATTGGAAAGAATGCTGTGCAGTCATATAGATTTTCATCAAGGCTAAATTGTCGTACAATTTACATATGCATTTCTTTGTGTTTTTTTAAGGTTTTGTTTGTGCATGCATGTTACAGGGTCAGACGCCAACGTGTGTCCAGTGGGCCACTACTGTCCTGTAGGAACAGCGGAACCCGTGAAGTGTCCCAAAGGAACGTTCGGTAATCTGACAGGCCTGCAGGCTGAAGGGGACTGCACTCTCTGCCCTGCAGGCTCTTACTGTGACCAGGTCGGTCTGACCCAGGTTTCAGGCCCTTGCCAGGCAGGGTGAGTTTAATAATAATAATAATGTATGTCAGCTACTGGAGTTAAAACATTACTTAAGCTCCCTAGAGAACAAATCACCATTGGTACATGGAACGTCCGTACACTCTACCAGTGCGGAAAAATCAAAGAACTAGAGTATGAGCTTAGCCGATATAAATGGGACATTATTGGACTAGGAGAAGTGAGATGGACAGGATTTGGTGAGACATTGACTGAAGAAGGCAACAAGATCTGGTACAGTGGCCAAGAGAAACATCACCAACATGGAGTGGCATTTATTGTCAGAAAGGAAGTAGTGGGGTGCATTATCAGCTGTACACCGGCTTCCAGCAGGATTATCAGCATCCGGGTGTCGGCCAAGCCCAAGAACATCACCATCATACAAATCTATGCACCATCATCTGACCATACAGATGAAGAAGTAGAAGAATTTTATGAAGATCTTGAAGTGACCATTAAGAAAATACCCAAGAAGGACATCATCATCATCCAAGGGGATTTTAACGCCAAAGTAGGTCCTGACTCTTACAACCAATGGGCCGGAACAGTTGGTCAGTTTGGAACTGGGGAGACCAACGACAGGGGACTACGTCTGCTGGAGTTTGCCTGCACCCACAGACTTACCATTGCCAATACCCTCTATCCCCACAAGCAGTCAAGGAGGACAACCTGGCATGCGCCAAACGGCAAGATCCATAACCAAATAGATTTTATCTTAACACCACGGCGCTTCAAATCCAGCATCAACAGAGCCAGAACAAGAACCTACCCTGGAGCTGACATAGGCAGTGACCACGACCTTGTGCTGCTGGTATTCAAAATGAAGCTGAAGAAAAACAAACAGCCTGCAAACCCACGTATCAAATTTGACGTGGACAAACTAAAAGATCCAGATGTCGAGGAGATCTTCCAAGCTAAGCTTGGCGGACGTTTTGCGGCATTAACCCTCCTGGACAATGACATCAATGACCTCACCAACAACTTCAATGAGGCAGTCCGAGAAACAGCAGAGGAGGTACTCGGTCGTCAGAGGAATAAACACCAGCCATGGACTACCAATGACATCTTGGACCTCTGCGATACAAGAAGAGCACTGAAACCAACCAGGTCTTCCAACCCTAAAGAATACCGGGAGGCCAACAATCTCGTGAAGAAGTCAATGTTAAAGGCCAGAGAGAAGTGGATCAGTGATCAATGTGATGAGATCGAAAAAAACATGAAAGTGGGCAACAGTAAAAAGGCATACGACACCCTGAAGAAACTCACAAAACCACTTCAAACCAAATCATCAGTCATTGAAGACAGCTCCGGAAACCTCCTCACAGAAAGCTCAGCTGCATTGAACAGGTGGTCTGAATATTGTCAAGAACTGTACAACTACCCAATACAACCTGACAAGAGCATAATAGAAGAGAAAGCAGCAACATCAAGAGCACCCTCGCCATTACCTATACTGAGGGAAGAAGTGGAAGAAGCCATCCGCAGCTTACCAGTAGGAAAGTCCCCAGGAGCAGACAATATACCAGCAGAGCTGCTCAAGCATGGTGGCGAAACAGTCATCACATATGTTACAGCTATCTGTCAGAAGATTTGGGAGACAAAACAGTGGCCAACAGACTGGACACAATCACTCATCATACCCCTGCCCAAGAAGGGGAATTTACGCCAATGCCAAAACTATAGAACAATCAGCCTCATCAGCCACGCCAGCAAGATCATGCTCAAAGTTATTTTGAATCGACTCAAGAAGGAGGCAGAAGAACACCTTGCAGAGGAACAAGCTGGGTTCAGGGCAGGCAGGAGCACAATCGAACAGATTTTTAACTGCCACATCATGATGGAAAAACATCTTCAACATCAGAGAGACCTGTTCCACAACTTCATCGACTTCAAGAAGGCTTTTGACAGAGTATGGCACGAAGGCCTCAGAATGTTTGGCATTGAAGAAGGACTAGTGCAAACCATTCAAGCACTATACAACACTGCAAGCAGTGCAGTCCTTCTGAACAATCAGGTCGGAGACTACTTCAAAACCACAGTTGGGGTCCGACAAGGATGCCTGTTATCTCCAGTCCTGTTCAATCTGTTCTTGGAAAACATCATGAGAGAGACCCTCCATGACTCCCACCCTACCATCTCCATTGGCGGCAGACCCCTCAACAACTTACGGTTTGCCGATGACATTGACCTCATGGGCGGAAGTAACACAGAGCTGCAAGATCTTACGACCAGACTTGAGAACAGAGCTGGAGCATATGGGATGGAGGTGAGCTCGGAGAAAAGTAAAGTACTTGTGAACAGCACGAGCAATGCCACCGCTAAAATTTACATGAACGGCCAACAACTGGAGGAGGTAGACGCTTTTAAATACCTCGGCGCTACACTCACAAAGGACGGGCGATCGACGACAGAAATCAAAGTCAGAATAGCCATGGCAACATCTTCCATGACAAAACTCACCACCATATGGAAAAGTAAAGAGATCAGTTTCCCAATCAAACTAAAGCTCTACAAAGCCCTAATTCAGTCGATCCTGCTGTACGGAAGTGAAACCTGGACATTGACTGCTGAAACAGCAAAGCGAATCCAGTCATTCGAAACAAAATGCCATAGAAAACTACTGGGCATATCCTGGAGAGAACGAAAGACCAACAAATTTGTCAAGAGTCAAATAACACGGCTGGCAGGTCCACAGGAACCCCTTCTCACCATCGTCAAGAAGAAAAAGCTGACATGGTTCGGCCACGTCACCCGCCACAACACTCTGCCCAAAACAGTACTGCAGGGAACACTCGAAGGTGGCAGAAGGAGGGGAAGACAGAACAAGTCATGGATGGACAACATCAGAGAATGGACCAGGATGAATGACTCGGCACTACTGCGCAGAGCCGAGGACCGAGATGGATGGAGGAGGCTTACCACGGCATCGTCTTTCATGTCTCCCCCACGACCGCCAAGGTCACGGGTCTGATGATGATGATGATGGAATTTATGTAGCTTTTTGTGTGTGTGTTTATTTTATTTATTTATTTTATTTTATTCTTTTATATCGAGGATAATGGAATGTGTGTGTGTGTGTGAGCAAATGTCTATGCATGTGTATATTTGTACATGCATGCAAGTGTGTACATGTGTGTGGCTGTAAGTTATCAACTAACAGAACAAGAAATGAGTCATTCCTTTACTTGTGTTTTGTAACACACATTATGCAATCACCAGATTTTCAGAGTAAAAGTAATTGAAAAAAAAGTCATTATTGTTCTTATGGCTGTCTTAATGTATATTCCCTTTTATAAATGCTGTTTATACGTTTTATGCTTTATCGTTGATGACTGACAGTGTCAGCTGCTATGTCAAGGGGTTATTGTCTGGCATAGAGATATATTTGTGGTTTCAGGTTTTACTGTGAGGTGGCATCCAACGTGTCCCAACACTTGATCTGTCCGGTGGGCAACTATTGTCCTGAGGGGTCTGGGGTTCCCACCCCGTGTGCTTCTGGCACCTACACCAACACACAGGGCCTGGTGGCTCAGAGCAACTGCACTGCCTGTGATCCTGGCAAATACTGCAACGATACAGGTAGATATTGTTTGGTGATGGCAGCAAATACTGCAATGATACAGGTACATATTGTTTGGTGATGCTGGCAAATACTGCAATGACATAGGTAGATGTTGTTTGGTGATGCTGGCAAATACTGCAATGATACAGGTAGATATTGTTTGATGATCTTGGTAATACTGCAATGATACAGGTAGATATTGTTTGGTGATGCTGGCAGATACTGCAATGATACAGGTAGATATTGTTTGATGATGTTGGCAAATACTGCAATGATACAGGTAGATATTGTTTGATGATCTTGGTAATACTGCAGTGATACAGGTAAATATTGTTTGTTGATCTTGGTAATACTGCAATGACACAGGTAGATATTGTTTGGTGGTGCCAGCAAATACTGCAACGACACAGGTAGATATTGTTTGTTTATGCTAGCAAATACTGCAGTGATACAGGTAGATATTGTTTGGTGATGCTGGCAGATACTGCAACAACATAGGTAGATATTGTTTGATGATCCTGATAAATACTGCAACAATACAGGTAGGTATTGTTTGGTGATGCTAGCAATTACAGCAATGATACAGGTACATATTGTTTGGTGATGCTGGCAAATACTGCAATGACATAGGTAGATGTTGTTTGGTGATGCTGGCAAATACTGCAATGATACAGGTAGATATTGTTTGATGATCTTGGTAATACTGCAATGATACAGGTAGATATTGTTTGGTGATGCTGGCAGATACTGCAATGATACAGGTAGATATTGTTTGATGATGTTGGCAAATACTGCAATGATACAGGTAGATATTGTTTGATGATCTTGGTAATACTGCAGTGATACAGGTAAATATTGTTTGTTGATCTTGGTAATACTGCAATGACACAGGTAGATATTGTTTGGTGGTGCCAGCAAATACTGCAACGACACAGGTAGATATTGTTTGTTTATGCTAGCAAATACTGCAGTGATACAGGTAGATATTGTTTGGTGATGCTGGCAGATACTGCAACAACATAGGTAGATATTGTTTGATGATCCTGATAAATACTGCAACAATACAGGTAGGTATTGTTTGGTGATGCTGGCAGATACTGCAACAATACAGGTAGATATTGTTTGGTGATCCTGGCTTTGTATCATAGGGTTGTTGTTAGATATGGAAGGGAGGGGATGGCAGTGTATGTATTTGTGAATAGGATTGTGTGTGTGTGTTTGGGTGTGTGTGTTTGTGTGTGTATTTGTGTATGTGCGTGTGTATTTGTGCATGTGTGTAAATTTTTTTCTGTTTTTAGCATAAACTAGTATATTAGTCATCAAAATATAACATTTCCCCCTCATTGCATATTCAGCAAACTACTTATCATTATACCATTACCTATGCATATTTTGCAGTGTTTCTGAACAACTTTTTTTTATACCGCTCTCTTATCATTACAATTCCTTTTGACCAACTCTAAGATTTTCTCTTTAAAAAACTGTTTCAGGGTTGGCGTCTCCAGTGGGAGACTGTGATGCAGGATTCTACTGCCCTGGTGGCGATGCTGCCCCCAACCCCCCAGCCACCCCGTGCCCCATCGGCCTGCATTGCCCTGCAGGCAGCAGTGCCCCTGTGCCCTGTGCCCCAGGCTACTTCACCAACTTCACCCAGGCCCAGCAGTGCTTGGAGTGCATTGCAGGATTCTACTGTGTGCCCGAGGAAGTCATTGCAGGTCAGCCTTTGTTTAACAACGGGGATGATTCGTCTACATGATATTACTGCTGAGAGTTAACGGTGAAGTTTGGATTGTCTGGGACATTTCTTTTCCTAGAAGTATTTGCTGGGTCTTCTCACTTTTGGGAAAGATATCCTTTTAGCTTGGTTGCACAAATTCTCTGACAGGAAAAATAATGTTTAGTGGACTGAGTACTTATTTTTTTCTTAAATTTATGTCAGAAGGTCAAAGTGACAGCTGATGGTCTCGTAAGCCTATCAGATTATGCCTGTTTATATTTGAAATTTTTGTTATTCAGGTTTTAGAATTTTTAGTTGGATTTTGACTGGACAACTTTTATTTGACCTCTGTAGTGCTAGATTAACCATAAGCATTGGTCTGCTGCCTATTTTGAAAGGCTGACAGAGAGACAAACAGTTATGGTGTAATGTTAGAGTTAAGGTGTAATGTTGGAGTTATGATGTAATTTCAGTGGAAGAAAAAGTCTGTCTTGTTCATTATTTTGAGTCCTGAAAAAGAGACTACATAATTCATGAATGTTTACCATCACTGCCATAACAAATCACATGATGTGTTGTAGTATGATACAGTATGGTGCTGATTATCATTTACTATCATTATTTCAGGCAATTCTACCTCAGGCCACAGCCTGTGTCCAGAAGGCTTCTACTGTCCAGCTGGCACTGGACGGAACTGGACAGCATGTCCTGCAGGCACTTTCAGCAACACCAAAGGACTGGTGGATGTCACCGAGTGCCAGCAGTGTCTGGGAGGTCAGTACTGTGACCGCTCCAACCTCACTGCGCCCAGTGGACAATGCGATGTTGGCTACTACTGCACCCTGGGTTCAGATACCCCCACCCCCTCAGGGAACCACACAGGGGTGGCAGGGATCTGTCCTGTGGGCTTCAAGTGCCCTGTGGGAACTACGCTACCTCTTGGCTGTGATCCAGGAACTTACCAGGTGAGTTGTTTGGGGTGGTTATACACAGGTGTGTTCTGAGTAAATCTTTTTTATATGTTGAGGTCTGTAAAATAGACTGGTTTTGGGTTAATAAAGATGCAGGCTCAGCTTAAACAGAAATTCACAATGGTTTGGCCACTGTTAGCCATACACTGTCCTTCAAACAAAAGCACTCCACAATATTTTACATTGTTAATTTTGAAGACTGTCAGCCATACACTGTCCTTCAAACAAAAGCACTCCACGATATTTTACATGGTTAATTTTGAAGACTGGGTTTATGTTGGAGACTGGGTTTTCCAAACACCAATTGTATAATCATGCAGCACATATCATTATTAGCAAAAGAATTGTCCACATGCCTTCATACATGTAGTGTTGTTGTTGTTGTGTGCAGGACCAAGAGAACCAGGGTGACTGCAAGGAGTGTCCTGCAGGGTACTACTGTCCCAGCAACAGCTCCATGTACTCAGACAAGATCTGTCCCTCAGG
The DNA here is from genome assembly GCA_028751875.1 of Rapana venosa. NCBI lineage: Eukaryota > Metazoa > Mollusca > Gastropoda > Neogastropoda > Muricidae > Rapana > Rapana venosa. The sequence goes on from CM054135.1 coordinate 53,962,308, forward strand.
CTACTACTGCCCCAACGGCACACAGTATGACCTGCAGTACCCCTGCTCTGCAGGCACTTTCAACAACCTCACTGGTAGGAGGAGCCACTCCTCTACACTTGCTTGTTTTTTGTGTTATTGTACATCTGTGTAACATAATAACTACCATAATTTGATAACTGTAAATCAGTTTTTTCCCCCTCTCAAAATTACCTTATTTTAACAGTAGTTATCATTCAACATGATATTGATGGAGACTATAGCTGAGTGGTTTAGACCTTTCATTACACATGGGTCATGACCTCGTGTGTTGACATCCTGGCAGTGTCAGGTGAATAAAGGTGGGGATATTTACCCCCTCCCAGGTCAACTTCAAGTGCCGACCTGCCTGTGCCTTAATTCTCTTTGTGTCTGTACACATGCTGAAGATCAGTTATGGATGTTAAAGACCCCTTCACGTCAGTGTTTGGTGGGTTATGGAAAAAGAAACATACCCAGCTCACATCCCCAAAGTTGGAATGCAGCTACCTTCATGGTGGGCAAGAATGATCGCATACACAAAATCTCACCATTGGTAAACCTTAGAGCTCTAGTTGAGGAACAAAAATACTCCAGCAAAACCCCATAATATACGTGGCTTCATTTAGCACAGGTATTTTTTAAGTATTTACATGCAAACATGAATTAGATTCTTCATCCATGTGTAAGATTGTGCATTGTGCTGCTTATTGTATTTTGACCAAGTAAGGAATGTTTGTCTACACATGTGCAACTCATTATACTTTACTATAACACTATGTCTACTGTAATTTGCAAAATGTAAGTTGCAAAAAAGAAATTATCATATTTAACATCAACTATCATTGAATATATGTGCCAAATGTGCAAAGTAAAAATTACTGCATTTTCTTCCTTGGCATTGTCAAATCTAACAACAATTATCATTAAACATATGTACCTAAGGCGCAAACTGCAAATGGTAACTATCATGTGCAAAGTGAAAACTACTGCGGTTTTCTTCCTTGGTATTGTCAAATCTAAGAACAATTATCATTAAACATATGTACCTAAGGTACAAACTGCAAATGGTAACTATTTTTTTCCTTAAAATTCCTCAAGATTAGTATGTTTAACTGCAATTATCAATACATGCGGCTAATTTGTAAACTGTAAGTCACAATTTTCACCCCCTTGAAATGGATCAAATGTGAGGTCAGTTTTCGTGGAGCACAATGTATGGACCTTGTTGCAGGTCAGGCCAGCAGCGCGGCCTGTACACAGTGCACACCAGGGTCACACTGTGCCTCCCCGGGACTGACCACACCCACCGGCCTGTGTGATGCTGGCTGGTACTGCACCCTGGGTGCTACCTCCCCCACCCCGAACTCCCCTGAGGGAGGAAAATGCTTGGCAGGTAGGTGGTTCTGGTTGGTTGTCTGTTTTGTCGTGTGTGTGTGTGTGTGTGTGTGTGTGTGTGTGTGTGTGTGTGTGTGTGTTGTGGTGTGGTGTGGTGTGTATGTGTGTGTGTAGTGTGGTGTGGTGTGGTGTGTGTGTGTGGTGGTGTGGGTGGTGTGTGTGGGTGTTCAAGTATCAGTCTGTGTATCTATCTGTCTGTGACTGTGTATATATATCTATGTCTGTACCTGTGTTTATTTTAGCATGTGCTTGTGTATTTCTGGTTGCCATATCATGCATAAATGAGAGGGATGCATTTCAGCTTTTGTGTATGAATTTCACGATGTGATAATGTGTTGTTCAATTGTGGGCACTTAATGCCTTCTAAGTAGTTTAGTTTTGAACCAAGGGATGTAATCACACACACACACAAAAACACACGCGCACATGAAACACACACACACACACACACACACACACACACACACACACACACACACACACACACACACACACACTGATTCGTGCATTATTCTCTGCAGGTACATACTGCCCAGTGGGTAGCTCCGAACCCCAGGGCTGCAGCCTTGGACAGTACTGTGACGTGGACGCCATGTCGGCACCGCGCGGCAACTGTATGGCCGGCTACTTCTGCAACAGCAACTCCACCACAGACAGACCCACTGGCACTGGAGGTGAGGATTGTAGTCTGTTGTACTGGTTTGTATTGTACTGAAGTGTCGTGTAATGTATGAGGCCAGGCGTTTTCCAGTAAACTGAGACCACCTTTGAATGACCTGCTCAGATGGGCTGGGCCTAACTTGTTGGGCGCTTAATGGCAACGTACTGCATTTTCACTCATATAACAGACAACAATAGTTACTGTCAGAGCGTTCAACGAAGAAGAAGAAGAAGAAAAATTACCAGTAATCGCGTTTACAGAAAATGGCAAATTATGTCACAAAAACCATTAGACTATAATGTATTTCTGTGCCAAATTACGTCAATCTTCTTTTGATACATTTTCCTGTTCTGACACACTTTGGCAAGGCACTGTCAGACAGTAGGGAGAATAATGGCAAAGAAAATGACGTTTTTGACTGAAGATTATCACACCTACATCTAGGTATGTGTGGCACTTGGGGAAAAATGCATTGGATATACTTGTGGAACTTAGAGCACAGTGATTCCCAGGTGTGATGAATGAGACCATGCATATCCTGGATGCCCCCCAGGGTGTTGGCTGTAGAATGCCCTCCAGTATGACAACTAGTATATTACCTTTTTTCCCTTCTTCCTGTCTGCAGTTATACTTTGTTTCAAGTTTCCTTTGAGAAATGGATTTTTTCAACAACAGTTTTGCCGGTGATTCTGTCATGCACTTGGGACCTCTTTATATTGTTCCTCATCTGAAGGACTAGCATTCAGACCACAGCTTAGGCTCATGTCTTTACTTAACAAGGAAACGATCATTCTGACCTCAAATCCAGAAGTTCACTGCATGTAATGGGTGTTTTTTAAAAAATTACAAATAACCACCACCTCCCCAACATTTTTGTGGAAGAACTGAGAGCAGTACTGCATTTCATTATGTCTTTGTAATCAGCAGTCTACTTTGTTAGATCATAATGGTCAAAGGCTTTAAGAGCTTATTACAAAAGTGTCAGGAAATAATTGTTCTAGGAAAAAAGGACCCCATAATTTATTATTTTCTAAAACAGATATTTTGATGACAAATTTGGTAATGAAAGTAATATACATTTCTTACGCTTAATCTTACAAAAGCCTTAAACACATACCATACATCATACCATGACAACCGCATACACGTGGAGATTGGATGTAAAAAAAGCACATGAATGTTTATTTCATTATCGTCAAAATAAAAGAATGGATTTAAAAAAAAATAAAAACATAAAACTACATACACCCCGCCTACCCCACAGCTGTTTGTAAACGCTTTTTTCTTTTATAAAAATCAGTCTCGGATAGATATTCCAGAAAGGATGGCAGCTGGTGAGGGTGCACTGTGGTGTGTTGGTGCAGGTGACCGGTGTCCCCCAGGCCATTACTGTGAGGCGGGGACATGGTCCCCCCAGCCCTGCGCCCCTGGCTACTTCCAGCCCAGCTACGGCGCCCAGAACGTGTCGCTGTGTGTGCTGTGCACAGCCGGCATGTACTGCAACCAGAGCGGGCTGCAGGCCCCTGATGGACAGTGCGAAGCTGGTGAGTCTGCTGATGCAGCTGCAAGGAAGGTTTGGCTATAGACATGTGCGTGTGTGTACTTTATAGTATCATGGCTTCATATTAAACACTCAGTGACGTTTCAGTTAACCAAGACTCTCCTACACTTCTCCAACAATTCCATGCAATCCTGATTTTTGTGTTCTTTGAAAAGAATCTTAGAATGAACAAGTAACAAAAGTGACCGTGATAGACCCTACAGAGAACTTTATTTTAGCGGCACCATGCTTTTCCATGTCTTACTTTAGGAGTACTGGGTCACAATCACCCCAGACAGCTGAAAAAAATTCATACTCTTATTGAGATGCTCTCAGTATAAAGATACCTCCACCCGCACAGCTTTCTTTTTGTCTTGCTCCCACATGCCCCTGTTACCTCTTCCTCTTACAGAGAACTCTATTTTTTCAAACATTTCCTGCAGGCTACTACTGCCCTGAGGGCCAGACGGTTCAAAACCCCAGCAGCACAGAATGTCCGGCCGGCTACTACTGTCCCACTGGGTCCAGCGTGGCCACGCTGTGTGACTCTGGCTTCTATCAGGACCAGGTGCGACAGTCCCAGTGCAAGGAGTGTCCTGCTGGCTTCTACTGCGACAACTCTGTGGGCGCCATCACTTCTTACACCTCCTATGTCTGTCCTTCTGGTGAGTTGCTTAATGCACACAGACACACATGGTGACATGCATGTGTGCACACACTCACACCCACACCCACACACATGCATGCACACTACATACATACTTTGACTCTACTACGTGGTGCTGTACACACACATTGCAAACTGATCTTCGCCTTTATTAAAAATCAAGATATAAGAAAGGAAAGAGTTTTCAGTTTGAGTTTCTTTTAATGAAGAAAAATAGGTAAACATGCAAGACTGTGTAATCAGAAAGCAAAACCATTTATCTTTTTACCATTTGATAGTTTAACTTTTGCGATTAATTACAATTCCTGCAGCTGACATTAATCAATGGAATGGCATAAAATTTATGTTCGTTTTACTGCCTTTCTAATTACACTTTGTGTTATGACTTGTGTGATCTTTATGCAATGAGTGCATATATTTTGCATGATTGCATACTTTGCACATAAGCCATATTTGTCATAATATCATCAATATGTGTGCAATATTGCAAACACATTTTGTGAAATGATAGTCATACTTGTGCATAATGACATCATTTGTGTTCAATGATCATCCTATTTGTGCATGATTGCAAATTGTGCAGTGACGTGTCATAGCTTCTGTGTGTATAATGACATCATTTTGTGTTCAATGATCATCCTATTTTGTGCAGTGATTGCATAATTGTGCAGTGACAGTGTTATAGCTTGCTGTGTCGTTGTCCCCTACCAGGTCACTACTGCGTGAATGGGACGAAGGTGTCCACAGAGTACCCCTGTCCTGCAGGCACCTTCAACAACATCACTGGACTGGCCGCAGCTTCAGACTGCTTCGACTGTCTAGGTATTTAGCTGATGGCAGAATTTTCAGTTGTGTGTGTGTGTGTATAAGTGTGTGTGTGTTTGTTTATAATTATACATGTATGAGTTTGTATGATGGTATGCATGCAGTATGTTTGCATGCATTTACTTGATGTACTTGTATATAAATGCATGTTGATAATGTGTGTTTGGGCTGTGTGTGCACATATACACATGTGCACACATTTGCGTGTGTGCACATCCAGATGTCTATATACACTGTGTCTGCTATTGCAAATAAAATAATTTGTTTTCAGAAAAAAACCCCGACTTCATTCACGACACACAGCTAGAAAACTCAACACACACTGTACTCTGTGCAGGTGGCTACTACTGCCCTGGGGGCACAGTCTACCCCACCCTGCCCTGTGGTCCTGGGTACTTCTGTCGCTCCGCTGCCCAGACAGCTGCCCCCCTGCAGGGCACCAACGCTGACAAGTGCCCAGTAGGTCACTACTGTCCAGAGATGACCATAGAACCAAACCAGTGCCCCCCTGGCACCTTCTCCAACATCACAGGCCTGATGAACATCTCTGACTGCACGTCCTGTACCCCTGGTGAGAGTTATACTGTGCTTGTTGTTGTTGATGTTTGTTTGTTTGTTTGAAGGTGCAACATGTGGTTATTTATGCTTTTTGAATGTTGTGTATTTTGTTGTACTCTCTCAGACAAATGCTCAATACATGCTTTTGATGTACGTGTATACAAACACACATGCACTTGCACTTGCACTCACACACACACACACAAACTCAAACACACACACACACACACACACACACACACACACACACACACACACACACACACACACACACACACACACACACAGTGAGTCTCCAATGGTATAGTGGTGATCTAAAAGTATTGAGTCTGCATAGAAAGTGAGAGGTGGCAGGAGCCATCCCCATTTGAATCTCTACTTTTCCTCCATCCACTAGACCATGAGTAGTGGTCTGGGTACTAGTCATTTGGAAGAGATGATAAATTGAGGTCTCATCTGCAACGTACTTTAAGTAGACATTAAAGAATCGTTGGCAACAAGAGAATCATCCCTGGCAAAATTCTGTTAAGCCACTTGTTCAGGAAAAAAATTGTACTTACAGACAGGAAAATTCATTTTTAAATGGGTGGCACTGATCTTGTGGCTAAAACGCTCTCCCTAGGAAGAATAGCCTGAATTTCATACAGAGAAATTGGCTGTGACTGAAAGTGGAATACAGAACATTGCAAACTATGACATTTAAAGAGAAAACTGTTGTTGTTTCAGGGTCCTACTGTGCCAGCTCTGCACTGACAGAGCCTACAGGTCTGTGCACGGCCGGCTTCTACTGTGTGGAAGGCTCCAGTGTCCCTGCCCCAGACACCTGTCCTGTGGGCAGGTATTGTCCTCAAGGTAAGCAGTCGATTGTAGTATGGATTATAGCTAGGTACCTTAAAACTGAACTTGGTGATGCCGACAGGTGAGACCTTGAAACAGTCAGACATGCAAACTTCTCTGTCAGGGTGTACTGAACAGTCTCACGATGATTTCCAGGAGGGATGAATGAGTCAGAGTGCCCATTCTTGGTGTCCCCTGGGGTGGAAAACCAGAGAACATGGCACAACAACATGTGATAGATTTGTTCATCATGTGTGATTTGTTTAACATTATGATTAAAGATAGTTATTTTACTTCTTTTTATAAAAAAAAATGTTAGATGGGGGAGAAGGGGGGAGAGGGTAGGAGAGTTGGTTTGTTTATTTGACAATTTTATTGTTTTTCTCTATCAGCACAAAAGAAATGACAATGAAATTTCAGTCTGATACCAATGATAATTTTAGAAAAGAAAATCGATTTCACTCTGTCTATGAAAGAACTGAGCATTTTGTTTATTTTTTCTTAACTTTATCATTTTTTTTAGTCTTTACAATTATAAGAGATATGGCAGTGAAAAATGAATTGTATGCATAATCATTATAGTGTTATACAAAGACCTGGATGCACTAAGTAGATAGTATACAACATGAACCATGACTCACTATACACACAGGTACATTTTCTCCATAATCACACTTAAAAAAAAAGTTTTTGTGGCATGATACTGGATTAAATTTCTGGTCATTCTTGATTGGTTTCAGGAACACACACGCCTGTGCGATGCCCATCTGGGACATACTCCAATGCCACAGGCCTTGCAGCAGAGGTGCAGTGCACCAACTGTACTGCCGGCTATTACTGTCAGAATACCGGTCTGACTGCTGAACAGGGCCTGTGTCAGGCTGGCTACTACTGCCCCGAGAGTGAGTGTGCAAGCTTTGTACGGCAAATAGTTATTTTCCAAAACATTCAAAGTGAAAATAAAATCATGAGTGATGTATTGCTATTATTCAGTAAATTAAGTCTGTGTGCAAGCTTTGTACAACAAACAAGTTATTTACTCAAGGATGGAAAATATTAATAAAACAGTGAATGGTATATTGCTATTGTTATCCAGTAGATTAGTCAACATTAAAAAAACTACCTTATTTGGTGATTCATTTGTATATTGTGAAAAATGACCTTGTTTTCAGTGCCAACCTACCAACAACAACTAAACAACTAATTGGTTTTCATTTAATCTTTTTAGTGATGGTTTGCTTTTTACTTCATAATCTTGTTATGTAGTTTTCATACTGACCGTACTAGAGTTGGATTATGTTTTATTTCAACAAAGTAATGACGATCTGACCTATAGTTCCTGCTCATCAGTGATGGACTGGATTGGTGTCTGGTTTACACTGAGTCACGGTTTCCCTTTCAGGGTCCTCTGTGATCAACGCCATCGTGTGTCCCTCTGGACTGCACTGTCCTCAGGGGTCAGCAGAGCCACTGAGCTGTGCTGCTGGCTACTTCACCAACCGCACTGGCATGGACACCTGCGACATCTGTCCTGATGGGTAAGACTGCTGCGCTCTTCATTCATTCATTCATTCATTCATTCATATTCATTCATCTCTTTCCCCCCCGTTTTTTTGTGTGGAAGGATGGCGTTGAAGTAACACTAGGCATAGATTTCCAATACTTGTGTCTTTGAATACAAACACTGCGGCAGTGTGTACAAAATGAAAAGAAAGGATTTCTAATATTCTGTAGCTTTTTTGCTTTTTGCAGCAGGATTTTTAAAAAAAAGGAAAAGAAATATTTTTGGTATTTTGTTGTTTTTTGCTCTTCCCCTCTTCTGGGGGTCTGACAGAAAGTGCTGGAGTGTGTCTGATGGATATGAAGTTAGAGATGAAGAAACAGTGAAGAAACAGTAGGGGGATGGGGGTGGTTGGGTGTCACTGAAACATAACTTTTTTTTGGTTCTGAACATTGGTTTGACAGATGTATGCTCTGGTCTGTATGCTTTACCCTTAACTTCACCCTCCTTGTTCTTAAGAAAACTGGAAGTAAAGCTGCCGGAATGAGTTTTAAACTTAGCCTGTACACCTTTTCTAAAAATTATTTAATTCCTTGTGATTCATCATGTTTTAAGATGAATCACAACTTTAGTTCAGTTCAGTTTTGGTATATTAAATTGATAATACTTCCTTTATGAATGAGTCCTTGTATCAATATTGTCTTTCACTTGTACAGATTTCCCCCCTATTTTAGACGTTTATAGATACCATACCAAAGAATTGAGTGTTTACACTGTTTTCATGGTATCACTGGTTTCTTTCTTTCATACCAACTGTATAATTTTGGGTGGTCTTTTGTCATTCACGTTCACCATACAGAACAGAGTGCTGACACTGTGTACAGGTATTACTGCTTGCCCGTGGCATTTGGGAACAGCGGACCTGGCTACTTTGACTGTCCAGCAGGCTACTACTGCCCCAATGGCACAGGCCTGGACTGGATGCCCTGTCCTGCTGGAACCTACAGCAATCAGCTCAACCTCTATAAGGTATACCCTTCACTGGACCACCCTTTTTGTGTGGGGGGGTGGATGGAGGAAGGATGGGGGTGGTAGTGCGGTAGAGAGTGTGCATGTGTGTGTGTTTGTGCATATATTTTCTGTTGCATCAGTTATTTAGATTTTGTGAGTATGCCATTCATGCAGTTGTATTGTCACTGTCTAATATAATGGTTTTTATATAGTTAAATTTAATGTAAACGTTTGCGTGTGTCTGTGTATGTGTAATTACATGTATTTATCTGTGTTTGCATGCCTGTTTACTAGTATGTGTGGTATGTGCAGGCATTTGTGTACACATCCTTATGTACAAATGTATGTACTGTGTAAATGTGCTCTCACTATGTGTGCTTACATTTACTCATTTACAGTTGGTCTTCTTATATGTGCTATATTTGTTTATGAACTGGCATGCATATGCAGGCACAAAAAAACCATGCCATACATAATTTCAATCTCACATTTTGTTACACATGTATAACTTAAGTCTCACATATGTTACACACATATTGTTTCAGCCTCCTTTGTGTTACACATGTATGTTATTTTTATCTTGTAAATTTTTTGTTCCTCAGCTAGACCTCCGAATTTAACCAATGGTGAGATTTTGCATGTGCGACCGTTTTTGCATGTGTGACCATTTTTGCCCACCATTAAGGTAGCTGCACTCTAACTTTGGGGAATACGCACAGGATTTCAGCCTCACATCTGATACACATGTATAACTGCAATCTCACCCCAGTCCTTGCTGTCTGTCACAGCTGACGCAGTGCACGGACTGTACCGGAGGATCGTACTGTGGGGTGGAGAATGCCACAGCCCCTACAGGCCTCTGTGCTGCAGGCTATTTCTGTCAGTCGGGTGTGGACAGACCCAACCCAGACAACGATGCCACCAACTCCTCCTACCCCCCTAGCTGCCCTCTGCTGGGTGGACATACAGGTAACTGGATAGGAATAGGGTCATTATTATACCTGCCTCCCTACCTGTCCTCTGTAAAGATAGAATAATTGCTAGAGGATTGGATGGGTTATTTTTTATTTGATGTATGTTGACCAAACTGTTTTTTTAAATTTCTATTCTGTGGTTGTTGGTTTTTTTCCTTTGTTTTATGTTTGGTTGTTTTTTCTCTTTTTTTTGGGGGGTAGGGAGGGGGAGAATTTGTTAATATCTTTTAAACTTAAAAAAAAATACTTTGTACCTGTTTATTCTGGTGAAAGTTTTGTGGTTTTTTGTTTGTTTGTTTGTTGCTATTTGTCTGTTTTCCTTATGCTACATAGCAGATATTAAAGCAACAAAGTAGCGATGTTATCTCAATATCATTTCTTGTAAAGAAAAGTAAATAGGATTTTTTCATAAAAGTATTCATTGTCACTAACCAGTGCAGGCACACTTACATGTATGCATGCTCACACTTGCACACACACACACATACACACACTCTCCCTCCCTTTCTTTCTTCCCACCCCCACAACTCCCCTCCCCCCACCACCCCCAATTCCCCCAACCCCCCCCCCCCCCCCTTCCCCCATCACCCCCTTCAACACACACACACACCCACACCACATGGAAAACACCAACTCACCAGACACAAACCAGTAACAGAATGGGACTACTGACCACCTGCTCTGTCCACAGGCACTGGGGACATCTGTCCACGTGGCTACAAGTGTCCAGCAGGCAGTGACCTACCCGTGGGGTGTCCAGCCGGGTACTACCAGGATCAGGAGGGCCAGGACCAGTGCACCCTGTGTCCTGCTGGTCAGTGACAATGCTCGTACACTGCTGTGCCTTGCACGTCAAGTTGGTCTGAAACTTTACGTCTGCTGGCTGCAAATGCAGAACTTCATTTGATACAGTCTGAATTAATGAACAATGTTTGAAGGAAAAAAGGGGCATATTTTTGTTTGGAGTTCCTTTCTGAGTATTATTTCTGCCCCGACATTAGAGTAGAAAAGATGTTACTACTATCATTACCATTATCATCATCATTATGATTGATATTGCTTTGATAAGTTTCTAGAAATTATTTATATACTTATTTTAGTCATAAAATCTAGAGTTGTATTTAAAATTCTGATTCTTTTATGAAAAAAATGGAATATATGCATTTCACATGTAAAATAAAACAAAACATCTAATGGCTGTCAAGAATATTACTTTTTGATTACCAACCAGTATAAATAGCTTTACATGTGTTCTCTCTCATGTGTGTACATTTTAAAAACGGAAACCTGACGTCCCTTTTCAGGCTACTACTGTCTGGCCAATGCCACAGAGTACCTCAGCACTCCCTGCCCGTCCGGCCACTACTGCCCTAATGGCACCACACACAGCGACCAGCACAAATGCAGCGTGGCACCTTCAACCCCGCCACAGGTCAGACAGACAGCTCCGCGTGTCTCAGCTGCACAGCAGGCTCGTACTGTCAGACGCAAGGTCTGTCTGCTCCCACAGGGAACTGCTCTTCAGGCTGGTACTGTGTGGGCGGGGCGGTGCAGGCCATGCCAACAGACCCCGCGCAGGGAGGCCGCTGCCATTCTGGAACCTACTGTCCTGTGGGCAGCGAGAACTACACGGAGTGTGATGGCGGGAAGTACTGTCAGCGTCAGGGACTGGACCAGCCCTCGGGCGACTGTTCTCCCGGTGAGAGGGTTTGTGTGGGTATGGATGGGTAGTGGGTAGGTTTGGGAGAAATGGATGGTTTTGGGGTTGTGTGTATGTGGAAAGTTGTGGGGTAGGGGGGTAGTGGGGGGGTAGGGGGTGGAATTTGAAGGGTAGGTATAGTATGTGAATTATATGTGTAGTAGAGTGTTCCTGAGTATGTTTCTTTGTATTTAGCGCCATTGTTGTGCATAGATTAATCTTTCTTGAGACAGTCTCTTTTCGTTTTAAATATATTTATTTTGTAGCCTTTCTTCATCAACAGTATATCTATTTACATTCAGAAAAGTTATCAAAAATGAAAAATTGAAATCTCCATGATTGATTGTAACCTGACTGTTGTGTCTAGGTTACTACTGTGTGGGATCCGCCATCATGTCCCAGCCATTTGACGGAACAACAGGCAACGAATGCCCCAGGGGTCACTACTGTCCTGTGGGCAGTCAGTACGCCCAGCCCTGCCCCATGGGATACTACCTGGATGTTCTCCGCAGCAGTGCACAGTCTGCTTGCAAGATCTGCACCGCAGGTAAGGCTGGAGACAACAGGCATTCTTTAAGTCCATGCACAAAAATTTTGGGGAAAAATTTGCTTCTTTTGAAATCCCTCCACTCACTGGGAAACCTTTTCCATTGTGAGAAAACGCCCAGACATGGCCATGTTACTTGGTCACAAACCTAACCAGATCTTCAAAGCATTATTTTGATGAATCTATGCATCCCCAGAGTCTGAATGCAGCTACCTAAATGGTGTGTGTGTGGGGGGGGGGGGGAAGTATAATGGTTGTATATGCAAAAATCTCACTGTTGGAGAGCCTTGGAGCTTTTGCTGAGGAATGAAAAAGAAAAAAGAATCTTTTCAGAAAGAGAAATCTTTGTTCTGTGTATCAAAGAAAAACAGTGGCTCCTTTGTAGTATTCTTGCAGAGTTACCTCGGTATTCATTTCTTTCTTTTCACCATGCTGTAGGCAAGTTGTAGGCAGTCTTTAGGATCAGTAGATTTTAACGGAGGTTGCTGCTTGGTGATCATAGTGATGATTGTTCTCCAGTGTGGCCAGCAGTCACTCTGGCTGAACAACAGACTGGGCTTGTGTATCATGTTTGAACAGATTGGTTTTTTTGTTTTGTTCTTTAAAAATCTGTGAAGTGTTGACATACTTACAAAAGATTGTGTCATATGCTAAAAGGTGGTTAAAAGGTGGTCTGTCGTGTGTTGGTTAAAAGGGGGTCTGTCGTGTGTTGGTTAAAAGGGGGTCTGTCGTGTGTTGGTTAAAAGGTGGTCTGTCATGTGTTGGTTAAAAGGTGGTCTGTCATGTGTTGGTTAAAAGGTGGTCTGTCATGTGTTGGTTAAAAGGTGGTCTGTCATGTGTTGGTTAAAAGGTGGTCTGTCGTGTGTTGGTTAAAAGGTGGTCTGTCATGTGTTGGTTAAAAGGTGGTCTGTCATGTGTTGGTTAAAAGGTGGTCTGTCATGTGTTGGTTAAAAGGTGGTCTGTCGTGTGTTGGTTAAAAGGTGGTCTGTCATGTGTTGGTTAAAAGGTGGTCTGTCATGTGTTGGTTAAAAGGTGGTCTGTCATGTGTTGGTTAAAAGGTGGTCTGTTGTGTGTTGGTTAAAAGGTGGTCTGTTGTGTGTTAACAGACTGTAAAAGGACATGCGTGCAGACTGTAAAAAAAAAAATTGTCATGTGTTAACAAACCGTAAAAAGATTGTCATGTAATATCAACATTCTAAAAAGATTTCCTGTTATGTTTTGCAGGCAAGTACTGGAGAGTGTCATGTAATATTGACACTCTAAAAAGATTGTAATTTAATATCAACATTCTAAAAGATTTTGTCTATTACATTTTGCAGGCAAGTATTGGAGATTGTCATGTAATATTAACACTTGTCATGTAATATTAACACTCTAAATGATTGTTGTATGTTGCAGGCAAGTACTGTAGATTAAACCTTCTTGTGACACTTTTAAATCTGGCCTCAAGACATATTTGTTTCAAACCTAAGAATTTCCTCTCCTGTTTCATTTCATAGCTATCCCTGCTTTTCAACAGCCAAAAATTCCATCACCCTGCCAAAGTGTATAACGTGTGTGTGTGTGTGTGTGCGTGTGCGTGTGTGTGGTGTGTGTGTGTGCATTTGGACTTGTTAGAACTATTACTTGCTATCGGTTGCATGACTGCGTAAGACTGAGTTGAGTGCAAACGCTTTGATTTGTCTGTGCAAGATACAGCGCTATTTAAATTCCTTTTTTTAATTTTTTTATTATTATGATTATTATTATTATTATTATTATTATGATCATGTCATATCAACACTGTAAAATGATTGTCTGTTATGCGTTTCAGGCAAATACTGTGCCCAAGAGGGCCTGGCCAACCCGTCAGGGGACTGCAGCCCTGGCTACTACTGTCCAGCAGGTCAGACCTCCTCCACCCCTGCCAACTACACCTGCCCTGAGGGATCCTACTGTGTGGGAGGCTTGCAGGCCCCTCAGCAGTGCCCGTCAGGCTCCTACCAGGTAGGCTGCAGGGATAGCTGAAGACAGCTGAACTTGTTTCTTTTGTCTTGAAAACACCAGTGGCTGACATTGTATTGCAATGTTTGATATGTGTGGTGTCATTTTTTCCCCCTGTCACATCACACAGTTTTAATCTGAGAATATAAACTGTAATAATGAAATGGCAGTCCTGATATGGCCTGTGTGATCAGAAGGGCTGTAAACAAATAGGATTGGATTGGATTAGACCACAAAGGTCTCTCAAAAAGTCAAGATTTTTTTTAATGAATTTCAGCTTTCTCTGATATATATATTTTTTAAAATATTGACTCTTTCATTGATCTTTTATATCTTGTACTGTGACAACAGTCTGCATTCTGTTGCATTTATGTACAAAATCAAACATGCTGCAGGGGTGTCTTGTTTGTTTTAGCTTTTTCAACAAAAAGCTGTATATTCGCATGATCATGAAACTGATAGTTCTGAAGCTGTGTGCTGAAACAAGATTTCTTGTAGAAGAAGTTTATGTAATACTATACTTGTTGCCAGTATGCAGGAAAAGCAACTGATGACTTTTTCAGGTATGGCTGTTTACTCAGTGACATTGATCCATGAAGAAATAGTAGTATTATGTGTGAATGTTTTAGGATCTGCCAGGTCAGTCGGCATGCAACAACTGCCCGTCAGGCTACTACTGCAACGCCACCTTTGGGGGAGTGATCAACTATGGAACCTACATCTGTCCTGAGGGATTCTACTGTCCCAATGGTACTGAGTTTGCCGAACAGTATCCCTGCCCTGTGGGTACCTTCAACAACCGCACAGGTGAGTGGGTGAATCTGCTCCAAACACACACACACACACACTCACACAATCGTCTAATATCACTGAGAGTGAACAGACGTAAAATCGAAGACAACAACAACAACAACGCTCACACACACACACACACACACACCCTCACTCACGCAGTTTCGTTATGTGTAGAGGAGTGTACGAAATAAAAGTTCAATTATATTACACCGAATAGGAGTTTTAGTCAAACTTACATTCCTGTGATGTAACATTACTTCAGAACAGAGACAGTGTGTTACAGGCTGACTCAGTGTACTGAATGTGTGTGCGTTCGTGCGTGCGTTCATGTGTGTGTGTGTGTGAAAGTGTGAGTGAGTGTGACGGTGACCCCCCCCCCCATGCTGACTGTCTTGTTGCAGGGCTGAACAAGTCCCTGGACTGCACGGACTGTGTAGGAGGGATGGCTTGCGATCAGAGTGGCTTGACCTATCCCATCAGGCCCTGCTCTGCTGGCTACTTCTGTCGTAGCGGAGCCATGACTACCACCCCCACGCAAGGTTGGACTGCATGGAGTTGTTTTTTTGAATTGTTTGTTTGTTTAGGGAATGTTTTGGTGTATTTCTGTTTTAGGCTTGAGGGGGTGGGGGGAGGTTGGACTGTATGGGTTTTTTTATTTGTTTGTTTGGGGGCTTTTTGTCTTTTTGTTTGGGGCTGGGTTTTTTTGTTGTTGTTGTTGCTGTATCTGGGATCTAAATTTATTAAAAGTGAACTAACGTTGCAAGTGAAAAGTTGTTGTTGCACATTCCTTAGGTGACCTGGTGGTCACCCAGACTATGCACTCTGTCTCACTCAACACACCTGGGAATCACATGAAACTGTAATCACACACTGGATGAGAAGTTTGGGTGATGACTCTTTTCAAGTGCCTGACCATATAGGCAGTGATACATGGCTATTAATGCTATGGGGGCTAAACGTTGCAGCAGTACTTCTTATAATTTATCTCCCCAAAGTCAAAATGTGGCTACCTTCATGGTGGGTGAAAATGATCGCATACACAAAATTTCACATTTGGTGAACCTCAGAGCTCTAGCCAGGGAACAACAACAACAACAGACAACAACAACAAAATTCATGAATTATTCCTGAAAATCTGTATTCTCAGAGTCTGTGACTGTCCTGCATGTTCATGAATGACCTTACATTTTCAGGGTCAAACGCAGACCAGTGTCCAGCAGGCTCTTACTGCCCAGAGGGCACAGCAGACCCCATCCCCTGCCCCCAGGGCACCTACAGTCCCAGCGCTGGCCTGACCAGGGAGGCAGACTGCCTGAACTGCACTGCTGGCTCCTTCTGCAACACCACAGGTAGGGAGGGGCCCCATCAGCTTTGTCTTGTCTTGACGCTGGACATCTAGCTTCAGACAGACACACGCAAACATGGTCACACACACACACAAACACACTACTATATACTAACCACACACGCACACACACACACACCACTACATACTACACACACACACTACATACCACACACACACACACCACACACACACACACACACACACACACACACACACACACACACACACACACACTACAAAAAGTGAACATCTGTCTTCAACTTCAGCCCTAGTTCAACTTATTCCTGATAGTAGTATCGATATCTGATGAAAACAACCTCAAAGATTTGACAGGAATCAGACCTTTTTCAGACTTTTAAAACTGAATATTTGCTTCAATCTCTTTTCTTATATCTAAAATTTTTATTAACATTTTTTTAATTTTACATTTAGCATTGCATGTATGTTCGTTCATTCTCACAGGACTGACGGCGGTGAGCGGCCAGTGTCAGGGAGGCTACTACTGCCCCATAGGCTCGGTTCAGGACACCCAGGTGGTCTGCCCTGATGGCGCCTACTGCCCCCTAGGCTCCCCGGTGCCCACAGACTGCCCCAACGGCACCTACTCCAACCAGACGGGGCTGGCCGCTTCCTCTCAGTGCAGCCAGTGTCTGGAGGGCTACTACTGCAATGGCTTTGGGCTCACCTCTGTGTCCGGGCCTTGCAAGGAAGGTGAGACAGGGATTTGGCGGTGATGGCTGAAGACTTCTCTGTTTCTGTGTTTTCTTGTTTTTCTCTGGTTTGTGGGTGTATGTGTTTTTGTAAGTTAAGATATGTGTCTTTTTTGTAAAGACTTCTCTGTTTCTGTGTTTACTTGTTCTTCTCTGGTTTATGGGTGCATGTGTTTTTGTAAGTTAAGATATATGTCTTTTTCGTAAAGACTTCTCTGTTTCTGTGTTTACTTGTTCTTCTCTGGTTTATGGGTGCATTGTTTTTGTAAGTTAAGATATATGTCTTTTTTGTAAAGACTTCTCTGTTTCTGTGTTTACTTGTTCTTCTCTGGTTTATGGGTGTATGGTGTTTTTGTATGTTAAGATATGTGTCTTTTTTTGTTTATGAAAATAGCTTTTTCATCATTTTTTGGCTTGTTTGTTGTTTTTCTGTCATGGGCAAATGTATTGACGGGGTGATTAATGAGTAAAGAAATATTACCTGTAAAAGTTCAGAAGATTTGAAAAAAAAAAGATATCTTTGTATTGTAATTTTCTGAAGTTATCTTTATAGCTTAAATATAACCAAAAATCAGCTCTTGACAAATTAAAAAAATACCAACAGAACAACTGCATTGTAAGTGACAAGCACTAGCTGAAAGCTTTTTAAGTGAAGTGTTTTTCTCCACTCAGTGCAACATCATAGTAAATAAAAGACTTGATTCTAAAATAAGGTCTCTCAGTAGACATCCTCCACTCTCTCCCTCTTTCTTTCTCCTGTGCCCTTCTTCCCTCCCCTCTACCTACCTCACCACCCCTTTTCCCTTCCAACAAAAGATTTCATGATTCACTGTCTGTGTGTGCAGGCTACTACTGCCCAACAGGGTCCAGTGTGGAGACACAGGTGATCTGCCCCTCAGCCAAACACTGCCCTGCCAACAGTGCTCAGCCTCAAGACTGCTCTGCAGGATTCTATGTGGACTTTGATGGAGCTGCTGCCTGCCTCGTCTGCCCAGAAGGTCTCTTGTCTCTTGGGCGTCTTTGTCTCCATTGCTCTTTGTGTCCTTCTCTCTGGTGGTTTGATCTTTGGGGCTGATCTGTTCTTTGCCATCTCGTTTTTGTTGTTGATAGCTTGAAAATGTTAAGCTTTGTCAGAAATGTGCACTACGATAGAATGATTTGTCAGTGTAGCTGAAAGCATGTTGTAGCTGTGATAGCATTTTGATTTAAATGGCAAAACTATGGTTATATGCTGGAGGGTGGGGGATTGTTTGTGCATAAATCTTTATATTGTGTTGAGAAGAGCTGGAAGGAGGAGAAGATCAAGGATATATGTCAAGTCAAGTCAAAAACACTTTAATCGTCCCACGGAGGGCATTTACAATGTACATTTATGTGGCTTTCATTGTTTGCTGTATTTTTTGTTTTGTTTTATATATATGTTTGCATTTTATATTTTTGGGGGTTTACTTTTTGTGTGTTTTCATTGACTTATTTTCTGTTGTTATATTTTCTTCACATCAAACGACTTTCTTTGATGTTCAGGTTACTACTGTGTCCCTGAGCTGACGGTGGCTGGCAACCCCTCCACCTCCAAGTGGCCCTGTCCTGAGGGCTTCTTCTGCCCCAACGGCACCGGCCATAACTGGCAGGCCTGTCCTGCTGGCACCTTCAGCAACGTCACTGGCCTGGCCAGAGAGGACCAGTGTACTCCTTGTCTGCCTGGCGTCTTCTGCCAAGGTCAGGACGACTTGGGCTTGGTTGTATCATCCTTAGCAGTTGGGGGAAGGGGGGGGGAGGGGGGGTTTCTTTTTTCTATATGGGAATATTAGGCTGCACTATTTTTCATTTTCCCACTGTTCTGGTGCTTCATTATCATCAACCATTACACCCAGTGGTGTGTAGGGCAGCAACAAAGTGCTTCCACTCCTGCCTATCATGGGCTAACCTTCTGGGGCTTGAATTTTCATAAAGATAGTCATACAGCATACATATGTTACGCTTGTGTCATCCATACCTCACTATACATGACCAGGGTATTCTTTTACAAAACCTGAATGTCTGTACGAGAGCTGCTTGTTTACTGTGCTCTGCTTTAATTTGCTGTACACATTGTTCCTCAGTGGAAGTGCTGCGTATCATATGTCTTGGATTAAAAAAAAACTGACTCGTAATTTGTTTTTTCTCAGTTGTTTGTCAGCAGGGTATTCTCTGTCACCCCATGAACATAATCATAACAACAAAACAACAACTTGGTTTAGCACCATATTTCAGAGTGTTTGCAGTCTTTTCTCCCTGCCTGGCATGTTTAGTCAGTCAAAATATAACTGTAAATTTTGCTTGTCTGAAAGGAAAGTACAACGACAGATTAATTTTGTGTTCCTTATCAGCATTGTAGCTGTTCCCTTCTGGTATAAAAAAATATCTCTCAGTGAAAAAGACATCATATTTGAATGCTACTTGATGATTGTGGTAGTGTTTGCACATCAGTGACTCTCTTTATGTATGTGCACATTGCAGGCAGCAACCTGACCTCCCCGACAGGCCCTGTGACGAGGGCTACTACTGCATATCAGGCGTGGACAAGTCCAACCCCTTGATGCTCAACGACACTCAGTGTCCCACCGGCACCACTCACCCCATCATTGGCCACATCTGCCCTGCTGGTCACTACTGCCCCACAGGTACAGACTTCCCCGTTGGCTGTCCAGCAGGCACGTTCCAGGATCTGACCAATCAGTGGCAGTGTAAGGGCTGCCCTGAGGGGTACTTCTGCCCAGCCAATACATCTGACTACAGTGTGAATGTGTGTCCGGCTGGTTACTACTGTCCTCTCAATACGACAGACCAGTATCAGAACGCTTGTCCTTCTGGTTCTTTTAACAACCTGACGCAGCAGAAGGATGCGAGTGCCTGTGTGCTCTGCACCCCGGGTACCTACTGCCAGGGTAATGGGAACTCTGCTCCAACAGGCAACTGCTCAGCAGGCTGGTACTGCATCAACGGCTCCTCACAGTCTCAGGTGAATACTGTCTGTTGCATGATCTCCTAGGGTAGTTGTAGTCCAGACAGTCAAAGAAGTTAGCTGTAGCACTTGTGGAGTTGCTGCAGAATTTGGATTGTAAAAAGAGATCATATATGTGTATAAGAAGTACAAACATTCAATATAAATTAAAACATTCAGTGTAAATTCAATGTAAGTGTGACAAAAACAAGGAGTCACAAGAGTTTTTGATGTTATAAATGACTTTTCCTTGACATGGCTGTAGGTTTACTTCATGTGTTTACTTGCACTTCCCTGGGGCTTTTTTCTGCACACAACAGCTGCAAGATGTTAAACTTGATAATAATAAGCTTGAGCAGCCTTAGTCCATTCAATTTTCTTTGCATGACTAAAAAACTGTTCCATAAAACTGTAAGTTTGAATGGCCCTAATTCACTTGTCATATAAAAAAAATAGACTGTTCCATAAAACCTTCTTTCTCTGTCACACATCAAGCCAACAAGTAACGGCGGAGAGTGCCAGCCTGGCTTCTACTGCCCTGAGGGATCAGCAGCCATGGAGGAGTGTACCCCAGGTCAGTACTGCCAGACAGCAGGCCTGTCCACCCCTACAGGGCTCTGCGATGTCGGCTACTACTGCCCCCCGGGCTCCACATCTGCCCGCCAAGTCAACTGCCCTGTGGGTCACTACTGTGTGCAAGGCAGTGACCTTCCTGACGCCTGCAGGAACGGAACGTACGGACCTGTGACGAATTTGAAGGCAGCTGCAGAGTGCACAGACTGTGACGGTGGTTTCTACTGTAACGGAACAGCGCTGTCTGGCACGTCTGGACCGTGTGATGCTGGTGAGTTGGCTTAAGTCAAAGTCAAGTCAAAGTGTCTTTGATTTCTTGAGAACTTTGTGGTGTGGTGTGGTTGGTATATGATATGTCAAGTGTAGTTAAGATCATGTATGTTTCTTGTTTTAAAGTTACTAAATGGTTGTGTGCATGTCTGTGTGTGTGCATCTATTTGTGTAAATGTGCATCAGAATTTACTGATCGTGTATGTTTAAATGAAAGTGAAAGCATATGAATATGTATAGGTTAAAAAAAACCTAGTTGTTTTTATTGACAAGTGCATGACATGCATTTTTCCTTAGATATGTATTTTCAAGAACTTTACAGCTCCTTACATGCTATCCTATATGCGTGTGTGCAGGCTACTACTGTCCCCCAGGACAGACGGTACCTAACCCTTACACCTACCTGTGTCCGGAGGGTCACTACTGTCCAGCCAATTCAGCCACCCCGACTCGCTGTAACCCAGGCTTTTACCAGAATGAACTGGGCAAAGATTCCTGCAAAGTCTGTCCTGAAGGTGAGCACTGCAGCATCTATACCAGTCTATGTCAGCATGAATAATGCCTTTAGTAGGGTTTTTTTCCAGTTGTGTTGGGTGTTCCCCAGCTTAACATCCTGGGGTCACCCAGAATATGCATTATTGACTCACTCATCACACCTGGGAGTTATACTGTGAGATTGTAAAAACACACTGGATGAGAAGTTTGCATGTATGACTGTTTTCAAGCACCTCACTTGGAAAAAAAAGGATGAAAGTCTGTATAGTAGTGTGTATGTGTGTGTGTGATGTCCAAAATCCTAATTTTTTTAATAATACATACAGTGTGCAAAACTTTAAAGAAGAAATGCTGATGCATGCAAACTTTGTTTCTGAGACACTCAAGTGAAGAGACATTTATGTCTGCCAGTGTAAACGAGCACATGAATCAGCCGGAAAGCATTTCTGTGACAAACTGTTTCTGTTTTGTTCCAAAGGTTACTACTGTGACAACACGCTGGCTCCGGTAGGAAACCTGTCGGGGTATGCCTGCCCTGCTGGTTATTACTGCCCTCAGCAGACGGAGCGGTTCAACCAGTACCCCTGTCAGCCAGGCACATTCAACAACGCCACTCACCGCACTAACCAGTCAGAGTGTCAGCCATGTCTGCCTGGCTTCTACTGCCAGAGCTTGGGACTGGCTCAGCCTGACGGTCCCTGCTATCCTGGGTAAGCACTGCACTGGGCTGGTAGGAGGAGGAGTCTGTTCTTAGCATCACATGTATGTTTGTACAGTGTATCTCAAACAAAATGGTTGATAAATTTATTTTGAGCTGTATGAGACAAACTGCAGCTGTAGTCAGAGATGATGGTGCCCTGTAGTAGAATAAGCACACAGCCTGAACCACACCTAGAAGAATGCAATGTCAATAAACAATTTATATTTTTATACAGGATTTTGTATGAACGTACAGTTGTGTCATAATGTAAGCTGATAGAACAGGTTTGAAAAATTTAAATTGAACTGATTTGAAATATTTTTTTAAGCATCGTAGTACAGTTTTATTTCAGTATCAGTGGCACATTCAACACATCTCCACAAAATGTCAGTTGTGATTGTGAAGTACCATCTACTGAAACTTTATTACAAACCTGATGTATGAGGTTTATGATAAACTTGAGAGACAAGGAGAGAGAGATCTATATCTTTTTATGATTTGCATTAAAGTCTGAACAGCTTAATTTTTAGAGAAAGTTCAAAACCTTCAAAAGAGGAGGACATTGCGAACTAACCTGTAATTCATTTCCCTGTGACAGCTACTACTGCGTTGGAGGGGACAGTGTGCCCAACCCCAACGCCACCATCTGTCCCATCGGCACATACTGCCCAGCAGGCAGCTACATACCCACTGCCTGCCCAGAGGGAACCATGGCCACCAGTGAGGGCAACAGCAATGCCACTGACTGCGAGCTGTGCAAACCTGGCACGTACTGTTTGCCCGAGAGCTCCAAGAATGGTGAGATGTTATGGCTTTGGTTCAGGGCTTGGAGTTTTTTGTTGTTTTTGTGATGTGAAAGAAAAGAGGAAGGTTTTGGATTGATTGGTGTGGGTTGTTTTTTTTTACTGTTCTGTTCTGTTATTATCAAGTTGTGTTATCTGTTTTGTTTTGGAGTCACAGTGTATATTATCTTTATACTATCAATTCTGTGTTGTTGTTACATTATTCAGATATTTGTGCTTCCCTTTCTCACCAGTTTACTATTCTCTATCTCATCATCAGGCTTTCACTTAACGTTCTCTCATTCATGCCTTATCTCACATGACTATTTCTTGTTTATCCTTTACCCTCACCTCTCCTTGTTACATTTGGCACCATAAAGCCAAAGTTACAAGGTATAGGCTGTTTTCAAGTTCCTTATCATCTAGGCAACCATACTCTGATTTCAGAGGATGTACCTATGTAAATACTCCTCCTGGTCAGAACTGGACCATGTTAGAGTATAGTCTGTCACATTGAACAATTGTTGCTCCAGGCACCGCTCTGACCTGTTCTGCCGGCTACATATGTCTGTCGGGGTCCAATGTTCCCAACCCAACAGACGGCATCATCGGCTACATCTGTCCCACTGGACATTACTGCCTGGCTGGAGCTGTGGTGCAGACACCCTGCGACAAAGGAACGTATGCCCCGACCACAGGGCTCGGTGAGTAGATGTTCATCATCTAGCTGATGGGAATATGTCTGACTGACATCCATGATGCTGGTGATTTTGTGTCTGATGTGGTGTGGTAAGTATACCAGCTAATTAAAATGTTGAAAACAGTTAATTAATTGGTTGTGGATCAGTGCTTGAGTGATTGTGTTGTACGTGACAAGTAGAAGATAGTCGGGGCATGTTTTAAAATAGACCATGGTTGGGTTTTTTCATTTCTTCAATCATTAGTTCATTTTCCCTTTTCTTCCTTCCTTCCTTCCTTCTTTCATTCATTCATAACCAGGCACTTGTTTGTTCAGGAGCCTGTCTGGACTGCCCTGCGGGTACATCATGCCCCAGTCAGGGTATGAACAACACCCAGCCCTGTCCAGCAGGGTACTACTGTCTGAACGGTACCTCTGGAAATGGAATGCCTTGCCCCATTGGTCAGTGCTGTGTGTGTGTGAGGTGTGTGTGTGCTTGCATGCGTACGTGCGTGTGTGCATGCACCTTCATGCTTTTATAGGCGTGTGAGTGTATGCATCTGTAGATGTTTGTGTGGATTAGTCTATATTAGTGTGTGTGTTTAAATATGCAAATGTTTGTAGATATATGACGCATCATTTTATGTCTCAGTTTCTTGATTTGGGGTGCAGATGATATATTGTTTTGTAGAAATTTATGCATGCAAACATGCTTCAGAGTATCAGTCTTTTAAACACACTCAAACTGAACCCAAAATTGTACTTCAGTTTTTAAACTTGAACAAATTTCGCCATTTTTCCCAAGAAAATCAGTTTTAAAACATTAACAATGAAGATGATGATGATGATGATGATGGTGATGATGATGATGATGATGATAATGATGATGACGATGAGAACAACACTAACAACGATAATTATCATAACCGTAATCATGATCATGATGATAATAAATAAAGATGACTGTCTAGAACTCCAAACCTCATGAATACAAACAGCCTAAGTGTACACAACAGTCAAAACGCTTTGGGTCGTACATTTCATCCTTTCTTCTTTCTCCAGGCACATACAACCCTCACACAGGTCTCAGCAGAGCCAGCGAGTGTCTAGCCTGTCCTCCAGGCAAGTTCTGCAATCAGACGGACTGGACTCCCCCAGTGGGGACTGCCTGGCTGGCTTCCTCTGCGTGGAAAACGCCACCCATCCCGGCCCCAACGACGGAACCAACATGCCCTGTCCTGCTGGTCACTACTGCCTGACCGGTGAGGGAACTTGAACAACTGGGATAAAGGAGGGAGGGGTAAACATTTTGTGAACAATGTATGTGGAGGTGTTTGGTTTTTTTTAGGAATGGTATTTATCTATGCATGTCGTAACTTAAGTTGGAATGTGGCTACTTTAATGGTGGGATAAAAATGGTTGCATATGTAGACTCTTACCACTGGTGAACCTCAGACCTCTAGCTAAGGAACAAAAATAAAATATAAAAGATTCAGGAAGACATTTTTTGCTTTTGGAGAGTATCCCCTTATCTCGTTTGAATTTGTTTGTAGATGTGCTTTGCAAAGAGGGGAGAGGGGCCTTGTGTGTGTGTTTGTGTGTATGCATGTGTGTCTGTGCATGCATGCATACGAGCAGTCACATATGTATATGCTTGCGCATGCATAATAACATATGTGTATGCTTGCGCATGCATGTCAAAACGCAAATTATCCCACAACTTTTTTATCTTCCTTTTTCCAGGCACAGTGACAGCGGAGCGTTGTCCAAGAGGCACCATGCGGAACCAGACAGGGGGTCAGTCTGTGTCGGACTGCTGGCCTTGCGAGGCTGGTCACTACTGTGACCTGGAGGCCAGTGTCCAGCCGGCCGGGGAGTGTCAGGAGCGCTACTACTGTCCTGATGTGGCCAACATCAGCTCGTCCGCCCCCTCCTCCTTCCTCTGCCCACCTGGCTTCTACTGTCCACCCAAGACTGGGGATCCTCTGGCCTGTCCTGCAGGTATGGTGGATGGGTGTGTGTGTGTGTGTGCGTGCGTACGTGCGCGTGCGTGTGTGTGTGTGTGTGTGTGTGTACCTGTGTGTATGTACATATGTGTGTGGGGGTGTATGTGTAGTGTAGTGTATCATGTTGTATCATAGTGCATTGCATTCTCTAGCATTTCATAGCATATCACTGTATGGTATTGCTTGGCATTGCCTTGCGCTGCTTTGCCTTACTATTGTATTGTAGTGTGTTGTATTGCTTTATAATAATAATAATAATGTATGGAATTTATATAGCGCTGAATCTTGTAAAGCAACAAATCAAAGCGCTCAGATTTCATTTCATACCACTTTAAGTCACGCAGATTTCTCTCTGTGAAATTCGGGCTGCTCTCCCCGGGGAGAGCGCATCGCCACAAGAGCAGCGCCACCCTTTTTTTTTTTTTTTCCTGTCTGCAACTGTATTTGTTTCCCTATCAGAGTGGCTTTTTTCTAAGAATTTTGCCAGGGACAACTCTCTTGTTGCCGTGGGTTCTTTTACGTGTGCTAAATAATTACGTGTAACACACGGGACCTCGGTTTATCGTCTCATCCGAAAGACTAGCGCCCAGACCACCACTCATGGTCTAATGGATGGGGGAAAAGTTTCGGGTCCAAACGGGGTACGAACCGCCGCACACTTCAGACCCGAACTTTTCGCTTTCTAGACAGGCGCGTTACCTCTAGACCACCGATCCATCAGCTTTCCATGATGTCGTATTGTTTTATGTTGCATTGCATTGATACTGATATATTGATATTGCAACATCTGTTTTCTCCCAGGATTTTACCAGGATGCCTCAGGCATGACAGCCTGCAAGTACTGTCCTGAGGGCTTCTACTGCACAGCCAACACCAGCGTGCCCATCATGTGCCCCATATACTCCTACTGCCCCAATGGCACGGCAGACCCCATCCTGTGTGATAATGGGACATACACTGACGGTGTGACCACTGGTCTTGCCAAGCCTGCCGACTGTCCACAGTGTCCCACTGGTCAGTTTGTGTGGAGAATGGGCTGGGGTTTCTTTTTTTTGACGGCTTCTCTTTGTGTCTGTTTTGCTCTTTTGCCCATGTGTGTGTATGGGTGGGCAGATTGAATTTAACATATGTGTATGCATTTTTAGTGCATACAAAATAATAATAAACATATGCATGCATGTGTACACACACACATACACATGCTTACTCACTCACTCACTTTTTCCCCAAAATCTTATTTAGCCTTTTTTTTTATTGATATATTTTCCATATTTATATGTCTTTCATAAACTGATTCATGGAACATTATCTGACAATTATGGTTTTCTTAACTTTTTTCTTGAAAACACATGAACCAAAAAATCAATCATTCAATTAAAAATTTTTTAAAAGATAAAACAGTAAATGAAAAAGTTTAGATTTTCAAGAGTGGCTTTGGAAAAGCAGATACTTTTTGTGTAAAACAAGAGAGAGAAAGTATTATCATGCATTGAACTGTACACTTTTATCAAAAAGAATTACTGTAATAAAAATAAAAAAACAACAAAAAATGCTGCTTGTATTCAACAGGTATTTCATAAGTAAAAATAAAGGTGTTCCTATAACCTGTGCGGTTGGTTCGGGAGCGAGGTGTCAGAGACCTCAGCTTCTTGAAGGGCTAGCATATTAAGGGCAGTGCCTATCTCCTCTTCCTTGCTGCTTTACCCTAGGCCTTTCATACACTACAATGCAAAACAAAACAACAAGAACATGTTTTCAAACAAAACAGTAACAACATAATGTCAACAGGCAAATACTGCACTGGAGGGCGAATTGCCGGGGACTGTGCTGCAGGCTTTTACTGCGTGTCAGGGATGGACACCCCCACCCCCAACAACAGCTATGCTCCTAATGGCCAGCTCTGCCCATACGGCTACTACTGTCCTGCAGGTAAAATGTAGATGCCTTTAGTGGTCTGGAAGAATGTTGTAAGATTTCACTCAATCTGATTTGATTTTAGTAGTTTAACTGATTCAGTTAATTTTTTATTCATGTAAAATATCTGTAGATGATCTGACGAAGTTTAGGATGTATATGGTAGAGAGAGAGAGAGAGTTTGTTCACACATACTCATGTTTCTACATTAAACACAATTTTTCTTAAGCATACTTGCACATACATTGCATCAAAGATCAAATCAGTACTTGACTTTCATAACTACAACACTGAACACAAAACTGCCCCTTCCTATGCTGTGTACAGGTACCATGACACCGCAGACATGCCCCAGTCTGAAGTTCATCGACAAGGAAGGAGCAGGGGATGTCAGTGAATGCCAGGCCTGCCCCTCTGGCAGGATCTGTCCACAAAACTCCACCGTCTCCATCCCTTGCTGGCCCGGGTACTACTGCATTGTTGGACAGGTATGTATACTTCTGTCTTTTACTGCTTCGTTGTGAACAAGTTTGACAACATTTCTTTGTTTCTCAAAGAGATTGTTGTTAGCTGTTGTCTTTGTGAAAGTTTTGAGTATGAAAATATGTGTGTGTGTGTTTGTGTAAGAGCACATGTATGTTGTTGTTGTTGCTTTGATTTTACGTCTGTTCACTCAAAGTAAACAGGCACATGTATGTGCCTGTGTGTATATGCACCTCTTTGTTTGTGTGTCTGCGCACACACATGTATGTGTATTTTATTAAGAGAGACTACCATACTGACCCCCAATCTGATTTACAATTCACCACATGATTTATTGTGTGGTGTTTTTCCCCAGAACCCTGAGCGGTGTCCCATCACCACCTACAATGACCAGGAGGGAGGTAAAGACCACAGTGACTGTCTGCCCTGTCCACCTGGCTACCTGTGTGATGAGACAGGTATCGCTAACTACACCCTCCACCCCTGTCCTGTCGGCTCCTACTGTGTGAACGCCACATCTGCCGCCATTGTCTGCCCACCTGGAAGATACAGGTGATCTTCTGTAAAGTTTGTGTGAGGGGGAGGTGGTAGGGAGGGGGGCTGTGGGGGTGGGGGAAGGGGAGATGGAGCTTGAATATCTTTTGCAAACATAACAACATCAGTAACAACAAGAACTCCTCATCAAAACATTGTGGTTTGTTACAGGGACATCATCGCAGGAGGGGACATCAATGACTGTTTCCTGTGCCCAGCTGGCTTCTACTGCCCCGACTCCAACATGACGTACCCGGGTATTCAGTGTGACCCAGGCATGGCCTGTCCAGCCGGCTCATGGAACCAGACAGTCTGTGCTGCTGGTCAGAGAGAAGGATTTCTTTTTCTTATTATTATTATTGGGCCATCTGTTGTGAAGGGTGAAGGGGGGTCACTTTGATTTGTGCTGTGCTTTGAACTATACAGACATGAAGTATTGTTACCTCTTAGGATACAAAAGTGCATGCACAAAGTCCCAGTGTTACACACAGTATCTTCTCATTTTCAGAGGAGAGGGAAGAAGCTCTTTGATGGAGAAGAGTTTTGAATTCAGAAGCACTTCAGTAGGGAAGAGTTTTGAATTCAGGCACAAAGAACGCCATTTTTCACCCAGTTTGTTATCGAAAATCTGTTAGTTGATTTGGTGAGGGAAGAAGCTGTTGATTTGTTTAAGTGATTCTGATTTAGTCTCTTGTAGATAAAGCAATGATTGATGAACAAGATGGATGTTGATTAACTAGATGGATATTGAGTAAGCAAAGATATAAGAAAGAAAGAACAGGTAAATCTAAAAGAAAAACTTGTTTATCTCACTCAGGCCATGTTATGTTCAAATGTAGGAACCAACAAAATCAACTGGAAAACTGAACAGCCAGTTCACCCATTGCGCAGTGCATATCATTGAGTATTACCTGTTTGTGTTACCAGGTTACTACTGCAACATGTCGATGGGTCAGGTGCCCTGTCCACCTGGTTTCTACTGCCCAGAGGCCTCCAGCGCCCCCATCCGATGTCCACAGGGTCATTACTGTGGCTCCCACGATAACTGCAATTCCACTGATGCCGGTTAGTTTCAGAATTGCACACAAACACAGACAAGCATGCACACATACGCTAACACATATACATGCACATGTGCATGCACACAAACATGTTTCTCATACACCCCTTGTATATATATTTTTTTTTTCTCGTCTAATATCACTGAGTGTGAACAGACGTAAAATCGAAGACAACAACAACAAGCACATGCATGCATGTACATGCACACACACAGTGTGTGTAAGTGTATGTGCGTGTGTGAATGCATGCACATACATGCCTGCATGTGTGTCCTGTGTGTATGACAGGATATATACAGGACACATACAGGCACAGGCACAAATACAGACACAAAATGTCTAGAACCTCCTGGTAAGTCATATTTAAAAAACAAAAACAAAACTACAGCCATATTTTCATCGATTCATCTAACTTCATCAATTCATTTGATTTATCTGAACTTATTCATTCATATATTCACCTGCATAGTTCCTCATTTTTTAAATATTCCTTAAACGTGTGATGTGTGATTCCCTCTCCAGGAGCCATTGAGCCTCTGAAGTGTCCCCTGGGTTACAAGGAGTTTGACGGCTCTCCCCGAGCCACCTTCGCAGACACCTGTGAGCCCTGTCTGCCCGGCAGTTACGGTGCGGATCCCAATCGTGCTGTGTGTCTGCCGTGCCGAGCTGGCGTCGTGTGTCTGGGGGCCTCCACCACTGACAACCCTGTCACCAACGGCAGCTCTCTGGCCGGCTCCTTAGGACCCAATGCCACCAACTCCTATCTCTGTCCGCCAGGTAGGTGTTTGTTGAAGGTAGTTGAACTTTTTATGAATGGTTGGACTGAAAATATTCATTTTTTTCCCCTTTGTTCCTCAACTAGAGCTCTGAGGTTCACCAATGGTGAGCTTGTTGTGTATGTGACCGTTTCCCCCCCAGTTAGGTAGCCACATTCCAACTGTGGGAATGGTTCTAAACACAACACCTGTGTGCATGTGTTCTGTCATTTTGTCATCTGTTCCTTCTGGCACACAATGACCTACTCTTCCAAAAGGTGGAAGAGATTTTTTAACATGTGCACAAGATGTTCTGTGTACGTTTTCACATGGGGCCTCAGTTTATAGTCTCATCCAAAGGACTTCAACGTTCACTTTGATTTTTGCTTCAAACTGGGGAAAAAGGGCAAGACCTCAGTTTATAGTCTCATCCAAAGGACTTTGACATTCAGTTCGATTTTTGCATGAAACTGGGAAAAAAGGGCAAGGCTGGGAATCAAACCCAGAACCTCACAGTTCACTTGTTGGCGGGCGAACATCTTAACCATCCTGCCACCCTCCCTCTTATATCATGATATAATTACGGGTTGAACTACTTTCACAAAGTTTTAAATTAAATAACTAAGCAACATGTACAAACCACCTACAAGGTACAAACACTCTGAAACAAGCATGAACCCAAACCCTCACCAGCTCGAAGTATCATGGTACAAGCGTAAGCTGACCGCTCTGTCTGGTGTGTGACAGGCTACTACTGCCCTCAGAACAGCTCAGCGCCCACACCATGCCCTGTGGGTCGCTACAACCCCAACGAGGAGGCGGGCAGTCTGAGCGACTGCTCCCTGTGTGGAGTGGACCACTACAACCCCTACGAGGCCCAGAGTGGCTGCTTCATCTGTGGAGCTGAGGCTGAGCAACCCAGCCGCGGGCAGAGCGAGTGTCTGTGTGTAGGAGCTGGCAGAGATTTCCAGGTGAGAGATTTCGTAGTGATGATGATGATGATAAGTTTGAGAAATAATGAGTGTCTGTGTGTAGGAGCTGGCAGAGATTTCCAGGTGAGAGATTCCGTAGTAATTAATAATAATAATAATAATATATGGAATTTATATAGCACTGAATCTTGTAAAACAATAATTATGATGATGATGATGATGATGATAAGTTTTAGAAATAACGAGTGTCTGTCTAGAAACTGGCAGACTTTCAAGTGAGATTTCACAGTACTGAGAGTAGTTATAGTAGTAGAAATAGCAGCAGTAGTAGTTGTAGTAGTCGTAGTAGTTGTAGAAGTAGAGTATTACAACAAACAAATAATGACAACAACAACAAAACAGTAATAATGATGATGATGATGATGAAAACAGTGACAATGACCATAACAATAGCGATGATGATGATAAAAAAACAAGCAATAACAACAACAACGATGATGATGATGATGATGATGATGATGATAAATCTGTTTTACAAAGTATAAATCATAAAATCTTACATGATATCAGCTTACCTATACACGGAACAGATAACATCTTCACCCTCAGTCTCATGTCCAGACATAATGCTGTTTTATGCTTGCTTCATGTCCCTACCAATCATTTCAACACAGAAGGTACAGATAAACAACAACAATAACAAAATTGTTATTTTCTGATGGTAATAGAATAAGTACAAGACAAGTACGGAGATAACTGTGTGATGTTTTGGTACAGGTAAGTGACAAATCCTGTCCCTGTCTACCTGGCTACGTGGAGGTGGACGGTCAGAAGGACTGTTCCAAGACCGTGTACCAGCTGTGTGATGACGGCTACTACAGGTACCAGGATGGACGCTGTCTGAACGATGTCCAGTACCAGGAACTCTGCTCTCAGGTGAGTGGTCATTGGGTCATTGTGACTGTGTTGGAAAAACTATTGTTTTCATGGGTTTGTGTGTGTTTATTTTTTATTCATTTTATTTTTATTTTATTTTATTTTATTCTTTTATATTGAGGATAATGGAATAAGCACATATGTGGTTTTTTACATCCAGTCCCCGTGTGTATGTGGTTTTGTCAGTTCTGTCATCTGTTCCCATCGGCACACAATGGCCTACTCTTACAAAAAGTGGAACAGGATTTAATGTGTGCGCAAGATGTTCTGCGTGCATTCGCACATGGGGCCTCGGTTTATTGTCTCATCCGAAGGACTTTTAGGGAGAGTGGAGTCTGCACTGATATTAATTAACTCCAGGGGAAAAATCCCCTTGAACGGGAATCGAACTCGGGTCATCAGATTGCGAGCACAGTGTTCTAACCACCAGGCTATACCGTCCCTGTGTGTGTGTGTAGGTGTGCTGAGGAGGGGTGTATTTTGGGGTTTGTATGATTTATTTATAGTTGTGTTGTTTTATCTCCTAATTATGTTATTACCGAAAACACATTATACAACACCTTTTTGGGTGTTTTTTTGTACATTCCTAAACTTGGCCTAACAGGAATGGGTGGACTTGGTTTCTTAGAGACATCTGTATCTTTACAGTACAGAATAGTTACAGATTTCTTCAGTCTTCTCTAATCTAAGTTCGTTTTCACCTCTCATCTTTTCAGATTGCCTGAAAGAAATGTTTTTGACTAGGGATGCAATATCTGTATTCTAAGCTGTTAGTTTGTTGTTGCTGTTTACATACATGTATGATTTTGTAGGTGATGTATGCCTAAACCAATTGTTTGTGTTGTGCTGCAGGAGGTGTGCTCCAGTCCCTCAGACTACATCGGCTATAACCGTCTGCTGGGCCTGTGTCTATGCAAAGTGGATGACCTTGAGGAAGTGTGTGACCTCAGCTGTCGCAGGCTGTCGAAGCATCATTTCACCTTCGTGTGTGCGGGGTCACCGCTGGAGCCTTACCTCCACATCAGGGACTCCAGCAACAATACTCTGGTCAGTGGGAATGGTCATCAGAACATAGGGGAAGGGGGAGAGATGTAAAAAAAGGTTTGTAAGGTTGTAGAAATACCTTCTGCTTTTGCAGGAGTGTAAAGTGGTATGCTTTAGCATGGGGACTTTTTTTTGTGTGTGGGGGAGGAAGGAATGAAGAAGGTTAAGGTACAGATATATATGCAATATATATAAGAAGTGTAGGTTCAGAGTGTATTCACAAATGTTACTCACATGTTTGTTTAATAACTGCAAAAAAAAGCAAATATAAAAAGAAACATAGCATGAGTGTGATGTGGTGTGGTTTGAAGTGTTTTTAGAGGGGGGAAGGAAAGTGGAGGTGGAGTTTGCTGGTGTGTAGTATGGATTGAAAGTATGTATCCACACAAATTACTTGTACTTTGTTTATAATAAAGAAGGGAAGAAAAGCAAATCTCAAAAGAAAGCAGAAATTGCGCATCGTCTGCCCTGCTTGTGTAGCAGTTTTACATTAAGGGGTGTTGTACATAAGCATAAAGTCCTTTTAGAAAAACTGTTGTAGTATTTTCATCAGTTACATATTGTCTTCTCAGAGGACATTCAGCCAGCTCCATTCAGAGAGTGAAACCAGTCAAGTTACAGGAAAATCATGACATTTAGAATGATGATTATCATGAAAGCAGTGTGTAAAGATAATATTGTTGCTGATGCCTTCAGAGTCAAATCCCATCCAGAGCAGCCTTGAGTATCCTCAATGCCCGGAATGTGCTGACTGAAGACCAGTGTGAGAGTCTGGATAACGGTGAAATCGCCATCAACCTGGTGGAGATGAGTGCTGACGGTTTTCTGGGAGTGTACAACGCAGACTCCACTCAGGTCTGCTGTCTGAACAGTGTCTGTGTTGTTGTGTGATTGAGTCAGTCTGCTGTCTGAACAGTGTCTGTGTGATTGAGTCAGACTGCTGTCTGAACAGTGTCTGTGTTGTTGTGTGATTGAGTCAGACTGCTGTCTGAACAGTGTCTGTGTTGTTGCGTGATTGAGTCAGTCTGCTGTCTGAACAGTGTCTGTGTTGTTGCGTGATTGAGTCAGTCTGCTGTCTGAACAGTGTCTGTGTTGTTGTGTGATTGAGTCAGTCTGCTGTCTGAACAGTGTCTGTGTGATTGAGTCAGTCTGCTGTCTGAACAGTGTCTGTGTGATTGAGTCAGTCTGCTGTCTGAACAGTGTCTATGTTGTTGCGTGATTGAGTCAGTCTGCTGTCTGAACAGTGTCTATGTTGTTACGTGATTGAGTCAGTCTGCTGTCTGAACAGTGTCTGTGTTGTTGCGTGATTGAGTCAGTCTGCTGTCTGAACAGTGTCTATGTTGTTGTGTGATTGAGTCAGTCTGCTGTCTGAACAGTGTCTGTGTGATTGAGTCAGTCTGCTGTCTGAACAGTGTCTGTGTTGTTGCGTGATTGAGTCAGTCTGCTGTCTGAACAGTGTCTATGTTGTTGTGTGATTGAGTCAGTCTGCTGTCTGAACAGTGTCTGTGTTGTTGCGTGATTGAGTCAGTCTGCTGTCTGAACAGTGTCTATGTTGTTGTGTGATTGAGTCAGTCTGCTGTCTGAACAGTGTCTGTGTGATTGAGTCAGTCTGCTGTCTGAACAGTGTCTGTGTTGTTGCGTGATTGAGTCAGTCTGCTGTCTGAACAGTGTCTGTGTTGTTGCGTGATTGAGTCAGTCTGCTGTCTGAACAGTGTCTGTGTTGTTGTGTGATTGAGTCAGTCTGCTGTCTGAACAGTGTCTGTGTTGTTGCGTGATTGAGTCAGTCTGCTGTCTGAACAGTGTCTATGTTGTTGTGTGATTGAGTCAGTCTGCTGTCTGAACAGTGTCTGTGGTGTTGTGTGATTGAGTCAGTCTGCTGTCTGAACAGTGTCTGTGTGATTGAGTCAGTCTGCTGTCTGAACAGTGTCTGTGTTGTTGCGTGATTGAGTCAGTCTGCTGTCTGAACAGTGTCTATGTTGTTGCGTGATTGAGTCAGTCTGCTGTCTGAACAGTGTCTGTGTTGTTGCGTGATTGAGTCAGTCTGCTGTCTGAACAGTGTCTGTGTTGTTGTGTGATTGAGTCAGTCTGCTGTCTGAACAGTGTCTATGTTGTTGCGTGATTGAGTCAGTCTGCTGTCTGAACAGTGTCTGTGTTGTTGTGTGATTGAGTCAGTCTGCTGTCTGAACAGTGTCTGTGTTGTTGTGTGATTGAGTCAGTCTGCTGTCTGAACAGTGTCTGTGTTGTTGTGTGATTGAGTCAGTCTGCTGTCTTAACAGTGTCTGTGGTGTTGTGTGATTGAGTCAGTCTGCTGTCTGAACAGTGTCTGTGTTGTTGTGTGATTGAGTCAGTCTGCTGTCTGAACAGTGTCTGTGGTGTTGTGTGATTGAGTCAGTCTGCTGTCTGAACAGTGTCTGTGTGATTGAGTCAGTCTGCTGTCTGAACAGTGTCTGTGTTGTTGTGTGATTGAGTCAGTCTGCTGTCTGAACAGTGTCTGTGTTGTTGCGTGATTGAGTCAGTCTGCTGTCTGAACAGTGTCTGTGTTGTTGTGTGATTGAGTCAGTCTGCTGTCTGAACAGTGTCTGTGTTGTTGTGTGATTGAGTCAGTCTGCTGTCTGAACAGTGTCTGTGTTGTTGTGTGATTGAGTCAGTCTGCTGTCTGAACAGTGTCTGTGTTGTTGCGTGATTGAGTCAGTCTGCTGTCTGAACAGTGTCTGTGGTGTTGTGTGATTGAGTCAGTCTGCTGTCTGAACAGTGTCTGTGTTGTTGCGTGATTGAGTCAGTCTGCTGTCTGAACAGTGTCTGTGGTGTTGTGTGATTGAGTCAGTCTGCTGTCTGAACAGTGTCTGTGTTGTTGCGTGATTGAGTCAGTCTGCTGTCTGAACAGTGTCTGTGTGATTGAGTCAGTCTGCTGTCTGAACAGTGTCTGTGTTGTTGCGTGATTGAGTCAGTCTGCTGTCTGAACAGTGTCTGTGTGATTGAGTCAGTCTGCTGTCTGAACAGTGTCTGTGTTGTGTGATTGAGTCAGTCTGCTGTCTGAACAGTGTCTGTGTTGTTGTGTGATTGAGTCAGTCTGCTGTCTGAACAGTGTCTGTGTGATTGAGTCAGTCTGCTGTCTGAACAGTGTCTGTCTGCTGTCTTAACAGTGTCTGTGTTGTGTGATTGAGTCAGTCAAATGAAAGTTGAGTTTCTTTAGATGTAGTGGAATAGTAAGAAAAAAGAATGCTCTTGTTACTGAAATTATTTCTCAAATCATCTATACTGTTATTATTTTCCCCCTAAAAAAATTTCTTTGGAAAAACTTAAATGTTTCAATCTGAATTGGAATGTGATTAAAGAAATAAAGATTAACAACTCTTTTAAGTTGTCCCAGGGTTGGGTCTTTTTGTTTTGTTGTTGTTTTTTTGTTCCACAGCTAGAGCTTTGAGGTTCAGCAGTGGAGAAATGTTGTGTGTTAATTTGACCGTTTCTTCTGCCCACCATTGAGACAGCCACATTGTGACTTTGGGGATGATGGCTAAACACCACATCAGTGTGCATGCACTTTTTAAATAAATTGTCTTCCGCTCCTGCTGGCACAATATGGCTTACTCTTTTGAATGGCAGAATGGGTTTTAACTTGTACTCAAGATATTCTGCATGCATGTGCACTCAGGACCTTGGTTTATAGCCTCATCCAAAAGATTTTGGGGGGAGGCGGAGTCAGCACTAATGTTAACTCTGGTAGAAAAATCCCCTTGAATGGGTGTCTTGGTGTTGGCTTGAACTCAGGTCATGAGGGCAAAGCTCTAACCACTAGGCTATCCTGCCCCCTATTCCAGTTTTGAGAGTAGATATATAGTACACTGATTCTCACACACCCCGGCCCCCCCCCCCTCCCTTTTTGTTTTTGTTGGTGTTGTTGTTGTAAACCAGATGTTCTGTTTCAATGCAGTTGCTGAATTTGGTTCAAAACAACACCAAGGGAACATACTCTGGCAATGACACCACAGGTTTTATCATCTCCCGACGTCGGCTGTTGGCAGTATCGACAGTCAACGGTTCCATTTTCTCCGGCATCTCCAACCCCACTGTCTGCCTGAACTATGGAGAAATCATGTTCTTCTCCGTCAGCAATACCTACTACCCCATTTATGACAGGTATGGGTTCTATTTATCCATAGAGTATAAAATGATTTGATATTGGAAGATGATTAGTTGGGTTTTTCTTGAAAGGAGGGGGGGGGAGTGGATGTTTTTCTCTGACAGTCTTACCAGAAAACTGGTGAAGGTTTTCAACTAAATCTCTTCATGATCAAATAGTTGCATATAGCTCAGAACACGCGTCACTGAACATCACCAAAGTGACCCAGCAGCTGTGCCGGGCCCCTCTGGCTGGTGGTCCCAAGGTGACCTGACATTGAAAGGGAGAGTCTGGGCTCAGATGGGGATTGAACCCATACTTCTCACTTTCAAGGCTGGTGTGTTACCTCTAGACCACCAATCCATATAAATCATGTGTGTGTGTAACCTGTGCGCAGGAACAACCTGTACAACACCAACTCTCAGTTTGATTATGGAGGATTCCGTGCCCTCATCGAAGCCCAGGCCCAGGTGGCAACCTCTACCACTTTGTTTGCTTTCAAGTTTGCTGATCCTGGGGTCTACGCTTTCTACCTCAGCACTGACATTAACAAGAAAATGGTACGTATGAGAGAGAGAGGGGGGGAAGGCATAGAGAACAAAATGGAGAGAGAGAATGAGCAATGAACAATATTTATTCTTCAGGCCTCCAGCCCCTAGAATGGGGTCAAAGAAAGCATAACAAAACAAAGGAAAGCAAAACAAAGCACACAAAAACTGAGACATTACTTTATGGTGTAAGTGGTGACTGCCAAAGCAAGATGTAAGCTCAAGTTGCAAATAGCTGGAACAGAACTGTATTTCAGAGAGGGAGAGAGAGAGTGGAGTTGTTTTATGGAAAAGAAGAGACGTAATACCCCAACCCCCACCCCCAATCTCCACAAGAAGACCAAGACTATGTTGTGATTTGAAGCCAGACCAGTTGGTGACCAGCAGGCCCTCTGTGTGTGTGTGTGTGCAGTATGTCCGAGTGATGACCCAGAATGCCCAGTGCTCCACGACAGGCCCATTCTTCCCCACCACCTCCAGCTCCATCGTGGCCACCGGGATCTCCGTGAACCAGGACATCCTGAAGGAGCCTGACTGGGTCATCATCTTCATCCTGCTGGGCTCCGCCTTCCTGGCCATGGTCATCATGGTCCTCCTCCTGGTGAGACTCGGGAGTGTTTGGTGTTAGTGTTTCCTCTTTGGGATCTGATTGCACTTCGTACTCTTTTTTTTGGGTATAAGTGTTCTTGATTCTTGATGATTTTTAGACTTGAGACATAGATATCATCTGCACTTACTTTGAAAAGAACGGTTCAATTTTCATTTTAGTTCTAATTTTGGGTGAGGTGACAGGGTTTGATCTTGAGATTCTAACTTGTTAAGTATCATCTTATTTCTAACCTTTCAGTTGGTGACAGGCCTGAAATGGCTTCTCTGATTGGCTATCTGACTAATTCACAGACCGATTACTGATTGGCTGGGCTATGAGCATCATGATTGTCAGACTGACTGTCTGAATAACGGACAGACTGACCAGCTGGCTGAAAGTTTATCAAAATAGGTGTACAAGGTTGACTTGACACTGACTTTGCTCAGAGTGCCAGCCATTCTATTCCAAGTCATATAGATATCAAAGAACAGTGTCAGAAAACATTCTACCCACCCTCAGTTGTTCATAGAGTATATGGCCCTGTGCAGGTTCTGTTCCGTCGCTACGGATGGTCCAAGACCTCGTACCTCTACCCCTTCTACCGCCTGGTGACTCGCCACTACAACTTTGATGACTACGCCAGCAAGGGGTCGGTGGTGTACCCGGTGAGGAAGTATCACCGCAACCTGCGATGGTCACCGGTGGTGCTGCTTATGACAGGGAAGACGTCAGACATGCCGGTGTTGTCGATGGTAAGAAGAAATATGATTAGGGGTGTGTGTGTGTGTGTGTGTGTGTGTGTGTGTGTGTGTGTGTGTGTAAATGAGTGTATGTATGTATGTATGTGTATGTATACACTTGCAGGAGCACACAGACATCCTTATAATACTACACATAGAAAATATGGTCAATGCCAAATTTTTCAGTTTATTCATAATAAAAGGGTTTCTGCAGCTACATAGTGTTTGTCCTACTGTACCAGAAAGGTGTTTAAATCATAAAAATTAATTTCCTTTTATTTAAAAAATAATTACTAAACACCATCCTTTATCACAGACCACATCCAGAACTAGAAGATAATATCACTGTGATTTAAAGAAACTAATTTTGTGTGTGTTGTAATTTCAGTTGGTGCTGTGGAGGTAAAGAATGATGAGTTCTGGGACTATGATCGTCAAGTTGACCTTGAAAGCTTCTCTACAAAGCAGCTGTACGACACCTTGTCTAAACAGTCCCGCAACGTGACCCAAACCATCGGGCAGCACAAGGACAACGTCAAACAGATGTACCAACGTATGGCCAATCAGACCGAATCACTGAAAGGTAATACTGTCTGTGTGGGAGTGAATCCATGCCCTCTGCTGAAAAGGAAATAGTTTTCTATTCTGAAACATTTTTATGGTATTTGCAGAATTTCTGGCAACTTTGGTGTTGTGTGCTGTTAGTCATATCATGAAATGTTTCTTTTAAAGAATCATGGATGGTGGTTATGGTTTTGGGTTTTGTTTTGTTTTTTAAAGCGGAAAGAATACAGGACTTTCCTCATCTGATTTATCTGTTCATGTATACTCCATAATGTTACTTCTGAAAACTTTAGATTCTGTATTTAACTCCAATTTTTTTCCTGTTACCATAGTTGCGTCCAATATCTCTGCATAACCCCTCACCCCCAGCTAATGTCAGTGGGTATTCTTTTATTTTGATACTTCGTGATTTTGCTATTTTACCAGTGTAATTGTTGTCAGATCTATCTCAAGATAATTATAATGTGTATTGTGTTTCATTCAGGACATAAAAAGGTTGTTTTTTTGTTTTATGATACATATTGTCTTTCATTTAGGACATGCAAATAGTTTCTCTATACCTTCAAGAATGGTTTTTTCCCCAAAGTGACCCTCCACACCATGTGCATGCATTCCCTTACAGGCCTGTGGGCTGCCAAGATGAACCTGAATGGAAAGTCAGCACTGGCCACAGATGAGGACCTGGCCCACTATGACAGAAAACTGTCAGACCTGGAGCGAGAGCTGGAGCGAAGGATGGCCCTGGGTCAGCAGTTTGAGGCCATCCTGGCCAGACAGGAACAGATCATGATGGACGATGAGGCAGGCCGTGAAAACCATCAGGTCAGTCTACTGTTGTTGTTGTTGTTGTTGTTGTTGTTTTATATTGAATGTTACCAGTGGTGGCTATGCTTTTGGTGTGTGTGTATGTGTTTGTGTGTGTTAGTGTGTTAGTGTTAATGTTTGTGTGTGTTTTAGTGTTAGTGTGTGTAAGTGTTAGTGTGTGTGTATGTTTATCTGTCTGTCAGAATTGACCAACATGAGGTATATAGGGGGAAAATATGGACTAATTTCTTGTTGCTATTGTCCAGTGTGGAGTAATATTAATGTATTACTGTTTGGCTGAAAGTATCCTTATTAACCAAAAAAAAAGTATATTGAAAAAAATTCAGCAATCTCATGTGAAAAATAAGGCATTAGATGCAGCTGGGGCCACCAAGAAGGTAGTCAGTGTTGGGTACTTCTGTACTTTCAAATAAGTTTGTAATGTAATAAATGTAATACAAAATTTATATCATCTCTTACGCATACACACATGAAACTTGTATACACACACACACATACAAACGCTCACATCTACACACACACAACACAACACACACTCACACACACACAATCACACACGCACACACACTACCAACTGAGAAAAGATTAGTTTTCTTTTTTTTTTCTTTCTGAAAATTGTTCACTCAATGTAACAGGTTATGGATTCAGAACTGAACGCTACTAAACACAGGACATTTGTCGTTATTCATTTATACTATGCCTCTGCATTGTACAGGTGAAGTTCCAGTCCAGTCTGCGTGAAGCAGAACGACTGCTGAGAGAGCACACCACCAAGGTGCAGAACGGAGACCTCCTCAACTCAGACGGAGATTTCCATCACAGCTGGCACAATGCTGTTGACCATCGCGTCAATCTCCTCATTGAAAAAATGTCAGCTGAGATTTCTGACGAATGTCGTCGCGTGGGAGCCTGGGGCATTCTGGGACAGGGCACAGGAGGCCAGCTGCTGGTCAGCGGTTCTAGGTCGCCAGTCACCCGCAGCGACCTGTTTGATGGGTCTGGTGGTGTTCGCTCTTCGGCCGTGAAGGTGGACAGCAAGACAGGGTTGTTGATGCCCAGCTCCGGAACTCAGATGCTATTGGCTGATGGCACAGTGACAGCCGTGCCCCCAGAACACTTTGTGCATCCCCAGACCGGTCATGTGTTGCCCATTTTGGGCAATGTGGCCTTTGACCCCATCACATCCAGGCTGGTCTTTGTCATCGATTCTGCAACAGGTTAGTTCCCTTTGCAGGTTTTCTTTTGTGATTTCTGTGAGGATGGGACTTCATTAAATATGGAAAAAGGTGCATGGTTACTTTTAAGTTTTTGTCCTGTTTGTTACACAACCTAGATTTTGTTTAATGCAAGAAGTAGAATTTTTTAACTGAGTGAGCTTTTATTTGTGATGGGAGATGTATAGCATAGGTCTGAAAGGGTAATTAGAAAATAGAGACAACCAAAGAATCCTGGATGA
Source organism: Rapana venosa (assembly GCA_028751875.1). NCBI lineage: Eukaryota > Metazoa > Mollusca > Gastropoda > Neogastropoda > Muricidae > Rapana > Rapana venosa. The sequence continues at coordinate 54,004,348 of CM054135.1, forward strand.
GACCAACAGAAATCCTTTTATAATAGAAAAAAATGCGGAACCACTTGGTCTGCAGTCAGGATAATAAATCAACCAGACTCAACAAGAAACTATACAAACTTGCATATTTTTTAGCAAAGGTATCTGAATTGAAGGAAGTCATTATAGCTAAGTAAGCAAATACAGAAGAAAACATACTTCACTGCATTCTAAAAGAAACTGAGTCTTGATACTGCACCATGACAACAGAATCATGCATGCTGTAGGACTGTTAAAAGTGATCTCTTTCGGCCAGAAACTGACCTCGCACACCTCCAAACATGTGTCACAGGGGAAGCAGCCCGGTCCGACAAACCCTTCATCCCCTTCGTCCCCTACCCCACCAGCCCACACACCGGGTCCCCTGTGCAGACCAAGCTGAAACCTCTGCAGAACAAGAGTGACTTCCGCTACGGAGCCCCCATGTCTGACCCCGAGTGTGGCCTCCATGTCCCCATCCTGGCCATGACCCTTCACCCCCAGACAGGATCTGTGCTGCCGATTGGTGGGATCCACACAGATCCTGTGACAGGCCTGCCTGTGCCCATTGAAGTGGGATCCCTGATGGCTGACCCTGTCAGCGGCCGGGCAGTGCCCATCCTGGCTGTCACGCTGGATGAGGAAACAGGTGAAATATGGAATACGATATTGTCGACAGAGGTGGCTTAGTGTTCTTACAATACCAATATTGTCAAAAGGATCCCATCGTGTGTGTGTGTGTGCCCCTGCATGTGTGCATGCCCGCGTGCGTGTGTGTGTATGTACTTAGGAGCATGCAATGGGTATTCATATGTTTGAATGTGTGTGTGTGTGTGTGCACATGCTTGTGTGCATGTACGCATATGTGTTCAAGTACGACCTATCTGTTTCATGCTCTGATTGGTGATAGCGGTTGTGTCTTTTCTTTTTCTTTATTCCTTGGCTGGAGCTCCGAGGCTGACCAATGGTGAGACTTTGCATCTGTGACCATTTGCCCCCCACCATTTAGTAGCTTCAGTCTGACTTCAGGGATGAAGTCTTAACCAGTGTGCATGTATTTTTTTTAATGTCGTCTGTTCCTACTGGTATGCAGTGGCTCATTCCTCTGAAAGGTGGAACAGGCTTTAACATGTGTGCAAGATGTCCTGCATGTATTGGTACATAGGGGGGACGGGATAGCCTAGTAGTTAGAACATTGCGCTCGCAATCTGACAACCCGGGTTCGATTCCCGTTCAAGGGGATATTTTCCCCTGGGGTTAACATCAGTGCAGACTCCACTCTCCCTAAAAGTCCTTCGGATGAGACTATAAACCGAGGCCCCGTGTGCAAATGCATGCAGAACATCTTGCGCACATGTTAAAATCCCGTTCCGCTTTTCGTAAGAGTAGGCTATTGTGTGCCGGTGGGAACTGATGACAATTTACAAAACCACGTACACACGGGGACCTGATGTAAAAAAGCACATAAGTGCTTATTCCATTATTCTCGATATAAAAGAATAAAATAAATAAATAAAAAGGCTTGCATTTATAGTCTCATCCATACAATATTTTGGTGAGTGGAGTCAGTTCTGATTGTAACTCCAGGGTAAAAATCCCTCAAAAAGGACTCTCGTTGGTGGCTGGAACCTGCAGCATCAGATCACAAGCCCAGTGTTCTAACCACTAGGCTATCCCCCACCCCCACCCCCATGGTTGTGTCAAAACTTGCTAGTGTTGAAATTTGAAAGAAACAGCTGTGAAATTATATCTTTAAAAAAACGGCAGAAACAACAGAGCTACTGAGATATAAGTCCATCATCTGAATGTCAGTTTGCTAGTTTTCAAGTGCACTTAGCCTTTAAGAATACATGGATGTCACTCAGTTCTTCAATTCATACGTGAAAAAAACTTTAAACTTTTTAAGTAAAATTCTGTCTACATATTTTAATTAAAGTTGCCTATCTCTGAAGTTGGTATGCAGCTACTTTAATGGCCGGGGAGAGGGGGGGGGGCAGTGTCATGTACACAAAATTGTCTCCCTTGGTGAACTTTGGAGCTCTAGCCAAGGAGCACAAAACAAAACAAAAAGTAATGTTGCCTCAATTTTTGCATGTGTAATATTTCTTCAGGTGCAGTCGTGCCAGTGGGTGGCTGCAAAGAGGGGGAGCACTCGGACATCCCCATCATCCCTGGTGATTCCTTTGTGGACAAGCCCAGTGGCAAACCAGTGCGTGTGCACGGAGGCATGGTGTCTGTGGGTGGGGTGCAGCCTTCAGCTGGAGGTTACCAGTCCCTGCTGGACGCCACAGTGCTGGCCTGTGAGGCTCGGGCTGTAGACGTCCTCCGGGAGTACAAGGATGCTGTACACGCTGCAGGTGTGTGTGTGTGTGAGTGCGTGTTGTGGGGTGGGGGTATATGTGTGTGGTGTGTGAGTGTTGGGGGGGGAGTGTATGTGTGTGGTGTGTGTGTGTGAGTGTTGGGGGGAGTGTATGTGTGTGGTGTGTGAGTTGGGTGTGTGTGTGTTGTTGGGGGGGAGTGTATGTGTGTGGTGTGTGTGTGTGTTGGGGGGAGTGTATTTGTGGTGTGTGTGTGTGTGTGTGTGTGTTGGGGGGAGTGTATGTGTGTGGTGTGTGTGTTGGGTGTGTGATGTGTGTTATGTGTGTGTGATAGTTTGTGTGTGTTGTGTGTAATATTTTGTGTGTGTGATGTGTGTGTGTGTGATATGTGTGTGATATTTGTCTGTGTGTTTGGGTGTGTGTGTGTTGGTGTGTGTGTGTGTGTGTGTGTGTGTATCAATGTGTGTGTTGTATGTGTGTGTGTGAAAAATGCTTTCACTCATAACTGATAGTAAGAAGGAGTAGTGCACCTCTTTCTAAGAGAAGCAAACCTATGATAATGTGACAGGTTCTGAAGGCATGAAAATGTGACAGGTTCTGAAGGCATGAAAATGTGACAGGTTCTGAAGGCATGAAAATGTGACAGGTTCTGAAGGCATGAAAATGTGACAGGTTCTGAAGGCATGAAAATGTGACAGGTTCTGAAGGCATGAAAATGTGACAGGTTCTGAAGGCAATGCATCCAGTGTACGTCAGGAGGAGAGTGCCATGGAGGCTGCCAGCAGAGACCTGCACAAGGCACGCAGTCGCATGAAGGCACACCTGCTGCGTGCGTGCCAGGATGTCGACCGGCGTAAACACAGAGCCGCAGTCCTTGCTGCTACTGGAGGGTCGCCAGGTGGGAACTCTTTTCCGTTTCTCTTGTGGAGAGGGCAAGGAAACAAGGGATTTAATTTTGTGTTCATAATTTGCTACGTTTTTCTGTTGAGGTTTTGTGTGTGTAGGTTGGTTTTTTCCCCCCCGCTGTGATTTGTTATGAAATGGCAAAATCCAGTTGTGTTTTTGTTACTGGTTGGTGTGAATGTTGCAGCAAGGAAGCCAGCGTTATGTCCTTCTCTTGTTTCATTGCTTTTTCTGTGTTTCTTCGTGTTTTTGGTTGGGTTTTTTAAAACTTTCTTTCCCTTTCTGAGTTCATGTAAGGCTTAGTTCATTTCTTTTTTGTTTTGTTTTTGTTTTGGCTTTTTTTTCATTGTGAACATCATTATGTTTTTCACCCCTTACATGAAATGAAATATACAAATTTTGATCTAATAAAAAAGAATATCTTGGTCTGGATTTGTTTGCAGAAGTCCTTAGCTCTTCCTATCATAGATATTTAAGTTGCAACACTGATTTAGATTTTTGTGGGGGTGCAGCCATATTTTATTGGATAATGGTAACAAAAAGAAACTGTAAGGTTTTCTTTTGAACAGAAATCTTCATCAATTTTGGGGGGGGTCTTTTTAGTGGTAGTACATATTATACAATCTGTTAATGACTCACTTTATCGAATCAAAATTACTCGTGCAATTTACGTCCTCCCCAAACTAACCTGCCACCTTTTGTGCCCAGGCATGTACGAGTTCTCCAAGACAAGTCAGCTGCTGCCTATTTTGGTGGGTACCTCCATGGATGATCCGACTGGCTCTGGTCAGGAGGTGCCCATCCTTGGTGCCGATCGTGACTCCAGATCTGGCAAGGTGGTTCCGCTGGGAGGAACTATGGAGGATCCAGAAGGAGAAGGTAGGAGATGGAGATTTGTACATTTATGTGACATTTGTTTCGGTGATATTGGAGTGTCAATTTCTGTTCTTTTGGAAAATGTGGTAACAAAAATAGTGATATTAAACAGTGTTATAAATAAAGAAATATGAGCCTATGATTTGGACGTTTATGCACGCACTCTTGAACATGTAAGCTTGCATGAGATAGAAACAGGAGTATGTGTTGCAGTTTCATGTTGTTTTGTTCATTTAAATCATTTTGTCTATGACTAGCGTGTAAGTTATAAAAATGCAAAAGAACGAATCTTATCAAAATTCGGGATACTGCTTCTCATCTTCAAAATGATTTGCCTTTCTTCCTAGAGTGAAGATGTTTTGTACTGAACTCTCTTTTGCACACATCAAGCCATTCATTTTCCTTGCTCCTTGTCTGCACCAGGGCTGGTCCCTATCATGATCGGTCGCAAAGCAGTGGACCCCGTGTCTGGGGAGATGAGTCCTGTCATCGGAGCACGCCTGCACCCAGAGACCCGGCTGGTGGTGCCGGTGACCCAGGCCTCCAGCGCTCACCGCAAACCCAAGCCACCACCTGGAGCCGTGGGCATGCTGGAGGAGGAGATTGTGGCCAGGAGGGGCTACTGGAGGCGGCAGAGGCACCGGGAACTGGAGGTGGGTGGCTAGTTCCTGATGGAGGGGGCCTTGCTTTGCTTTTTGCCATGTAGGCCATGGCAGAGTTCCTGATTGCGTCGTTTTGCCTATACAGCAGGAGTGTTGATGGTGTGGAGTAGAAAGCCTTTCTTTTATATTGTGTAGAGTTTCTCCTGGCCTTTTGTTCCCCAAGCTGATAAATTTGCCTGAAATATATTTTTTTCTGGAAGATTGAATTGTCATGTTTGTGAAAGAGTAATAATTGTAATCTAGCTGGGTTACAAAATTTTTTTGGAGCAAATTTTGTCTTGAATATTTTAAAAATGTAAGTTTTACACTTTTCTTATTAAATAAATGAAATTTAAGATCTTAATCTCGGAGAAAGTTATTCTTGTCACTGCTGTTTGTTCTGTCATATATGTTTTGTCTTTTCTTCTTTTTCTTCTGTGCTCCCTACATGTTTAATCCATATTGTGCCCAAGACATCATTTCATAGCATGTATAAAAAAAAAGGCTTTTTTCACTCCGTATGTTTCGCAATATTTCCATGTATTGCTGAACCTCCTGATGTGTTTCTGTTCTTCCAGCTGTCGAAGAAAGAGCAGGAGCTGGCCCTGACTCTGATGTACAACATGGACATCGTGAACTCCCGCCACGTCCAGAGATCCCTGGAGGATGTGGACGCTCAAGCCCACCAGCTGCTGGAGAACGCCAAGCGTGAGGTCCAGCGCAGAGGTGCTGCCCAACAGGATTATGCCTCCATCATCCCAGCAGACATCGTCTCTATCCTCACTGCGGGAGACAAGATGGAGCATGAGCGTGAAGAGTCGCAGGTGGCAGCTCACGTCAAGTTTTCTGAGGTGGTCAGGAAGTGCTTCAGCAAGCTGGAGCAGGAGGAGAAGCGTTACCAGGATCGCATGGCTGACCTGGAGGGGGCCATGAACCCAGAGGCAGAAACCACAGCCATGCAGCGCTACAAGCAGGCCAAGGCCAGGCTGCAGGGAGAGCTCAGGGATCAGCTCAGGACCAGGATCGAGAGCGCTGATGAGCAGCACTCTGCCCTGGAGTATGCCAGAGAGTTCTCAGAGCTGTGTGCAGCAGAAGCTAAAGTCGTGCTGACGCGCAGTGCCTTGCTGGCAGGTGACTATGATGCCCAGCTGATTGGCGTTTATGGAGATGCAGACTCCTCTGGAAGCCAGGACTCTGAACTCATCCCACTCCTGCGACAGCTCATTGCTATGCTGGAATCAGGTGGTCCCTTCTACCTGTCTTCAGAGTTACTGAACCTGCTGCAGCAAGGGGGCAGCACAGGAGGGGGTTCCTCCCGGGTGATGAACATCAACATCCACGGACAGCCAGGTGGATCAGGTCAGCAGACATCGGGCCTGCGTCAACAGCAACAACAACAACAGCAGCAACAGCAGGGAAAGAAGGTCAGCAGCCAGCTAGTGAAGAGCTCTGACAGTGACAACATGGACACAGGCTCGTCCTCCTCCACCACCCCCAGTGTTGTGGTCATTGGAGACATGTCCAGAGCTAAGGCATCAGGCACCATGACAGAGCAGGAGATGAGTGACAAGAAAAAGTTCCTCTTTGAGAAGCAGGCCTATGAGGCAGCCAAACTGGAAAACGACCTCCACTCCCAAGAGGTGCAGGCAATGGAAGACACAATCAACGAGTATGAAAAGAAGAAGAAAGACTTAGAGGATGATGTGGCCAAAGACTTTGCAGCCAAACTGGCCAAGGCCAAAACCGAGCAAGAGAAGGACAAGATCATGATGGATTATGCCAACAACCTGACCAAACTCAGCGATGCACTGGAGAAGCAGAAGCAGAAACAGATGTCCGACCTCCGAGAGAAGCTGCTGGACCGCCGGCGCCAGGCCAAGAAGAACCTGCACCACCAGCACATCGCAGAGGCCCAGAGAGAAGGCGTGGGTGCTGAGGAGGTGCCAGACATCACTCTGCAGTCCAGGGATGACATGGTTCATGACCTGCAGGTCAAACAGCAGAACCTGGAAGAGCATCTGGCAGAGATCAAGTGTGCTTCCATACATCCTGTGGAACAGGTCAGTTGACGTTATACAGTCTGTTCATGGCTGTGTGTGTGTGTGGTATTATGATAGTGGGATATATGTCCATGTTTTATCTGATTTCATCCTGTCTTGGTTTTTTAACTGTAGGTGTTGCAGACATAAGCTTTCTAATTTAAAACAAAATTGCGATTTGGGTATACTTAAGGAAAGATAGGGTATGTTGGATGCCAAAGTGTACTTTGATATCAACATCCTTTCTTGTCCAGCAAACATGTGATCACAAAATGTGGTAAAGCTTTATTCAATATTTTGGAGTGCTGATCTTTTACATAGTACAAACTAGGCAAAAACTTTGTCTCAAACTATGGACAATGGATTACAATCTTTGATTGTGAATGATTTTTTGGTTGACCTTTTAATTTTGTTTTGCATTGTTTCTGTTTGGTTCCTCATCTAGAGCTCCAAGGTTTACCAGTAGTGAGCTTTTGCATAAGCAATCTTATCACGATAAGTATACAAGCCAAACATTGATTTTGGAAACAGTTTTTTTATGTAGTTTACAATATAATTCCGTTATTGTTTGTCATGTGACATTCACTTGTATGATGACATTGTATTTTTGTCTGTCCCAGCTGTTTGATGAGGTGGATGATGATGACTCGAGTTTCTACAACTTCCTGGAAGGCCTCGGCCTGAAGCGGGAAAAGACGGCAGACATTTTGAAGCGAGCTGCGGCACATAGCCTCCTGCTGAAGACCTCGTCTGATGAAATGATCCGCAAACTGAAAGAGCGCAAGGGGCGACAAATCAGTCCAGACCTGAGTGCTGAAGAGACGAAGAATCTGTCCCAGGTATCCTGCTGTTGTCTCTTTTACTTATTTAGTCTTTAAAGCTTTTACAAAAGGAAGAAATACTTTTTCAACAGAAAACCTATTCTACAGTTGAATACACATAAACACACACTCATATATGTATGCATGCATGCTTGCAAACATACAGAAATGTGGTGAATGGTATAACTTTTTGTTGTTTGTTTCTGTGAGAATGTAAAGATATATGACAAGAAACTGCTGGGTTTTGCCAGACCTATGCATGCTGTAACTTAAGCAACATTTTCAGTGAGGATAATGAACAAGAACAGGTGTGAGAGAGCAAGATTGAATCAGTCAGGCAAATCTCTTGTGTATGGAGGAAGAGTAACTCTTTTCCTCAGCATTCATACCTTCACACAAAACAGTTCAAGTTCACACTTCTGTTTTTTCTTTCTTTCTTTCACTGTAGCCTCATAACAATGAAATAAGTGCATCATAGTTAGGTTTACTCTTGATGTGCTGTTCATATTTACTTTCAGTGTACATTATTTTTAAACCACTGACGTATCTAGGTATCAGCAAGACTAGGTCATTATTTGTAGTCAGCATGATCTTACAGTTACCAGCTCTGGAGAATAAAAGACCAGAAAAGCCTGAAACATTTGACTCGTTCAAAAAATTTGTGAGCATCAGGTTGAAGACTAAATGATTATGCATCAAGTCATGAAGACAGAAGCTTGCACTGAAGTATGAGTATCAAGAAGTCACATCCTGGATACAACAGGGCATCCCTCAGCTCAAAGTGTAAGGAATTAAGGGTTAAAGCACTTCATAGAATGGGGATTCGTTTTCTGAGGCCTTCTGGTGTCCAGCTGTCTGTAGCGTGTCTTGCTTTCTTCTGTGTGCCAGGATGAAATAGAGAAGATGAAAGAAGCCAGAGAGAAGCAGAATGAGGCTGACCGCCTGAGTGAAGAAAGTCTCCTCCTGAAAGCCTGGAAGGAGCACGAGAAACAGCAACTGCGTCAGGAACAGGTCTGGTATTCCCTGCTTTTTCTTCACTGTTCACTGCCACCTGAAGCTGTGCGTGTATGTGTGTGCGTGGGTGTGTGTGTGTGTGTTCTTTGCTCTGTCTTGTCCCAGATAAATGCTTCATGAGGCAGGGAAAAACATGAATGGATTACTCTTGGCCCATGGTCATATCCATTCAGATGTGTGTGATGTATTGGAAATAGTCATACATGTCTTTATCTTCCTTCCTCACTGTGTGCCATATCCCCATTGTTTGATATAACACTGACCACACACACTGTATGCATTGTTCAGAAAGACATGTTATTGACAGATAACAAGCTGCCTCTACTACCATGAATCACAGTTCATTTTCCATCAGTGGGTGATTGTAACCTAAAAGACATGTAACAAGAGAAAAAAGTGGGATTGGAAGAAGGCTGTTGAAATGGAGTTGGTGATTTATGTCAGCTGTAGTGTGTGTTTGAAGGAATGAGAGCACATGAGGGGGACAAACATATACATGTGTATGTTGTGTGCTTTCAGTTAATAAAAACAAAATATGTAAACTTTGTCAGATTCAAAGCAGAGATTGATAAACAAAAATTTGGTACTGTTACTTACAATGTCTTAAAGGAAAAGACCATTTGCACAAGTGTGTATGTGTGCAATTTTGAACATACAAACATATTTTTATAGTCTACTTGTGACAAAACATCACTTCATCATTATCATCATTATCACCTCAATGTCATAATCATATGCAGCACTATCACTATCTTCCATCACCATCATTATGATCATCACCACTGATTTTGCAATGATCATTGTCATGAACAGGAGGCAGCTCTGCAAGAGCTGTTGAAATCTGCCACAGACGAAGAGCGGGACCGTATCCTGGCTGACTTCCACGACCTTTCTCGCCGCATGGAGAACAAGAGGGAGGATGAGAAGGAGAGACAGCGGGACAAGCTGAGAGCCAAGCTGGCCGCCCGAAAACGAATGAACGAGCAGCTGGACCGTGACAAGGCCGTCAACAAGGAGCTGGACCACATCACCAAAAACCATGTGAGTTAATGTACTGCTGGACAGTTCTGACCAGTGTAGAAGTCTCTGTGTGGGTGTGTGTGTGTGAAATGTATGTTGTGCAACAGATGCTAAAGCCAAGCAGTTAACCTCTTAACTGCCCAGTGCAAGCGCACCCTATGTGCCGGGGAATAAAATTCTTATATACCACTTGCTATGTTCATATCCCTCTTACTCAGAAATTAGGTAGGTAAAGGTAAAGGAGTCCCATAACCTATAAGGTCGTAGGGGAGCGAGGCGTCGGAGACCTCACTTCTCTAGGGCCAGCATATTGAGGGCGGCGCCCATCTCCTCTCCCTCGCTGCTTTACCTTCCCTGACCCTAAAGAGGACAGGTACCCATTTACAGCTGGGTGAACTGGGGGAGCTGTACTGAAGCCAAGGCGCACAAACGGTCACCCATCCAACTGGTAACCACGCTCGACGCTGCTTAACTTGGCTGGGGGAAAGCGAGTGCTCCGACCACTGAGCTATCCCGTCCCCTCAGAAATTACTACATGAATAATCCTGATAGTCTACCCAATGACAGTGTATATATCGTAGATTGTTTCAAGGCAACCTCAAATTGATATTTCCGTGATTTCACCGCTAAAATATATTTAAAATGTAAAAAATTGACCAAAAAATACACTTTCTTCATCACCACTGTCATTCTGAGTACCCCCATCTCAGTAACGTCAAACATAAGTCCAGGCCAAATCTCATTCATTTGTTTTAAAATGCATGATCTCCTGATTGTGTATGCACGATCGTTTTTCATCACTGTCAGGTAAATCTAAAGTTTTATTTGCCCCTTTTTCAACTGTGTAAAGTTATTGATGCCTTCAACAAGAAGTGTCAGCCATTTTGAACAAGAACTGCCCAAGCAGTCATGCATAAAAACAAAATACGAGCTAAAAAAACGATCATTTTCTACACGGTTTTTGCAGCTGGATGTTGCCAAGCAACAGGAGAGTGATCTCCACTAATTTTGGAGTTCTTTCCCTTCAACTGTAGTCAAGGCATCTGGCTTGTTTACTTCGGTTCGACACCCCAGAAATTTTCCAGGTTGTAGGCGTATAGGGTGCACATTTAGCCCTGGACAATTTCCGGGGTGGGGCAGTCTAGTGGTTAAGGACTTTCGGGGGAGAGAAGTTGGTACTGATGTTAACTCCAGGGGAAAAATCTCCTCAAATGGGCACCTCGATAATGGCTCGATCCTGGGCTGCAATAGCACAGTGCTGTAACCTCTAGGCTGTCCTGCCCCTCCTATAAAAAAAGGATGTTCAACAAACAATTTCTGATCTGAAAAAACATCAGTTGTCTTCTTGACAACAACAAAAAAAGAATGAAATTCAAAACAAAATCTAGATTCAAACCTGTAAGCCATCACCTTGAAGAATGAAGCACAAAAACAATGATCACCTTTCAACACACGCGTTGTCCTCTTCCAGGCTGCCAAGGGGGACAATTTCTGATCTGAAAAAACATCAGTTGTCTTCTTGACAAAAAAAAAAAAGGAATGAAATTCAAAACAGTGTCCATACTTAAACAAGTAAACAGTCCCCTGAACAAAAAAGAATGAAATGCGAAACAAAATCTACATTCAAACCCGTAAGCCGTCACCTTGAAGGATGAAGCTCAAAAACACACTGTCACCTTGAGGGATGAAGCACAAAAACAATGTTCACTCTTCAACACACGCGTTGTCCTCTCCCAGGCTGCCAAGGGGGACAACGAGTCTGCAGAAGTGATCGCCAACATCAGCAGCCAGCTGAACGGAGACGCGCTCACACCAGAGCAAGAGGCCTTGGTGAAGCAGCAGCTGGCCCAGCAAGAAGCCCTGGAGATGCAGCACCGGGAGCAGCAGCGACAGGCCGACCATCAGCTGGGTGAAGAGCTTGCCCAACAGCAGAGAGCTGTCAATGACCAGATCAACCAGCAGAAGAGACTGGTGAGTGTGTGTAGGTGTATGTGGGGGGGGGGAGGGGTATGTGTGTGGTGTGGGTGGTGGGTGGTGTGTGTGTGTGTGCATGCATGCGTGCATGCATGCGTGTGTGTGTGTGATGGATGTATGTTTAAAAACCAGAAAATGTGTGTGTAAGGTGTGTGTGTGTGTGTGGTGGATGTATGTTTAAAAACAGAAAATGTGTGTGTGTGTGAGTGAGTATGCACGCATGTACATGCTTGTGTGTGTATGATCATATACATGAATTAAACAGGGCATTTTTTTTCTCTTTCTTCTTTATCTTTCTTCTCTTTCCTGTCTTACTCCTTTGTCATTTGAAGAGGAAAAATAGCTATCTCTCAGTAAACTCATTCCCACGCCTTCCTCTCCCTGTTCACCATCAGGTCCTAGACAACCACCAGGCTCAACTGGACCGTGAGTTGTTGCTCAAGGGGGACAAGCTGTCAGATGATGAGCACAAACGGCTGCTGGCGAAATTCAAACAAGAGCAGGAAGCCATTGAACGCAACCTGGAATCCGAGCGACAGAGACAGAACAACGCTCTTGCTGACAAGGTGAGTTGAAGTTTTAATTTAATTTTTTTTTGGGGGGGGAAGCAAAAGATCTGAAGTTTTCAGTATGTCTGTTCAGTGTGTTGCATTCATGCTTTCAGGTAGGGGGTTTGTTTGGTTTTGGGTGTGTTTGTTTTTTGTTATTATATGTTGCGCTTGAAATTTAACTGTGCAGCACAAAATATTCAGATGACTGAAATGAAAACTTAAGAAAGTGCAGCACCCCCTATGATCTGCTGTACAACTACAACTAATGATTTTTTTAATATTCACACCATTTTCAGTCCTTTCACTATGTCAGTGATTTGTTTGTTTGTTTCTCACCAGATTGCGGAGCGTCGGCAGAAGCGAACAGCCCAGCTGTCAGAGCAGCAGAAAGTGGAGGTGGAGGAAGAGTCCATTCGCCAGCAGCAGGAGAGGGACAAGCTGAATGAACAGCTGGCCAAGCAAGTGGAAAGCACCACCCTCAAAGACTCTGTCAAGGTGAGAAGTTTGTCTCTGCCACACTCTACCAAACTGGCCAGAGGGTGGGTGTGGGGAGGGAGGGGCTGGGGTGGGGTGGGGGGTGTTGTATTTTGTATGTTTGAAAAGACTTGCTACTATAAGGTAGTATGGCATCAAAGTGGCATATTTTGGCCCCCCAATTTTTTTTTTAAACCAAAGGCATGTAAAGATATGTAGTGTCAGCAACAGATGTTGCTTGATACATGATAATGCTTCTCTCCTGTATATTAATATCTACATTACAACAGGTGAGAGACATTAAAATGTGAAAAATTGTGGGTACTTCTAAATGCAAGTTTGAGACATCTCACCTGTCTTACTGGTATCAACATTAGAACAAGAAAGATTGTGGATAATTTTTAATTCAAGTTTGAGATATCAATGGCTTATAATAATATTATAATCAGCTTCCCCCCTGTATTCGGTGGTGGGGATGATAGCTGTTGTGATAAGCTTTGAGTCTGATAAAAAGTACTTTTCTCATGTTTACCTTTGGAAGAGTTGTGTAGCATGTAACAGAATTTCCCATTAGTCAAAGCTGTGTTTGAGCTAACAACAGTCTCGGGAATCTTTTAGTTAAACGTCAGGTGTGACTATAACCAGCAGTCTTCCAGTGCCATGGTCCCATGTTAATGTTCAGAGTTGTGTTCCTCAGAGTGGGGATGGTGGTTCTTCCACTAAGCGCAAGGTAGGTGTCAGGAAAAGGTATTGGTGTTATGACCAATTGTGCTTGTGTGTGTTGTGTGCTGAGTTGTGCAACACCACTGCTTCCCCCGTCCATCCTGCATGCTGTGTTGTGTGAAATGACATGTACTGGAGGCCATTTTTAAGTCAATGGTGTCTCATAAAAAAAATAATAGAATGTTTCAAAATCCTTCCATTTGAGTAAAAGGGGTATGGTAAAATTAGAAAAAAAGTGGTATGGTGTTTCTTACTAACTATGAAGATTTATCAGGATAAGTGTCTTGTACAAGAATTGATAAATACATTGAAAATGATGTCAACATATATATATATATACATATGTGTGCATGTGCATGCATGCTTGCATGCGTGCGTGTGTGTGTGCGTGTGTGCTTGTGTGTGTATGTGTGTACCTGTATTAATTTTTTCACACCCATAACTATATATTGGTGTGAATAACACAATCATAAAACATCAGCAGGTATATATATTGGAAAAGCTCCAACTAATAGTTCGGCAGTCTAACTATACAGATAATGATAGCTTTCAAATCAGAAAAAAATCTTGTAATGGTATTATCAGCTGCAGCAGGTCTTTCATATCACTGCCAAATTGAAATGACTAGGAGCAGGACACTGAATGCACTGAATGCATTATGCAGCAAATTCTAACATTGTGAAGAGGTTGTGATCGCTTTGCATGCCTGTGTTAGTGTGCTCTGTTGTGCATGGGCTGTCATTTGGAACTATTGAATGTCCCTTTCTTTAAAAGCTTTCAGATGACATTTTACAAAATCATATATACTTGAATACTACAGAAATAATTTATCTTGGGGGAAAAATAGAGGCATGTACATATATATACCTTCTGTAGATTAAAAAATAACAAAAAACCCCCAGTTAAAACAAATTTTGGTGTTGGTCAAAGAGTTTATGAAAAACATTCTTAAGGTTCATGTATCTGGTTCTTTGTTGATTTTGTAGAGTTATGGTTCTGAAATTGTTGCAATGTCAGTGACGCGTGCATGATTTAGACTGAAAGTTTCACTCTCTGAACATTACAAATTACATATTGTTCATCACATGTTTGGTAATCATCTGTGACATTTTGATATACACGTGAGTTAAAGTTGCTTGTGTTTGCTGTCAATGATGTGGTGTGGCTGTATGTTTGTGTCTGTTTTGCAGTGATCATTGATTATAAAAAAAATTTTTAATACCTTTTTGTCGTTGTGAAAAATGCTCACCCACTGGTCTGTGGTATGCTATTAATGGCTGCAACATTTAAAGAGTGGATTGTTATTTGTCGTTGTTAAGATTCCACCAGCTGAAACACTCTTGGGGGTCAGACAAAATATGCACTCTATCTCCCTCCCTCTCACCACACCTTGAAATCACTGTGAGAAAACAATGGATGAGGAGTTTGTGTACATGGCTTTGTTTCTGAATTCCTCACCATAGAAGCAGCCACACCCTCATTTGAGAGGATTTTCTTTTTGATTTAGAATATTGATTGTTTTGCCGGCCAAAGGCTTGGTGTAAATGATGTCAATCACCACATAGTTTAGACATCATCCCCAAAGTCGCAATGCAGCTACCTTCATTGTTTTGGGGTAAATGGTTGCATACGCAAAATCTCACCATTGGTGAATATTGGAGCTTGAGCTGAGAAACAACCCCTCCCCCTCAGAAAAACAACCCACATCGTATGTGTGTGTACATACACACACACATACATAGATATGCCTTGGCACTATTCTCACATTAACAACAGTCACAGCTTTTGGCCTTAGCAAAGATTATATTTGACAACTGATACTAAACATTGACCAGTAGATTATTTATTTCCTTTCCCATAAATAAAAATCATAAAGGTACTCTGCTTAAGATTACAGAGATCCTTGTTACGACTTATTGGCTTGACTGCTATATTGGAATGAACCCACCCACCCCCACAACCACCAAAATCTCAATTAACATGTTGTTTGCAAACACTTAACTTAATTGATAGTAATAAAAGAGTTGGTTTTTCTGTACATCTGTAATCTGTTTCTGTAATGATGATTGTCTGAGAAGGTTTAAATTCAGCAATGTGACTTAGCTTTTAGATTTTCTTTGTTTGGGGAGGGAGAGGAGTATCAATACTGCACTCAGGAAAGTGGCAGATCATTTTGCTAAAGAGTTTTTAGCCACTGAGAATACAGGACATTGATAACTGTAAAATGTATCCTCTCCCCTCCCCCCCCCCTTCTCTCTCTCTTTTCTCTCCCTACCTTCATTCTCTCTACCTGCCATCTTTCTCCCATCTCTCTTCCACTTCTCTCATTCACCCTGCTTATTTCTCTAAGTCTTTGTCATTCACACTTTTCTTTATTCTCCTTACGATTAGTCTCCTCTTGAACAAACAAACAAAAAAGTAAATGAGCAGTAAGACAGCTGCTACTATTCATTTCTCCAATTTATTATCATCACTGAAACCACAGTTCTGATTTTCATCCTGAAACCACAGTTATCCTAAAACCACAGTTATGATTTTCATCCTGAAACCACAGTTATCCTAAAACCACAGTTCTGATGTTCATCCTGAAACCACAGTTATGATTTTCATCACTGAAACCACAGTTACAATTTTCATCCTGTCCTCATTTCCAAAAGTCCATTTCTCAGCGTTTTGCTGTCTTGCAGGGCAAAGATGGGAAGCAGGCGGAGAACATGATCTACACGGTGTTGCGGCAGCGGCACATGAAGGAGGCCATCCACCTGGAGGACCAGCTGGCCAGGGCCAGGGAGGCCGCCCTCAGGCAGAGGCTGGCAGACATCGACAACCAGCGCCAGGACGAGCGCGAACGTCTCCTTGCTGCTTTCGAACAGGTCTCTGTTCGTGTGTTTAATACTTAATAATAATAATAATAATAATGTATGGAATTTATATAGCACTGAATCTTGTAAAGCAACAAATCAAAGTGCTCAGATGAATTTAAAAAAAAAATTATGTGTGTGTATGCAGTTTTGTAAATTTTGTCATCTGTTCCCACCGGCACACAATGGCCTACTCTTTCAAACAGCGGAACAGGATTTAACATTTGTGCGCAAGATGTTCTGCATGCGTTCACACACGGGGCTAATGATTTGTCTGTGCTGGTCATTTTATTTGCAAAGGATACGTCTGTGATGGTAGAAGTATAGAAAACTTTATGGCATCAGTTAAGATTAGGATAGGAGCAGTTTGTGCTTATCTTATTAGAAAAGGAAGATTTTGATTTGTTGATAATTGATTATCATTTGTCAATTTTCAGTTATATGTCTTGTTGTAATGTGTGTTTAGACATTTTGTCAAGTCAAATTTTTATTTCCAGATGGTACATTGAATAAGCAATGCATTTGCTTTTTGTGACAGTGTGTGTGTGTGTGTGTGTGTGCATGCGTATGTGTGTGTCTGTGTGTGTGTGCCATGTGCATTTTGTAATGTACTCTCCAAAGCTGAAAACAGTACAGGTGTGATACACATATACATCATTATATGGCTGATGTATTGGTGATGCAGGAGCTGTTGGACCTGGTGGGCAATGCAGGGTCCATGTCCCAGGCTGAGCTGACCCAGAGGAAGGAGGACCTCAAGAGGCAGCAGCAGGTGAGGCCTCTCTCAGCCCTAGGGTCCACGTCTAGTAGTTAGTAGTAATTGTAGTAGTAGTGGAAGTAGTGGTAGTGGTAGTAGTAGCAGTAGTAGTAGTGGTAGTAGCAGTAGTAGTAGTTGTAGCAGTCAGTGGTGGTAGTAGTTGTTGTGGGTAGTAGTAATAGATGTTAAGTTGTCTCTTGTTAAGTCCAGTCTTCTCATTTTCACTTTACTGTGTGCATACAGTATACACCTTTTTATATTTTTGAATTTAAGTTACTCTATTTAGATTCAAAGTCTTAGGCTGTATCTGCTGATCTGTTGTAGAAATACTGATATATCTTTTTGTATGATAATCATTAAGATCTTTTAAATCCTAAGATTGATTTATTATCAAGATGTTATAGGTTTTCAATGTAATGGTCTAGCTCTACTGACTGCTTTTTACACATTGACTGCTTTTTACATACATACTGAAACTGAAACTGAAAACTACACACTCCAGAAACTATGCATACCTGAAAGAAAAGAAATGTTATAGGGACTGAGTAGC
This sequence comes from Rapana venosa, assembly GCA_028751875.1. Lineage (NCBI taxonomy): Eukaryota > Metazoa > Mollusca > Gastropoda > Neogastropoda > Muricidae > Rapana > Rapana venosa. The sequence goes on from CM054135.1 coordinate 54,021,867, forward strand.
CTACTGTTGTTTCCTTTTTATAGCATACAACACACACTACACGGTGGTTTTCTTTCTGCTCAACTCCAACAGAAACAGCTCAATGATTTCGACAACCTGACCACCCAGCTGAAGACGCAGGCAGAGAAAGAAGTGGTGCCTCAGCAGGAGATTGAGGACACCAACGCCCGACTGGAGCTCAGAGAAAAACAGCTGAAGGAGATCGCTGATGCCATGAACAGTTATTCTCCGTGGAAGAGCTGAAGAAGAAGTATGCACTGGAGGCTCGGGAAGCCAAAGAGGAGGCAGAGAGATATCGCCGGGAGGTCATGAAAAAGATGCAGGAGGAACTTGAAAGACGGAAGGCTGAACAGAAGAAGAGAGAAGAGGAGCGAAAGAGGAAAATGAAAGCGCAGATGCTGTAAGTGTGGTTGTGTGAAGAGAAATTGGGGGGGATGGAGGGGATGGGGAAAGCATGCATGCATGTATATGAGTTTTGTTTGTGTCATTTATATATGTATAATGTATGAGACTGAGCTTTTGTGGTGTACTGTACGATGATGATGATGGTGATGTGTGTGGTGTGTGAGTGAGAGAGAGAGAGAAGTGTGCCTGTTTGATGTTATATGTGTTTGTGTGTGTGTTCGTGTCATGCTGTTCTGTTTTCAAGTAAGCAGTCTCAGACAATTCCAGAATCCTAAACTTATCACTACCTGATAATGTACCTTCTCGTGACATTTACATCTGTCATAATTCCTTAAAGAGTCACTGGGGCACTGCACTGAATTTTTCTCAAATACGCTAACCACTGGATTACTCCACTGCTGCCTGATGTATACACTCACACACACATATACCTACATTTGTGTTTATTGTTGTGCCTGCAGGCAACTGGAAAAAGACCTGGAGGAGGAGCACAGACGTGAGGTGGAACGACAGAAGGAGAGGGCAGCAGAGAAGGAGAGACTGAAGAAACAACAGTTGGAGGAAAGAGACCGCCGCCAACGAGAAGAGATTGCTGCGGCCAGTATGAGCAAAGACGAGAAGGAACGGCTCCTGAAGGAGCATGAGAAAAACATCGCCAAGCTCAAGGTAGTTTCTTCAGTCATTTATTTTCGAACTGGTTTGGAAAATTATACCTTTTTTCCATTTAGTTCACAAACTCAGTACTGTGGCTTGGTTTTGTCTTGAAGAAAACAGTTTTAAATTGAAAAGCAGGAAAGCATTCCAAACCTATCTTTTGAGCAGAAGGAAGCTGTACAAGGGAAATAAATTTACACCACACAGTTCAGGCTGAAATGTATTCATTTTTGTGACGGATTTGAGCAACACCGGCTGTTATCTAAGTTATTTCCTAAGCCAGCTGATGTGATAGCTGTCATGTCATACATCACCTGCTGAACCATCCATAATAAAAGGAATATTGAACAGACAAAAATACAGAGAAGTTTAATGACCATGTTCACTCTTTTTAACTATTTTACAACTAACAAAATTGAGAACATTTTATTTTTCAATTTAGTGTGGTACATTTCCAAAGTGTATCATTTTTTTTAGACATTTATTCTGTGGTACTGGGTGGTCCACTGCTAGCACCATAGTGCTTTGTTTTCTACTTCATAGTGCAGACTAAACATAACTAAAACCCAGAATGTAAAGGACAGAATGCATCAGCAGATTGGTCAAATGTAGGATCATCTTTCTCACTCCACTTCCTCTCCAAGGAAGTGAATTTAAGAAAACAGTCAGGTGTGGGTTATCATTGTTTATTAAAACTTTGTTGATGTTTGTACAGTTTGTTAGAAAGGATAGTATTTCAAAATGATTTGACCACAACTTGTATACCACTTTAAGTCAACGGCATATTTCTCAGTATGAACTTCATACAAAGAACTGATCTCTCTCCCTTCATATTTCCTGCCCTCACTCCCACTCTTTCTCTCCCATTTCACTTTCCCCCCTGCCCGTCTGACAAACATGGCCCCAGGAGTCTGACTGTCTTTTCACCACAAATTCCAGGACAACATGCAGCAGGAGCAGTCCAAATCCCAGAGCTCTCTGGCAGCCAAACTGGAGGCCAGACGCCAGCGTCGGCAGCAGGCTGAAGTGGCCAAGCTGGAGAAGACAGCACAGCTGGATGCTGACGAGGAGCTGAAGGATGAACTGAGGCAGCAGCAGCAAGAGCAGAGTCTGCAGAGCTCTCTGGAGAAGTCCAGCCCAGCAGACAGGGCATCGAAGACTTCTGCTGCCCAGCTTACTGGGTAAGACCTCATTGTGTGTTAACAGCAGTTGAATTGTAAAAAAGAAATTGGCTAAAAATAATTTTGTCATAAATTCTGTTTATCTTTTAAAGAATGTATCTACTTTTATCTCTTCAAAGTATTTTCTAGATAATGTAAAGCTTTCCAGTTTCTGACTTGATACCAGCTAATGCTAAGTCATGGCTGTGTTTTGTTTTGCAGGTTCTCCCCATCAGGCAACCAGGAGCAGGACTGGGTCAACCTGCTGATGGCCTCTCCCCTCTTCAAGCAGATCAATGATCTGGAGGCTATGCTCAACAACACATCAGCTTCAGCTCAGGGTGATGGGGAATCCCCTGTGGACTTGGTGAAAGGTGGGTGCTTTATAATGTTCATTCACTTCGTGTTGGTGATATCAGGTCATGTGAATGAAAGGTTCTGATTCCATGCAACAGTTTGCTGGAATGTATTGAAATCAGTTCTTTTCCCTTGAATGCTGTTTTTATTCCACAAGAAAATTCCCATATGTTTCCACCCAAAAAAGTTAGCATTTCTGTCATGTAATACCTGTATGATCCTCTTAAGATTGTAATGTCCTATCTTTTTGTTGGCAGAGGTTGGGGTTTTGTTTTTTCTATGACCACATTGGTTTATGAGTGTTATTGACCATTGGATTTTCAGAGCTATATCCTTGCTTGTCTCTGTGAGGCTAACTGAGCTACTTTTATTTGTCACAGGGGCAGACTACAGCAAGGCCTACATTGATGTCAAGGACGCCCAGTGGGTGTGCAAGGGAGACTTGGTGCCCACAGATGTCAATAATCTTGGTCCCAGTCACTTTGTCATCTACCGCTTTGGAGTCTTCCTCATCAGGTTCCTGCATCACAGGTGGGCAGAGTGTTGCTACAGGAACATTGTTGCAGGAGATTTATAAGTAGGAATGAAATATGATGATAAATTGTTCCAGATTCCAAAAAAAAAATTGCAGGGTAACAACACTTGTTCGTTGAAACATGAGATTTTGGATAATATATTTTATCAGTTTTTAAATCATTGCTGTTTCTCTGAAGTCAGTATGTAGCTACCTTAATGGTGGGTAAAAACAGTTGCATACATTAATTCTCACCGTTGGTAAACCTCAGAGTTCTGTCCAAGGAACAAAAATATCACTGTCATCACTTTCGTGGCATTCCAATAGATAGGATGATCTAGCCATCAACATGGCATGATTTCAACTGTAACTCAACAGTCACGTAGCAGAAACTACTCTGGACCCTAAGTTTCCACAGACTCCAACACTGCAGCACTGAATGTTGAGGCACTGAATATGGCCTGTCTCTGCTCATTCCACAGGAAAAAGAACAAAACGCCCCTTACAAAACAAACAGTTCATGAATGCTATCAGAAAGGACTAAACAGTTGGGTGTCTTTAAAAAATCTGTCTTTACTAAAGTTTTGTCCTTTAAAATCATTTTCCAAAAGCTGAGATTCTGAATCAAAAGCTGATTTTTTTTTCTTGGTGATTCAGTACATGAACATACATCAGTCATTAGAACATGACTTTATGAACAGAGGGCTGTAATTAAGACCTGTGCTAGAACTGAATGGAATAAAAACCTGTAACTCTCGTGTCTTTCAGCATTGGCACACCCGAGGTGTCCCTTCTGCTGGCCTCTAACCTGCCACCCAACAACTACCACAACAACGCCTTCCGCAACTCCATCTTCTACCAGCACGCCAAGCAGATTCTCTTTGTGCGCAAGGAGCGCATGGACAGCATAGGGGAGTTTGTCATGGTCATCCTCCACTCCCTGGCTCACATCAAGGTCGGCGACATGACCGACGATGCCAACGTTCTCTTCCTCAGGGTGTTCTATAAGGTGGGCACAATGTGTGTGTGTGTGTGTGTGTGTGTGTGTGTGTGTGTGTGTGGTGTGTGGTTGGGGAGTTGGAGGAGGAATCGATGAATGGGTTTGGGAAGATGTTAATAGCTGGAAAATATACCTACAAACACACAGTTGTTTTTTTTTAACCCTTGCATATAGGATGCAGATGAATACCTATGTATGCATTTTTGTGTGTTAGAAAGTAGTGGTGGTAAAGAGAGGCAATGACTGAAACAGGTTCTTCATTTGTATGGCTCATTTTTAAAAGAAAGTCGTGCCCCCCAAGATCATATGAAAAAGAGTGATTAGGTGACGTTTTGTGATATTCTTTGGAATGGTATGGTTTTGTACTGTTGATGTAAAATGGGCATGTGAATGAATGACATAGAGACAAAATAATATGTCTTTACCAAAAGTTCATAGCTTCTGCCCCAGTTCTTATTGAAAAAAACCCTGCAATAGAACCAGTTCAAAACAAGCCATGATGACAATTCTAATGTATATGGACTTATTACATTATCAAAACCTGATTGACAATTGTAAACAGTTCATCTAACCCACACCTCTTAGAAATCTGCTGTTTTTCTTTATTAGAATTCTTTTCCCATTCAAACCTGGTAAGAAAGCTATTCATAGGCAGTGTCTGCCATGGCTTTGTGCTGTACATATTTTAGACTGCCCAGGACAAAGATATTATCCAAAATCATTCACATGTGTTTATCTAATTTTGCCCATGGTTCAAATTTCTTCAATCTTCTAAATTGAACATAAAATGAGTTGCAGTTTATTAGATTTAAATCACTGAATCTTTGAAATAATTGTTGGTGCAGTCTGCGAGATGAAGATGGTAAAAACTTTTAAAAAGTCATTTTCTTTTGCCACAGGCCATGAAGGAAGTGTGCCAAGACATGTTCTTCTCAAGGTCACGCAGTTCACCAGCTGCCCAGAGCATGCTGGGAGCTTCCTCCCCACGACCCACAATGGAAAAAGCCATGGTGGGTGCTGTGAGCCCTGACGACAAAGTCAACGCTGTCGGTGAACTGATTGACATGAAAGTGGACACACCTACGCAGATCGACTTCTCTGATCAGGTTAGCAGTTTGGAACTTCTGCCGTCTTATCTTGATTTCCTTTGTGTGTGTGTGTGTGTGTTGTTGTTGTTGTCTTCAATTTAACGTCTGTTCACTCTTAGTGATATTAGACAAGGGATGTGGAAAATGTAGTGGAAGTTAAAACAGAGAGAGGAATGTACAGAGAAAAGACTGATTAGGTAACATGTGTGCTGGTATTTTCATGCAATTAAAGGGGTGGGGGGGAATCTTAAACATGAGTAAACATTTAAATTCAACAAATTGTTAACATGAAACAACTGTAAAGTAACTACAACAAATACTCTAATGGGCTGTGCAATAGACATTTAACAATGGCAAAGGCTAATTTTGGATTTTTAAAAACAGTTTCCACAGACTGCTCACAAAATGTGGGTAAAAAAGGTTTTACAATTGGACACTCAAATATGATGTGTGTTGGAAATATGTTCCCCACAGAGGCACCTGACATTTTTACAAAATTTTGTTATAAATGCATTTAATTTTATTCTAAAATATAGTGCATTAACTCTTCTTGTGGTTGCGATACTTAATGTGTTTGAGAAGGAGTTATGTAACATGAAATAAGGCCATTAGTCAGGCAATTCTTTAAAGATCGTTCATGGAATTGATCTGATTCTCTCCACTTACTCCACGACGTCTGTTCTAATAAACGGTATCCCTGCTGTAGAGATAATGGAACATGCAGTTCTATTGATTCAAAATGATGTCTTGCCCCCCTTTTTGCAGCTCTGTCAGCCCACTCATTTGAAAAAACTCCAACGTGCGAAGGTACCAAACAAAAGGAGACAGGAATACCTCTTAAACTTAAAAGGTGTATGACATATTTAATTTAAAAAATGATCCTGGAATTTGGGGATTTGATAGCATACAGTACCAACTTTAAATCTACACAAAGTAAGATAGGAATGATGGGAAATGCAAAATCAAGAATATAGTTAAGAGCCATAAGAACTGCAATAAGTTCAGCTGTAAATATTGAATGATGTTTACCAAAATAGTATGATTTATCTGTTTTTAGAGCTGGTATGATGAATGCTGAACCAACTTCATTATTTTCTAAAACTGACCCATCTGTATATACTTTTAAGTTGTCAGTATACTTATTTTCAATATGTGATTGGATATCTGCAGCCATGATATTTTGGTTTTCGTTCTTTTTTTCATTAGTACATTCTATATCAAAATATGTGTGTGTCTGTGTGCATGCGTGCGTGCATATGTGTGTGTGTATTTGTGTGTGTTCATAAGGATATATTTATGTGTATAGATATTGCAGGCATGAATGTGTTTGTGTGTTTTTTTCTTTTGAATTGTAGCAAATAGCTTTTCATAGAGTGTTTTATCAGCATATGTGTCTCTTTGTTGATATTTGAACAAAGTTTGTTTACATTTTAATGGTTTGTTTGTGAGTTATTTTTGTTTATTCATTTCCTTTATAAATATGGAGTACAGAAACATAAGTATAGCAGTACCATTCAAATAATATGTAACTTTTTTTGTTTACTCATCTCCTCTCTTTCACTCTGCTTAAAACATGTTGCATGCACACACACACACACACACACACACACACACACACACACACACACACACACTCACACACACTCTCTCTCTCTGTCTCTCTCTCTGTCCTATCTCCCTCCCTCTCCCTCTGTTGCTCTCTCACTCTGTCTCACTCTGCCCCATTGACTCCCAATATCACACACACACACACACACACACACACACACACGCTCTCATCGCTCTGTCCTATCTCCCTCCCTCTCCTTCTCTGTTGCTCTCTCACTCTGTCTCACTCTGCCCCATTGACTCCTAAAATCACACATATACACACACACTCACACACACACCCACGCACACACACACAGACACACACACACACACACTTGTCTAATATCATGAAATGTGAAAAAGACGTTAAATTAAAAAGAAGAACTCCCAATACCCAAACCATACAACACCCGATGCAGATGTATGTCTACTGTGTGAACAGAGGATGTCTCAGCGCCTGTCGGGCTATCACCTGGTGGCCAGCAACGCTCGCCTGCGACAGCAGCTGGCAGCCAATGGGGGGTACATGCCTTCAGGAGACTTCATCGGCGCCCGCATGGCCGAGCTGAAGGGCTCCCCTGCACACACCCCACGCAGGTCAGACTCCTCTCTAGCTTGGTTCAGTACACTGTCATCATCATCATCATCAACCATTACACCCAGTGGTGTGTAGTAGGGCAGCAGCAACCAAGCGCTTCCACTCCTGCCTATCCTGGGCCAACCTAGTCACTGATCCCCAAGAGTGCTGCTGCATGGCCTTCATCTCACTTTTCTACAGTCCTCCTCCTCCATGTTGCTTTTGGTCTTCCTTTCTTTCTCCTTCCTTCTGGGGTCCAGTGCAATGCTGTCATTACACTGTATGTATGTTCTTTCGAGCCAGAAGGCCCATAGAGCCGGAGCTTATCCCGGTTTCTGTAGCGTTAAGCGAACTGATGGTTTTTCACCACCCCTGTGACAGGACGCTAGTCTGTCGCCAGATACTTCCCCAGCAGAGCTGGTACCCACTTGTACACCTGGGTGGAGTGAGGAAAATAGGAGTAAAGTGTCTTTCCCAAGGACACAACACCGAGCCGAGCGGGGATCGAACCCGCGACGTCTGGATCACGAGTTGACCGCCTAAACCACTCGACCACGGTGCCTCCTCATTACACTGTGAAGAACCCAAAATAGGAGTAAGAAGAGCAGAATGACTGTGCTGCTTTTTTAACTTGCAGAATTTCAAAGATTCAAGATTTAATTCCTTTCACCCCTTTTGGGGTATAGCATAGTGATGATGTGATGTTGTGATTTATGGCATAGTGATGTTGCTGATAACTTTTTATCAAAAGCATGGATTTCTTTAAGGTTTTAATTCTAGAATTCATGGATTGAATGCATTGAACTTAATTCAGGAAGTGGTCATGCCTTATCCTTTGCTTTTTTAAGAGTGTTTGCAACTTTCCTGACCAAGACAGGGCATGTGTGTTGTTTGATTGTTTACAGCAATCACAACTATGAAAAATTGGGCAAACTAGTTGCAGTTAAGAAAAGCATGGTGGAAGTGCTTATTCTGGTAGGATTCATGGCTAATTACTGTCGTTCTTGTTGTTTGATAAGTTTGTTCTTTTTTTGTTGTTGATTGGGACAAGTATGTATTAGGGTATTATCATTTTCATTGGATGCTAGAGCAGTCACAAATTTAAAAGATAGGCTGTGGTAATTTCACAGTAATTGTGCTTGTAGCAGATAAAGTTTGGCTTTACAGAGAAAATGGTTATAAAAAAATTGTATTAATTAACAATGTGTGTTTGTATAATATTCAAAGTAGGCTATCTTTGTAAGGATCAGTCTTTTGGATATTCTAGTTCCTATAGAAGTCTGGAGTGTTGGATCTATTGGTTAAGGTGCAATAAGTTATCAGTATTCCCTGGGTCCAGCTTCAGTGTGTTTATTTCCATAAAATACAACAAAGCAAGAAGTAAGGTTGGATTAATTATGTCAGGTTGTGTGGTATGTGTTCCAGCCCTGGCAGGAGGAGTCGCGGACCTATGGTTCAATCCCCACGTGACCTGTTGGACACTCAGATCATCAACCTCAGGACCAAGAGTGATGCCCTCAATGCTGAGCTGCTGCAGGTAACAGTCTTCTGTCTGTCTGTCTGTATGTGTACAGTCTGTTGTGTGTGTGTGTGTGTGTGTGTGTGTGTGTGTGTGTGTGTACAATAGGCCACTTTCTCTTTTAAACTTCTGTTTTTGTTTTGTTTTTGTATTCATGACTTTCTCATTTCAAAAGTGACCAGTTTTACTTGTCAAGTGTTTAGAAAGATGGTTGTTTTAAGATATATTATGTGTAAACATGTATTTCATGACCTTAAGTTAAATAAAGCCTGTTGAAAAAAAGACTTCTCTGCTAAATGTTTTGGTCATTCTCATCAGTTTTCACCCTATCTCGAAAAATGTTTATGAGAAACTAACAAAGTTTACAGTTTCACACCTTGATAGTAGCTGGCTGCAGACTCCCTGATGAGTTGGCAGCTGTTAAGAGACCATGTGGCTTTGCAGGAAATTTTGTTGGTGTTTTTTTGTTTTGTTTTTCATAGCAGAGTCAGCTATGTCAGCTTTATCTGAATTTTTGGTAAGCAATCCTAACTTTATAAACAATTTATAGACAAATCTAAAATTGCAGACAAGCTTAACAATGCAGACAAACCCAATTTATTTTTGAATGAGTCATGGTGGGTTGTTTTTGTTTTTTTGTTCTGTTGTAGACTCTGAAGTTGGAATCAGAAGTGCGGGAAGGTCTGAAGACAGCAGAGTCATCTTCCAATACCACGCAAGCCCAGCAGCTTCAACAGCAACTGACCAATACTCTCATCCATAAGGAAGACCTCGTGAAACAGAGCATCCTATTGGACGATGAAATCGCTCACAAGGAGAAGTCTCTGAAAGCGAAAAGAAAGTGAAGAGAGGGAGATGTGACCAATATCTGAAAGAAAAGAGACACCATGACTGTGATTTTATTGTGTGCATAATGATTTAAATTCTTCCAGCATGTTAACTTGCCTTGTGGATTCAGAGGAGTGTTTGTCTTTTAATGTATCAAGACAGCTGTTGATGTGATTGTTTACTGCTTCTGTTACCACCGAGTTTTGCACTTCACTGAAGCCTGAATTTTCATAAAGGTTTGCATGGATCATTTCGATTTTCGTTGCAAGTTGATATGTGAAGCATCTATGCACCCTGGATTTGTGATTTCATCATTTGTGGAGAGTCATTTGTTGTTGTTGTTTATTTTTTTTCTCTTTTTGTGTTTTTACTTACTTACTTGCTTGTGTGTTTATTTGTTTGAATTAATTCTACTTTTTCTTATATTAGTCTGAAATTGTTTTCACTTAATAATGATTAACTACTTTTCTCTCTTTTGTACAAGTTTTACTAATAATGCAATACTGCCTTTTTTTATTGGTTTGTTTATGTTGGGGGTTTGTTTGTTTAGTTGGTTGGGTTTGTTTGTTTTTTGTAAAGGGTGGGTGGTGTGATAAGGTTATTGCTGCATTATGTTGCTCCCTGAAAGTTATTAACAACATTTATTTATATTGGAGGCACCGTGGTTGAGTGGTTTAGGCGGTCAACTCGTGATCCAGAAGTCGCGGGTTTGATCCCTGCTCGGCTCGGTGTTGTGTCCTTGGGAAAGACACTTTACTCCTATTTTCCTCACTCCACTCAGGTGTACAAGTGGGTACCAGCTCTGCTGGGGAAGTATCTGGCGACAGACTAGCGTCCTGTCACAGGGGTGGTGAAAAACCATCAGTTCACTTAACGCTACAGAAACCGGGATAAGCTCCGGCTCTATGGGCCTTCTGGCTCGAAAGAACATACTTTAAAAAAAAGATTTTTTATATTACATGAAAGATGTGTTGTTCAGGTGTTATCATGGCATGGTATTGGCATTAGGGGGCAATTGTGTTTGTTTGTCTCTGTGAGATGGGGGTAGATTAAGAGTGTAAAGGAAAAGCAGTTCTGTTGGTATCTATGTTATTCTCCTCTCTTAACATGACATGGGATAGTTATTGTAGCAATTGAATAGCGTTTCATATTTTTAGGTCTTTCTTTGATTCAAGATCACTTACAGGGATATAGATGTTTGTTCAGTTAATGGCATTTTCATGCTTAAAAGACTGTGATATTTTCTTTATTGCTTTTGCTCCTTTGCTTATGCATTCTTTTCATTCTTGCATTTTGCATAATTGTGATTATTATGTTGACGATTCTTTCCATTTGGAAGTTGAATACTACAAATTATTCAAATAATGTTTTGGATTACAGAATCTTGATTTCCCCCATAATAAGTTATATTTTTTGTTTCTCTCTCTTATCTTCATTATTATGTTTTTCTTATCTTCTAACTGCAATATTTTTCGCACAAAGTGTATGGACGTGCAATTCCAATGTAAATAATTTATTTTTTCATGGGAACAAATTACTTTTATACTCAAACTAAACTTTAAAAAAAACACTTACAATTTTGAAAGTGCCTTTTTACTTGTGATAAAAGAAATGTTTTCCGTCCTTTTTACATATAATTATGTGGACATTTTATTTTATGGATAGAATTTGTGGGTTTTTTAAAGTTTTTTTTTAATAATTTCATTCCGTCCCTCTGAGTGTTTTTTACAATCAAAATGTCTATAATCATGTACAAAATAATATTAATAAAAGACTCACTGAATGGCAGTTGTCAGGTTGTGTGAGCTATTGATGACTATGTAGTACTTTTTTCTCTTCTTTCTCTGCACTATCTGTGAGTGTGTGCCGTTATGCATTCACACACACACACAAACACATTTCTCTGTCTCTTTCTGTCTCTCTCTCACTCTCTTTCCTTTTCCCTCTATCTCCCTCTTATTCCCCCTTTCCCCTGTCATGTATGAGTTTGGGTGTATGGGGGTACTTGCATGTAGGCACATGCAGAAGAGGAAACAGAACCTGTGAAAAATGCAGTACTGTAATCCCCGTTGTGGTTCAAAGGATTCAGGAAACCTGAACATCAACATTCACCCTGGTGGTAGTGTGTGGAGCTCCTCCTGACAACAGCAGTGATGAAGACAGTTGAGTTGAATATCAATATGACTAGTGACTTCAGTCTAATGTTTTCCATACTTGGTGAAGATAGACTCTGGTAGCTCCTAAATATAATGATTAAGACTTTAGGACTTCAAAACTGATTCTAATACAAGATCCCACAGAGGTGTTGTTACAAGGTCTTTACCAGTTGCATTCACAAGATCATCATGATGAAAATGCTGTCACAAAATTGTCGTTTTTTTCATGATGTCAGATCCTAATGAGGATCTTGACAAGATATTATCCCCCAAATTCTAATGCGATGTTATCACAAGATTCTGGGGAATTATCATCATCAAACCTCACTGTTACCACAAAACCTGGTGTGAGAAAACCGCCAGTTCCTTATTCTATTGCAGAATTCATTTAAACTATTACCATCAGATCTTGCTGACATCACAATATCAGATTGACATATTTCCATCAGACCATATAGAGTTGCTACCACAATATTCTAATGGGCTTTAATACAATGTACTGATGAAAAGCTATCAAAGGATCCTAATGAGTTGTAATCATGATATCCTGATGAGAAATAACGTCAGAATGAGATGCTTCCTCAAAGTGCTGAGACACTAGTATGAGATCTTAATGAGATGCTGTCACTAGAGCTCAACGAGATTCCATCATGATTTTCTTATTCGATTACATCTCAAAATCCTAGTGATATATCACAATATTCCAATAAGATTACTTGATCATTTTTGACAAAATTCAATTAAAAGACCCTGATTAGATTGTATCACAAAATCCTGATAAGATCTCATCAGTGGATCCTAAATCACATTAGAAACAAAACAGGCAGTTACATATTTTTTTTAAACATGATTCCCCCCAAAAAAACTCACCACACCAATTTTTTAAAACATGATTCCCCCAAAAAAAACTCACCACACCAAAACAAAAGATTAGTGTAGCATACACAATCCTGAAGAATGGAAATAGCTTCTGAAAACATTTCTGAGTAGCAAAAGAAAGGTCGGAACAGTCATGTAGCCAGATCATGCACCCTTGCAAAGGCCACTTTACAAGACAACATGTCAGGGAACAGAGAGAGGGATTGGGGAGACAAGCATGTATACATGCAAAAGTGGATGAACTTGCTGAGTTGTTTTTGATTCTTGCAGACAGCAGCAGAAAATTGAAAGGGAATTATCAAAACAATTTGCTATGTTCCTGAGACTGGTTGATAGGATGACAGATGGCTGAAACTGGAGCAGATGGAGAACAACTGTTGAAATATGGGCATTAGAGTCAGAACACACACACACACGTTCGCGCAGACGTCACACACACACACACACACACAGCTGGTGCTTATATCTTAGTAAAGTTTTTAGGTGTTTTTCTTTCCTCAAAGTTAACTTGGAATGCCCATATTGAATATATCTTAACTAAAGGAAGAAAATGTTTAAATCTGCTTAAAGTTGTACGAAAGCAGTATTGGGGACAAGACATTACAGTTCTGAAACATCTGTCTACCTCTCTAATTAGATCTAAATTATCGTATGGACAAGAAGTTTATTTTAGTGCACCTAAATACTTACTAAAGAAGCTTCAAAGTGTAGACTGCAAGGCATATAGACTCGCTCTAGGTGTACCATTTCATGCCTCTGCACTTGATACATATAAAGAAATTGGAATGTTACCACTTGATGAGTACCGACAACTTGTATGTGCCAAATATATTCTTAGAAGTTCAACATCTGAAAACTTTGCTTCAGAAGAAATAAAAATGAGGTCTGAAACAGATTTTCCCAAAAGAGCCCGAAACATAAGCTCTTTGATGACTATAAGTACCTACACATCAGATCTCTATGAGCGTTCTAACATTTTAAAATATGATGTGGACCCACAAAGGGCAATTCCAGTTTGTCCTGTTTGGGAAATGAAGCAAGCTCACTTTGATGTTGACTATATCAACATGAAAAAGAATGAAAATCCAAATATAATGGCAGTTAATGTTCATGCACATTTACAACAAAATTACTGTCATTGTCTTAAAATTTATACAGATGGCTCACTTTTAGATAACCATCAAGCGGGTTCAGCATTCGTCATACCGGCACTAAAAATAGAAAAGTCATATCATGTTGGTAAAAATCGATCTGTTTTTACAGCTGAACTGATCGCTATTCTCATGGCTTTGAATTTCATTTTAGATCATCCATACTCTTTCTTTCATATATTACTTTGTGTGGATTCAAAATCAGTATTATATGCCTTAAAGTCTATAACTTATAAGCAATCAGCTAAACTTATACTTGACGTCAAATACTTCATAAATCTTCTGCGTTTAAGGGGAATTCATGTTTCCTTTTGCTGGATTCCTTCACATATAGGATTGTTTTCTAATGAGTGGGCTGATAGGGCTGCAAAGAAAGGTGCACGTAATGAAAAGGGTCTATAGTACTGCATGTCCCTCTATCCATTGCAGAGGGTTATCGGTTGTTAGAAGAATCATCCTTTAAAAAAAATATAGAAAAGTATCAGCAAAACAATCGGCTTTCACATTCAACTCTGAGTGTGAATAGTGTAGTTGAATACATTGAAGACTTAGAGATTCATACAAATGCTGTAAAAGAAAGACAACTCAAGGCATTATTTTTTAGGATAAGATTAAATGCATTTACAACAAAATTCAGCAAGGATGTTAAATGCTTATGTGGTGATTATATTTCAAATACTCATATCATACTTGAATGTGAGAAGCTAAAACCTCATCTCCCTGCCTTTTCTGAGAATTCCATTGAAGAAATTTTGAACAATGTTAAGTTAACAATTGATATTGCTAAGGGTTTATTGTTAAGTCCTATAGGGCATTTATTGTAGTTATTGTAGTTATTTTTTAATTTCAATTTTTAATTTTAATCTCTGTTCTTGATTTGTTCATGTTAAGAATACTATTTCCTTTGTTATTACTATTTATTACACACACGAGCGCATGCATGTAGGGACGCCCACGCACACTCACACACAAAGAGTAGATCTCTCTCTCTCTCTCTCTCTCTCTCTTTCTCTATTCTCACATATTCAGTCTCCTATTTAAGGATCGTCTGGTATCACTTTAAGTGGAAAGACGTTAAAATTGAAGACTTACTTTACTTACACAGCTGGTGGTAGGAGGGAAAGTGGAGACGGAGGGGGGGGGGGGGGGGGGGGGGGGGGGGGGGGGGGGGGGGGGGGGGGGGGGGGGGGGGGGGGGGGGGGGGGGGGGGGGGGGGGGGGGGGGGGGGGGGGGGGGGGGGGGGGGGGGGGGGGGGGGGAGGGGGGCAATGAGTTCATAATACATAATTATTTCAGTCATCCACATGGCACTTTTTCCTCTTTAAACGCCGATTTAGCACTGACTTTCTCTACTATACAACCCCTTCCCCCCCCCCCCCCCCCCCCTCTCTCTCTCTCTCTCTTTTTTCCTCCACTATTCTATCCCAACGAGGCGAGATATATACCCTTCGACCAGGGCATATCAGAATATCGACCTATATGATTATAAACCCTTACAGTAAGTAACGTCAGGTGACGGCAGGAATATAATTACTACTGTAACAATAACGATTTGACGGGCGGCCATTGTTTCCAACTGCTCATTTGCGAATGACATGCACTCGACAACGTCTACAGCCATTGTTCCCCTTTGTCCACCTTGCCCTGTTCAGCGGACCTTAAGCTGTGTCAGCCGTGCTTATGTGGCCGTGTCAGTACTGTACGGTCAACACGCACGTGTCAACCGTCAAGCTGAATAAGCCAGAGACAATCGGATTTTTTTCGTCATGATAGGGTGTAGAGGAGGGTGGGTGGGATTGACAAAGAGAGAGGTTTTGTCGTTCTGTTGTTTTGTTGTGATGGTGCCACTGATATACAGCTAAGTTTCTGGAATGATGTCAAAACAAGAGAGAGAGAGAGAGAGAGAGAGAGAGAGAGAGAGAGCGTATGGGTGTGTGTGTGTGTGTGTGTGTGTTCACGCGCTGGCTTCAGTTCATACCTGAAACTCTTACGCCCGATCTAACATAGACAATCGGCTGACAGATGCTATACTGTATTGTGTGGCATCCGACCCGCACCACCTCGGCTACCTTACCATCTGCCAGAAAGGTCAACAGTGATAAATGGCTGAGCTAGGCTACATCATGGTAGCGCACGTAGACATTTGGCACAGACACACACAAACACAGGCACACAGGCTAGGAAACAGACAACTAATGCAAGCATACACGCACGCACACACAAACCCGCACGCGCGTGAACACACACACACACACACACACACACGCACACACACACACACCATCAACCAACCATCAACAACACACACACAGAAAGAGAGAGGCAAGAGAAGGAGAAAAAGTACAGGAGAAACGGAGAAACAGTTGCAGGATAAAGAAAAAACAACAACCAAACAACAACAAAAACCAACAACAGCAAATGGGTGGGTGGGTGAAGAAACTGAATTAAAGAAACTGTAGAAGAAAGATCAAGAAATTAACAGAAACATATTGAGAAAGAGGAGTGCGACGGGGAACAGGGAGGGGTGGGTGGGGGTTAACAAGGTTGGTGATGTTTTTTCCACCCTATTCTAAACGAGCTACCAAGTACAGGGCCAATAGTCCAGGAATTACTTTTGCAAAAGAAGACCATGTCTGACAGAGAAGGTGCACTGCAGGAGAGAGCAGAAAGATTTGAAGTACGGGAGAATGTATTGTCAGGTTAGAAATCAGTAGACAGATACAAACGACAGACGACACGCAACAAAACAAGCAAACACACAGACACATAAACTGACAATGAATAGATTTTTCGTTCACCTCTAACTCTGCTTTTCTTTTCTTTTCGTTTTTTTTTGTTCGAGATTTTTTCGAGATCTGTGAAAGAAGGACCTACTAAACCTTTTTCCCCTCTTTGGCAGATTCAAGATAGTGAAACAAAGAAACTTGTGTGGAAAAAATGTGAAAGATAGTCCACTCTGGACGACAGACAGATCGAAATCTAAGCCTTAACTGACAATGACATACCCAGACTAGTTCTTGGACACGATTTCTCCAATCTCCACAAGCTTCTTTGTCTGTAACATGTCGATTCCGCAATCGTTACATCTTTGTCACCTGTGTTTGGTTCACTTTTCAGTGTTACCTCCTATAAGTCTGACCAAAGCCAAGTCATAAGATATTTAACTATTGCAAATTAAGCTGGAATTTTTTCTCCGACGTCGTTGTCAAACGCTCAGACAGCAGCTATTGTCATCTGTCAAAGTAAGCTGTTTGAAAATAACCCTACTTGTGTAAATAAAGTCCGATGCTTTGGGTATATCAGCCTTGTTGGTCAAAAAATGAACAAACTTTCAAATACTACCTTGAACTAGCAGCCCCTCCCCCCCCCCCCCCCCCCCCCCCCCCCCCCCCCCCAATGTTATATTACACGAAGTCATTTAAGTTTCTTCACCAAAGAAAAAAAGTGGAATAACAACACAACCAAACAGAAAAAATATCGATCAAAGTAGTGTGTAAATGAAAACACATTAGTTTTGCAGTGTTAATTCCTTCTGCCGCTGGGCACGGTTCGAGAGCAAACCCAGATAAACTCTGGAGGAAGCTGCAGACTGAAAATGCTCTGTTTTCTTTGTCAAACCATTTTGAAGTACACCGGTGGCGAGTAAAAGAGTAACGTTCTGTGTATACCCCCCCCCCCCCCCCCCCTCCCCCCTCCCTTCCTGTTAACAGCAGGAAGAAGAATGAATTAAGTGAGTTTTAAATAGTTTATTGCTGTACAAATTTAAAAAGAAATAGGATTGATGAAGATAGAAAAACATCTTTTTTTGTGTATTCTTGTTCATGATTGTTTTCTTCTTCTTTTCATCCTCCTCCTCATTCTCCTCCTCCCCCTTCTTCTTCTTCTCCTCTTTCTTCTTCTTCTTCTCCCTCTTTCTTCTT
>CM054135.1:54047163-54052163 GCA_028751875.1 Rapana venosa
TTGTTGTTGGCGTTACCGTTGTTGTTGATGATGATCACGATGAAAGAGAGGCTGTGGAGGTGGGAGTGGGGGGTGGGGGGGGGGGGGGGGGGGGGGGGGGGGGGGGGGGGGGGGGGGGGTGGGGGAGGGGGTGGGTGTGGTGGGTGTGGTGTTTTTTTTTTTTTTTTTTTTATTTTTTAGGGGTGGGTAATATGTGGTTTTTTTGTTCTTTTACTATTGGGTTGGTGGTTTGTCTGTGTGTGTTGTGTGTGTGTGTGTGTTGTTGTTGTGTGGGGTGTGTAGAGTGAGAGATTTCTGCTGGGTGTTTTTTTTAAAATGTACTTAGGCAGAAGTAAGCTTTTCTTAGTTGATTGTTTATTGTTATTTTGTTTTCTTTTTAATGAAGAATGTGCCAACTATGAGTGCTCACCTTTATTTTACTTTTGATTTTCATCTGCATTTTAATGTATCATAGTTACAGTGATTCGAGTTCATTTCAGTTACTGATTTTAGCTTTGTTTGAGGTTCCAGTGTGGCTTAAGCATTACATTATAGTTTTTATTATACACGGCTGCTCTTTCCACTGGAAGAAGAAAGAATAAACCAGAAAAGAAGCCCATACACAAGCGAGCAAGCACTTGCACCCAGGTGTACCACACACACACACACACGCACACGGTGTGTGAGGGTGTAACAGTGTGTGTGTGTGTGTGTGTGTGTGTGTGTGTGTGTGTGTGTGGAGAGAGAGAGAGAGAGAGAGAGAGAGAGAGAGAGAGAGAGAGAGGAGAGAGAGAGAGAGAGAGACAATGACAATGACAAATTCTTTTATTTCGAGGATAATGAATAAGCACACATGTGCTTTTTTACATCCAGAGAGAGAGAGAGAGAGAGAGGAGAGAGAGGAGAGAGAGAGAAGAGAGAGAGAGAGAGAGAGAGAGAGAGAGAGAGAGAGAGAGAGAGACAGACAGACAGACAGACAGACAGACAGACAGACAGACAGACAGAGACAAATAGAGACAGAGGGCTGAAGACGGAGACACTAATATTTTATGTGGGGTTTTGGGGTGTTTTTTTCGAGGATAATGGAATAAGCACTCATGTGCTTTTTTAAATCTTGTCATTCGTTCCCACCGGCACACAATGGCCTACTCTTCCATATGATCAAAAAGCGGAACGGGTTTTAACATCTACACTAGATGTTCTATGTACGTTCGCACACGTTGCAGTCTCCCCCGAAAGACTTTTGGGGAGTGTGGAATCGGCACTGGTGGTTAACTCTAGTGGGAAAAACCCCCTTGACCAGGATTCGAACCCGGGTCAGCAGATCACGAGCACAATGCGCAACGCTCTAACCACCAGGCTATCCTGTCCCCCACTAGACAGAAGGACAGACACAAGGAAAGACGTAAACAAACAGACACGCAGAGACGGAATAAAAGAAAAGCACAGGCAATGAAGTTTCTTAAATACACATGTAAGCGACATGACAGGAAATAATTTCCGGTAGCCTAGGGTTTTTTGTTTGTTTGTTTTTGTTTAAACTGTTGTTCAGATCCATCGTTAATTTTATTTCAGTCTACGAATTTTGCAGTAAACAACTTTTATTCATCAGCAATTCGTACTGACATGTTGCTTGAAGCAGTAATGAATTAAACACTGAAAAATATTGGATGCCGATATTATTTTACTTTTTTAATTTTTTTAATTTACTCTTTTATTTCGAGGATAATGGAATAAGCACTCATGTACTTTTTTTATCCAGTCCCCGTGTGTATGCAGTTTTGTAAATTTTGGTCATCCGTTCCCACCGGCACACAATGGCCTACTCTTCCGAAAAGCAGAGGGTAAACAGAAGTGGGGCGCCACGGCGAGCGCCACACTGACTTTGTGCCAGGCAGTAGTCCCATGAAAAGAGTAAGTAATGAAGAGGGTAAAATGGTACTTAATCATCGTTTTCATTCCAGAGGGTGTGTGTGTGTGTGTGTGTGTGTGTGTGTTGTGTGTGTGTGTGTGTGTTGTGTGTTGTTGTTTGTTGTTTGTTGTTTTGTTTTTCTTGTTGTTGTTGTTTTGTTTTGCTGTTTTTATCATGATGAAATCCTTTCGCTTTAATGGCTGCTATCGTTGTCGGTGACTGAATATACATTTTCATGGTACACTTCTCAATCGCCACAGTTCAATGCTTACTATTCAAACTGTTTCAGAAGCATGTTTACACTTAAACCCCAAATACACAACATTTCAGTAAAAGGTCTATAGGCCTTGTATTGGGTTTTCCAGTGATCCTCCAAACCCCCCTCCACCCCCCTACCCCCCACCGTACTCCTCCTCCTCTCCCCCGTCCGGGCCTTTTACATGCATGCAGCGGTCTCATGAGGAACGGGCAAGGGCATTAACTCTCTAATCCTACTCGTAATGGTACTTACAACACCGGCCAAAAAAAGGGGGGTCTCTGTGATCATTTTCTGTGCCATTGCATAGCCCCCCCCCCCCCCCCCCCCCCCTCTAGCTTCCTTCCTCCCTCCCTTTTCTTACTTTACCCCCTCCCCATTTGCCCCTCTCTCTAATCCCTCGTATTCACACACCCATCAAAAAGCCTGCTCATACTCGTCCCACGGGTCACGAAGTCCGGTGGTACTGTCGCGGGTGCGCAAACACACATCAACCATGTACAACAACACACACACACACACACACACACACACGCAAGCACACACACACACACACACACACACATCCACGCGCTCGCACAGACAGACAGACACACCACTTCCACCACCACAACTATCACCACATATCCACGCACAGACAAGACACACACCCCGCTGCCGCCGCCACCACCACCACCAACAACCAACCACACACCACATATAACATCACTGCCACCATCACCACCACCCCATTCTCTCTCTCTCTCTCTCTCTCTCTCCTCTCTCTCTCACCACACCACCACTACTACTCCCCCCCCCCCCCCCCCCCATACACACACATACACACACCCACCTATCCCTTCACAGTCGTATGTTAATTCTTTCTCCCACTCCCCTTGTCTCTACATTATTTTCCCTTCAACTCCAGACACCCCCCCCCCCCCCCCCCACCACCACCACCACCACCAGTCACCACCCCCTCTCCCTTCTTTTTCCTCTTTCTTTCTTTTTCCTCTTTCTTTCAACCTCCACCCCCTGCTTTTTCAGCCGATTTCCAGTTGAACTTATATTCTCACTGCCAAAATAAGTATATGCTTTGGAGTTAGGAGAACAAACAGCCAGCCCTGTTGGGATGGGAACTCCCTTTTGATACAAAGCGGTTTTAGGGGCTGAGGCCTAGGCCTACACGAGGCGAGGGGGCGGTTACAGTGAATCCACTGAAGTCGGTAAACGGCCCACCAGCCACGAAGACTGTCATTATTCAGTGGGAAAATTCAGCAGCTTCTGTTCAGTTTGACAAGTGAAGGCAAATGACGCCATGGCTGTTTACTGAGAAGAGTGTAGGGCGGAAGGAAAGTGGAAAAAAAAAAAACACCAACAAAACAATAGGATGAGAGAGAGGGAGGGTAGGGGTGGGGGTTGAAACATTAGTACAAAAAAATCAAAAGGAAAATAACGAAACAAAACAATATAAAAACAAAGCAATAGACAGATTGAGGGGAGGGGACATGTGGGATGGAGGTGGGGAATCAAAACACAGACAAATGGAAACACTGAAATCTAAAGAAAGAAAAACGGGAGTACAAAGAAGCAAAGCAAGAAAACAAACAAACAAAGTGAACCCCCCTTTTACCCCCACCCCCCAAAAAAACCAACCAACCGAAAAATCAAAGTGAAACAAACAAGAACAAAAACCAAGGCGAACGTAAATACTCTATTTGGACATTTATTTTTGTCCGGTCATTTCTGGTCATTTGACAGGTCACTTGTTTAAGCCTATAACGCAATATACACAGGACTGTCAGTGGAAAAAAGAAAAGAGACCGAATGATCAGAGTTAAAAGAGGACAGGGTTTAGACCAAGAGGCAGGCGGAAGAGAACATAAAAGACAACCAAGGAAAAAAATGAGTGGACAGGAGAAGACAAGGCGTTTCTTTTCATCTTGACCAGAACTGATAAATAAGATTATTTATGGACTGATGGAGAGAGAGAGAGAGAGAGACTGAGAAATAGAGAAATAGTCTTTATTGTAATAGAAGAAAAAATGCCAGCCAAAACAAAACAAAACGAAACACAAAAAAAGAAAACCTCATCACCACCACAACAACCACCACCATTACCAATAACTCCATCATCAACAACACAACCAACAACAATCACCAACACAAAACAAAAAACCCTAAAACCAAACCTCAAAATTTTTCTTTCGTGAATTAAAAGGGGTTTCCATAAAAGCAAAGCTAGTCTAAACAGAGAGAACAATATTTGAACAATATTTATTGCTATTTAGCAATCAAGCCATATAGCGCTGCGGCGCGGTAACAAACGATATCGAACGCGACACGATTACAGTGACATGGAAACCATGTCAGTAATGGTATGTACATCTAGATCTGATACATTATTGTCCTTGTCTCAGTTTTCAAAACAGCCTTTCCTTTTCTAGTCTGCAGCCAGCGAAGTCAGCCCATGTAAAACCGGATCAGGTCCCGAAGAAGATGTAATTCCCGTTCAGCACGTGCCACTGTCTCTGCGTGTTGTGTGTTAGGACGCTGCTTCCCTTTACAAAGTCTGGCAAGCCTGACACGTTCTTCTGGCAACATGTTTCTGTCTTCTTGCTTGATATACCAGAACACACACTTAGATTCCTCGCCAGTATCTCCATTACAAGAATATTCTAGGGCGATGTCATCGATTCACACATCAGAATAGTTTGGTTGCCTGAATCTTAAACTACAACCTTTCGAAACTGTGTGTTTCTTTTGCTGTCTCGTAATCGCTGCTGCACACGTTTGTCTGTCAGAGTGGACACATACTCTTTTACAATACCAGTATGAAAACCCTCAACTGTGCAGTCAACTGTCTGTTCTTCA
>CM054135.1:54057163-54062163 GCA_028751875.1 Rapana venosa
GTGTGTGTGTGTGAGTGTGAGTGTGTGTGTGTGTGTGCGTGCGTGTGAGAGGAGAAGAGAGAATGAGAGTGAGATGTGAGTGGAGTGAGAGATGTGTTGTGGGTGCAGCACCCCCCCCCCCCTCCCACCTGTTCATGCAAGGTTTGTTGGGTGTGTTGTTGTTTTGTTGTTTTTGTTTGTGTGCCTATTTCAGCGCACGCAGAGAGCAGAAATTCGAAATATGGAGAATTTTCTTGTTTTCTTTTCTTTTATTTATTTTTTTTTGTTTTACTTCGAACATCTGTTTTTTTCATGACTGTGCCAGTTGTAGAGTTTCTCAGTAAAAGTCGTGCCTGCCCGTGGGTTCAGCCTCTTGCGTTGAAGAAAACGTGAGGTATGTGTGGGAACTAAACCAGTATAATAAAGGCTTACATGGAGATCCTTCTCTTTTCTTTCCTTTTTCATCCGGCCCTGTTCTTTCTTGTTCTTCTTTCTTCCTTTCTTATCCCCCCCCCCCCCCCCCCCCCCCCCCCCCCCCCCCCCTCTTTTCACAAAGTTGTAAGCGTTCAGCTTGACCTGCCACGCCTTAGTTCACCGATTGGAGTCCCGTTCACCACCGATCGAGCCCAATCCTAGGTCCTTTATAACCGCTCCCACAAGCTTGCTTTGTTGCTGCTGTTACTGTCACACCCCCCCCCCCCATCTCCACCCCCCCCCCCCCCCCACCTACCCTTTTCCCAGCACCTCTCTCCCAGCCTCACACCACCCTACTCTGTGGTGTTGTTTTTTTGTGTCCTCATCTCTTACTGTTTTCTTTTCTTCTTTTTAAAAGAATGTATTTTGTATCCTTTGGAAAATAACAGGGGAAGTGGGAAATGGCTGGGTGGTTGGGGTGGTAGGTAGGTGGGTAGAGGGTAGGGTAGGGAGGGGGGTATTTGTTCCTGTAGGGATGCCAGAAGGAGACGCCGAACAGGGGGGTGTATTGTTCTCTCTAAGACAGGCTGCTCCCGGGATCTTTGTTATGACACTGATCCTGATACTACTGCCTAGCCTGACTGTCTGCGTGTGATTGTTCGTCTATCCTCTGTTTCATTCTCTCTCTCTCTCTCTCTCTCTCTCTCTCTCTCTCTCTCTCTCTCTCTCTCTCTCTCTCTCTCTCTCTCTCTCTCTCTCTCTCTCTCTCTCTCTCTCTCTCTCTCTCTCTCTCTCTCTCTCTCTCTCGCTCTCTCTCTCTCTCTCTCTCTCTCTTCTCTCTCTCTCTTCTCTCTCTCTCTTCTCTCTCTCGCTCTCTCTCTCTCTCTCTCTCTCTCTCTCTCTCTCTCTCTCTCTCTCTCTCTCTCTCTCTCTCTCTCTCTCTCTCTCTCTTCCTCTCTCTCTCTCTCAAAACAACAACAACAAACAAAAACAAAAACAAAGAACAAAAACGTACGTACCAGTGACTCACGTAATGCGCTGCTGAATGGCAGCAATATATTTTGTTCATTGTCGTCACTCTGGTAGGGAAAAAAAAGTTACAGTGATCATAGATTGGTTTAAACAAATGTTTATTCAGAAAAAGAGAAACACACTGTACACAAATACAGTTAAAGCAGCAACAAGTTAATAGCTTTTTGTGTACTCCATCAAACAAAGCGAAACTTGTTATTTGGCAGCTGAAAAAAACCCCATTGTCACAACAAATTAATCCTATTGAAAAATGTAGTTGATAAATTAAAGACATCATAGATAGCAGTGTCTGTGTTTGTTGCAGCTGTTAAAACCACCACGATGTGGAATCTATGCCATGGTGATCATTTCGGCTGTAGTGATTTTTTTTCTTCTTAGTTGAATAATTATGGGTTGGTGGGTTTGTTGTTGTTTTCAAATATATAAAAAATTGAGTTGGCTTTGTTCCCAACTCCTTTCCCCCTGTCCCCTTGTGAATGGGCTTAAAAGCTTACTACAATAAACTATTGTCATTGCACACACACTCTCTCTCTCTCTCTCTCTCTCTCTCTCTCTCTCTCTCTCTCTGTCTCTCTCAGTGTCTGTTCTGGGTGTGTCTGTTTCTGTCTATGAGTCTGTGCATCTGCCACTTCTCACGCTGAATTTACTTTGTTCATTTCCTTTTCTTTCTTTTTTTTTTTTTGGGGGGGGGGTAGCTTTTAATTTTTTTCTTCTTTCGTTACTCAATCCCCCCTGCTTCTTTTTTTAAAAATATTTTTTATTGCATTTTTCGGGGGGGTGGTTAGGGGGTGAGAGACGATCTGGCTTGACTGACATTCATCACTTTGCTGTGTACCTAGTAGCAATAATTATGCATTTTAAAAGTAAAGCAATACTCGAATTTCAATTTGATGGCTTGCATTGTAGATTGTCAACAAGAATCTGCTGATAAAGTTCTACATCTGTTTATCCGTCCTGCAGTCTGTCTCTATGTCTTTCTGTCTTTGGTTCTGTGGCTGTCTCTCAGTCTTTGTCTTCCTCGGTATCAAGCCCCCATCCCCATCTGTCTCTCTCACAATTTCTTTTTCTCAGCAGGGTTTGTCAATGTGTGTGTGCGTGCGCACACACGCACACACACACACACACACACACAGGATGGGCGTTGGCCATAGACACATGTGTGTAGAAATGCACGCGAAAGTGTGTGTGTGTGTGAGTGTGTGTGTGTGAGTGTGTGTGTGTGTGTGAGTGTGTGCTCGCGCGCGCGCTACTCTCTGTGTGTGCTACTCGTAAGTGTGCTACTCTGTGTGTGGTGTGTGTGTGTGTGTGTGTGTGTGTGTGTGTGTGTGTGTGCGCGCGCGCGCGCGCGTGTGTGTGTGTGTGTGTGTGCTACTCTGTGTGTGTGTGTGTGTGTGTGTGTGATGGCTAAATACAGAATGTTCTTGGGCACGTTTTCGCTGCACGTGAGTTAGCCCCTTGGGGTATGATTGATAATTGTATAAGTGTATTTTACTTTTGCTCGTGAGCGTGTGAATATGTAAATTAATGTGTATGTGTTTTCCATTGGGATTTTTCTCTGGAGTTGTTCTGTGTCACACGCGCCTCGCACGCGTACCTTTACCTGCGTAGGTAAGTCAACCCCCAAACCACAAAGTAAACACGCCAAGAAACTGATCAGTGAAGAAAAGCACAGTGTGTTCCTCATATCTATCAAACCTCGCTATTTTGGGTTTCGCTATCGCAGTCTGCCCATTGTGTGTCAGGGTATGTTTACGCTACCGTTCAGGTAAGACGTCACTCAGGTGTTCGAGTTTACTACAGCTAAAGACAAATGTGCTTATTCAAGTTAAGCATTGTATAATCTAAATAGCATTAGAGTCATCGCTTTGACGGGTATATCTGAGAAATATTTTGTCGCTTTGCTTTTATATAATCGAATTAAAAACGCACTCTTTTTGTCCCGCTAACAGAGACAACATGACGCGTCTCTTGTACACCAATGAGTCATTGGTATTCCTGCGCGCTTATTTGCATATCAGCCTATGGCGAGGTGTGCCACGGTTTGCGATGTTTTGAGTGGTAGCGTGTGCTCCGTCATGACATGTTTTGGTTCCAAGCTGAGTGGTTTCGGAGTAACTTTTTCGACCTGTGTCAGTTTACTGGAGCTATTTCAACCAAAGTAAAACGACAAACCTGCTGATTTGTTGAATAGTTATTGTCGTCTGCTTTACACCGGCACGCGCACTGTCACCTTGTCAACTCATGTGGAGGTACAACCAACTGTGGCCATTTCAAGGTAAAAACGGTAGCCTAGTGGATTGATCTATTCTAGTCAAATTGATGAAACAGTATACTTTTTAGTATAATGGATAATGGAAATGAAAATTTCACTTATTGATAGAGGTATTCCTATGTTAGATTTTTTTTTCAACGTCAGTGATGCAACTGGTTACAATTGTCTTTACTGGTATCAATAAACAGGACACACAGGTACATCCCGATTCAACAGCCGACCAGGTGAGCCACAGGTTATCAGAGAGAAAAAAAGTCGAAAAAAATCCAACCTATGTATGAGAAATTAACCAAAGCATTCGTTCGTGATTTTGTTTTTAATTTAGAAATTATTTGTTTTCGAAATCCAGAGATAACGGCAATCATACAACAGGGGAAAAGTGCTGGGGCAGATCGAGTTGTAGGGTATTGATTGTGTCACACACAGACTGAGGCCACCGCTGCTGTTAAAGGGTCCCGAGCTGTGAATGTCCCGCGAGCTGAATCGAGCGTGGAGGGGGCTGAGGCAACAGTCTTTGTGCTGAGCTATACTGTACTGTTACTGTCTGCTCTTTGCAGATATTATTTTATCCAGGGCTACATCTCATGACCGGTAGCGCCCTGGCTTACATCACCTGCAACAAACTGCTATGTGATGGTCCCTACAGGGTTTTTTTAATGGCAACTTTTAGGCTTAAAACAAAACAAAAACCATTAACTCAGTTCTCTTTCCCATCTTTTTTATATCAGGGTTTTTTTTTTCAGACTGAAAATGATCTTCTGGTGTTACTTCTGGTTTTACATAACTCATTGTCTTTGAAAAAAAAGTTTTTCTGACTTTCAGTGATTCTTTGCACATGTTTGTGTATATGAATGAGTAGTAGTAGTAATAGTAATAGTCTTGATGGCGCAGCAGCAGCAGCAGCAGCAAAGCAGCAGCAGTAGTAATCCGGTGGTGGTGGTGGTGGTTGGTGGTGGTGGTGGTGGTAATAAATGCCGTAGTATTAGTAGTAGTGGTAGTAGTAGGAGCAACAGCAGCACTTACTGTAGTCTACTTGAGTAACGGCTGATAACAGTGAAGGTGGAAATAGTAATAGTAAGTAGTGGTAGTAGAAGCGAAAACAGTTGAAGTAGTAGACAACTAATACAGGAAATGAGAAATAGTAGCAGCAAGCAGCAGCAATAGCCAAGATAATTAATAGCAGTAGTAGCAGCAACAGTAGTAGCAGTTAGCAGAGAGAGAGAGAGAGGAGGGGGGGGGGGGGGAGAGGGAGAGGGTGCGGGAGGGAATGGGGAGGTAAAGTATTGAGAGTCAATTTACAGTC
>CM054135.1:54067163-54094663 GCA_028751875.1 Rapana venosa
GGGAAAAACACCACACACACACACACACACACGCACCACACGCACGCACGCACGCACGCACGCACGCACACACACACACACACACACAGCCACCACTACCACCACCACCACCACACTACTTTCTAAGACCCGCAGCTAATAACTGCTAGGTGGAGCTGGCATTTTGCCATCAACCATACACACACACACACACACACACACACACACACACACACACACACACACACACACACACACCTTCATGTCTCTGTCACACAGCTGACAGAGTAGAGGGGGACAAGGATGAGGGGGGGGGGGGGGGCGAAGACGAGGGGGTGGGGGAACTAGTAAAACAGGAAGAGGATAGGGTAACGTAAGGGAACATGGGGGGGGGGGGGGGGGGGGGGGGGGTAGGGATTGGAAAGGGACAAAGTAAAAGGGACAGGAAAGGGAGGAGGGAGAGGAAAAAATCGGTGAGTTTAGGGTTATGTCCAAGTGGCAAACTGCCAAAGTAATAATAATATTGCGTCCTCTTCGACAGTCCCCCGTTGTATTGATAGGTGTGCCGCCGTCTCTAACTTACTATGCACAGCCGCGAAACTGTGACGCGCGTGTTTGCTTAGCGATTATATCTTACCGATATTTATCGGCCCTGAAACGTTTACGTCACGACATGCAGCTGGAAGAAAGCGGGCCACTTAGGACTAGGAGGAGAGTTCTAAAACCCAGAGCTTTTAGCAGTCATAGCGGCGATTTTTGTTTTTGTTTGTTGTTGTTGGCGTGAAAGTCCAGCTGCTCAGCATGGTGTGAATGTGTCTATGAGCACAGTGAAATACCACCTGGTTTTTGTTTGTTGTATGAAAGTCACTCCCCCCCCCCTCTCCCCCCCCCCCCCCACACACACACAATGTTACACAAAAAATCAAAACAAACATAAACACCAAACACATTGGAAACCCCTATTGTTGCTGTGGGTTCTTTTACGGTCACACGGGACCTCTGTTTACCCGATCTCATCCCGAAGATTAGCTCACCACCACTGATGGTCTTGTGGTAGGAGGAAAACTCCAGGTTTTAATGGGATTCGATAGTGGGTCAACCGTCACATACGCAAAATCTCACTATTGGTGAACCTCGGAGTGGTAGCCGAGAAACGAAAGAAAAGTCACCTCAGTTCAGATTACTTGTACTGCATTTCTCGACTGACTTGTCCGAGTCACCGCCTACGGCAGCATATGCAACAACTTATTGATTTTGACATACATGTATCCATTTTGTTTGGAATCGGAAGTCACTTTTAATCAATACTACGTCAGTACGTGCACTGTTTTGGAAAGACTTCACTGACTGAAAATTACTTTGAGAACTTAACCCGAGTATAAGAGATTATAATTCTCAACTGAATGTGAATCTGTATGAGTTTTGATGTGAAACGCGCTGAAAGGATTGTCTAATTACAATACACCCTGCCACTATGGTCTCGTCTGTTTACTTATAAGTTTGATTATCGTCTGATGCTTTTTTGTTGTTGTTCGGTTTAGGTAGGGCGTGTGTGTGTGTGTGTTATGTTTCTAGGTACCACTGTCCTTTCTTCATTTTTCTGACAATCTGGAGAGAAAATGTTGTCTTTTGCAAACTTATGCCTATGTATTGTTCATTGTGGTTGATGTACTACAGTGCATTTATAAAGTGGAAACGCCTTTTATCTTACCCAACTGTTGTTGTTTGCTGCTTTGCAGTAAGGGGGGGATAATAGGATTGTTTGACTTGATCTTTAGGATTTGAGGTTTGTTTTGTCTTGTAAGCTTAGGTTAAGAGTCTGTAATATGGCTGATCGGTAGCCTGGCTGCTTAATTAAGCCAGACGACTATAAATAGAAGAGAGACAGCAGTTGAGACAGGCCGCTGTCGCCATTTACGTGTAATCGGAAAATCGACCTCACGCCAGCGATGACTTGGAGCCAGCTGCCAATGACGCAGGGAACAGTTTATTTACTGTAGGGCGTTGACACTGGACGGTCAATCGGTGGCCTCGACCTGTCGTGGACTGGACCACGCAGGCCCCTCTCTGGCCAGTCACGTCCACAAACATAAAGTAACACAAGGGCTGCTGCCGAGGCCATAGCCGAGCGAGGGATTAGCGCGTTGGGTAACCACCAAGCAGGACAGGAACTTGCTTATTGATCGACCTTGTGCTGTTACCTGTCACAGTCTTTTTCGTTACGATTATGTAAAAATGATGTTTGAATTGGTGGGGGAGGGGGGGGGGGGGTTAGGGTTTTAAGGCATCACAATTGAGAACTGCCACTTTATTCACAATTAACAATTGTTATTCACAATGAACATTCTCAGAACTATCACTTTATTCACAATTAACATTCTGAGAACCATCACTCTATTTGCAATTAACGTTCTGGAAACTATCACTTTATTTTTTCATAGCCATTCATACCATATAGAAACGCATAGTGAAAACTGCATCACTTGGTTTTCCTCGCGTCATAATTATGCTCTGGCATAGTACAAGCATATCTTAGCTGTACCACGGCTTTATTAGACATGTTTGTACTTAGCAAGTGTTGCCAACCATTGCATAGATTTTGATGACTAATGCTGCCTATGATTATTCTATTTTTGTACTGTTTTCTAGTTAGTTAGTTAGTTAGTTAGTTAGTTAGTTAGTTAGTTAGTTAGTTAGTGTGTGTGTGTGTGTGTGTGTGTGTGTGTGTGTGTGTGTGTTGTTGTTGTTGTTGTTGTTGTTGGCGCTGGTGTTTTTGTTGTTGTTTTGTCTTTTGATTTGGAGCTTAAATATTCATCAAAGGTCGGAAATAAGATAAAATAATTAGTAGACCATAGATCAGCAGGTCACGGCTTTTGATCACCCACATCTGTCTTAACCGGCATTGATACGACCTTTGTAGTCAGCCGGGGAAAAAATCCATCATCCGCCCACGCCTTCGATCATTGTGCTGTTCATCCCTTTGCGTAAGGTTTGCCAGTTGACCAATCAACCAGTCAGACCTGCGTTAGGGTTCATGCCGCAAATCATCGTCCTGTTTTTTGATGAGGGTAATAATGGTATTGATTCCAACGAGGCGAAAATGACACACAATGTGCCTGTCGTAACGATTGGTTGTTCATCATATGCAGTCTCCTCGCTAATGGGTTAATTTGACAAGATTTTTTATATCCGTTCTTTTCCGCCCTGCAGAGGCTGCAGAGGGTAGTGTACATTACATTGGTTTCTTGTACCATAGCCACGAACTTTGTAGGAAAGGTTAGTTGGAGGCTTGTTTGAAGGAGTGTTGTCATAGTATGATGTAGACCTCTCATTGAAATAAAACTTAAAAGAATAAAGAATATAAATCAGTCCATTTTCCTGAAAAAAGTGACGTGTGGGGAAAATTTTAAAGATCTATGACACTCTTTGCAAATCACATACGAAGCACGTACCTTCTCTCTGACCTAATGTGGTAAAGAGAGAGAGAGAGAGAGAGAGAGAGAGAGAGGAGAGAGAGCGCTAGCTATCCTTCTTACTTAAGCTGTAACATTTTTAAAACATACGAATAAGAACAGGAACTGGACTCATTCTTCTTCTTACACATAATATATAAACAATTGATTGAACGCCGTTATACAAACCGCTGAATAGCCCTTGAGCAGATCATAGCGGGTTTTCCATCACCGTTTTACACAGCGTTGGTACTGCCTTCGCCGAGGGCGGGCTGTGAACATGGTCATCCATCTTTCATTCAGCGGTAGCCCGCCCCTAGTTGTAGCCTCAATGCGCGGTTTTTTCATTTTCTCCTGTGCTGGTTGTCGCACAGCCATTATTTATTGACCCGAGTCGAACTTGCGTCATGGCTCACCATAAATAATGATGATTATCATCCTGCCCTGTTTAATTGAATGATCACGATGACAAGAATTTCAAACCAGCGAAATTGAAAAATATCTTTTTCCCTATCATCACAGTGGGTTGTTGATGATGATACTCACACCCACACCTATCATTATGACAGATTAATGTGTCCTGCTAATTGAAGTGCGTTCTTTTTCACCACAGTGTGACGCAAAAGGAGTGCTGGTGTGTAACAACCAGCCGTTAGTATATATATCTGTATACAGTATATGGGATCGCTGAGGTTAACATCGTTGTTTCTTTTTTTTTTTTTTTGTCCTCATCCTTAAACTCTTCTGGGAATCATTTTAGTGCGACACTTCCCTGCATGGTGTCTTTGAGTTATTCGAATGTGACGGAGTCCATCTGTATCCCAGTTCCAGATTGCATGCTAGGTTTGTTCATACCACTGGTCACAACTGGCCTGCTCTTCCGCCAAAGGCGGTTAGGCTTTAACGTATGTATGTGCACACGGGTCTCAGTTTATAGTTCCATTTTGAGGGATTTCTAGGGGAATGAAATAGAAAGCAGTGTTTACTTCGGGGGGGGGGGGGGGGGGGGGATGGGAGGGGGGGGATGGAGGAAGGTGTTACTTCAAACGTAGCAGACGGCTCAGCAGCGCCCTCGGATAACAAGTCTGTGACGCTCAAGCTACTGAGCTTTTTTGAACACGCTCCCACCCAACCCACCTCTCCCCCTTCTGTTAGATATGTTTGTTGTTGTTCCTGTTGGCATCGGCGTTGTGGATGAGTGTGTGTGTGTGTGTGTGTGTGTGTGTGTGTGTGTGTGTGTGTGTGTGTGTGTGTGTGTGTGAAATTGCTAGCTTGTTCTCAAGCATTTCATCCACGTGCTCGGGTTATCCTAAACTTTCTGTTAAAGATTCAAGGACTTTACATAATTCTGAGCGACCATAGAGTATTAATTTTTATGTATGTATGTTGCCAATACACGTA
The DNA here is from genome assembly GCA_028751875.1 of Rapana venosa. NCBI lineage: Eukaryota > Metazoa > Mollusca > Gastropoda > Neogastropoda > Muricidae > Rapana > Rapana venosa. Next base: position 54,071,996 of record CM054135.1, read on the forward strand.
TATTATATATATATATATATATATATATATATATATATATATATATATATATATATATATATATATATATATATATATGTGTGTGTGTGTGTGTGTGTGTGTGTGTGTGTGTGTGTGTGTGTATTATATGTAGCCTATAATATGTATGTAGCCTATGTGTGCATGCGACTTTTTTTTAAAGAATATCATTCAATATTTATATTAATTCAGCTCTAGTATTGATATAATTGGCAGACATATCAACTTCAAAGCAATCGTCTTTCGAAGTAAAAACCAATCAAACGTAACTCTCGACAAATCAAAAACCGGTCTGTTTGCATCTGCAGAACAAACTAGCTAAATATCCTGCACTTTTGAAAACAGTAAATATCCACGCAGCAGCGGCAGCGGGCCGTTGATATTGCAGCATATTGCGTACAGGACAAAGAGGGAACAGAGACGCACGGCTGTGCCAGCGGCAGTTATTGGCGGGACAGAGGGGCGTCAGCTGCGAACTATACAGCAGCACAATAATATCCCTCTTTCCTCCTCCCTCCCTCCCTGCCGTGTCCCTCCCGCTGGGCGGGGAGGGACACCCACACATGCATGCATAAATAATCTACACTGCACGCGCAACGAGAAAAATTGATCCGCGCGCTACTGTGCGAGCTCTATATTCCACGTGCGGTTTTACACCTGGAAGTGTGTGGAGGAGGATGCTGTTGGGGGGTCTGGGATGAAGATGGAGGGAAGGATATGATGACTCATTACCGTGTGGGTGTATTCCCGCTTTGGTTATTTTTGAATGTTGGCCTTGTTGCTATAGTTCTACGTAAAAAACACGGTTGTTCGGTATGGTGCCAGCCGGTGAGATGCGCGTGTGTCCAGCAGTGTGGTAGCCTTTAGTCATCAGTAAGTGATGGTAGATGTTGAATACCTGTGTTGTAATGGTGGATTTGTCAACAGTGAGGAATGTGTCTGTGTGTGGAAATTATCATGTGTTGGGTTTTGTTGAGTCATCATTATGTTTCGGTTTTTTGTCGACTGTCCAGTATGTCAAATTATCCCAGCTTTAAAGAATAGTCTTGTTTCAGTCGTTGTTGAAGTGAATGGTGAATTGGTCAGGTGTAAGCCAGTGCAAGCCTGACATTGTTGAATATTCTTTGTCGTCTCCTTCGGGCGATTGTATTACTTTTCTGTTTGTGTCTCTGTGTCTCTTACACACACAACAGCAATAACAACAACAACAACAACAACAACAACAACACACACACACACACACACACACACACACACACACACACACACACACACACAACACACACACAGAGCATTCACGCCAATGAGTAGCATACATGACTTAAGCGTTTCTTACCATAAATTGTTTTTTTGTTTCGTCTTTGCTACAAACTTCCAGAACTGATGTGTTTTATCAAACATAAGATAAATTACCTCCGTAGTGGCTCAATTCCTGTCACTCATACTTCCTATATGTCTATATTAGCTTTCACGTTTGAAAACTGTGTGTGCAGGATACGCATGGTACGGTTCGACGAAGGCTGAAGCTGTTTCGAAGAAATCCAGAACGCCTCTCTAACTCTTCCAGCCCGTGGCAACTCTCGCCTTTTCGTCGTAGAACAACCAAAAATTTCTGCGATACAAGGAGTAGCACAGAAATCTGGTTTTCATCTCACTCCTAGGCGTATCTGCCTGCTGTCTTTTGGAAGTGTCGTTTCACTTTCGCATTGTGTGAAGTTCAGTAAGTCTTCAAGAGTTTTGATACTTCGTGTGGTGTTTCGGTCTTCCCGCCCGGAATTTGACCTCATCATCCTGTACCTTTGACTTGCCTGGTGGAGTATTCACGTGTGGAGTACTACAGACCCGTGGAGTATTAAAACCCTTCACCCAACAATCGTATATCCTTGAGATCTTGTGCAGTATCGTCATCTAAGGTCGTGGGGAGTATTACTGAGCGATGATGTTGAGATCGAGGTCACCACATTATTAAGGAGGAGGAAAGTAGCAAGCTGTAAGGATGGGGGACCAGGTGGACGAACTGGACGAGCTGTTACCGGCCCACTGCGCCAACGCTTACCTGGACACGTGGGATCGCCACCTGTCCATCGCCTTCTCCAACACAAAAGGCCTGCGCAATGCCCCGGGCGAGAATAACTGCTTCGTCAACTGCGCTGTGCAGGTGAGTCAGTGACCAACACGTACAACATGTATACAGCGTCAGTGTACCTGTTACATTGAGCAGTCAGACCGTTCAGTACTTTCTGTCGTGAATCACCCTTTCTTCTTTCCTCTGTGAAAGTCTACAGTCTACAGAGTGGGCGTGTTGAATGTTTTTTGTTTGTCACGTTTAGTGTTGGTAAGATAACGCCATCTGTGTGTGTGTGTGTGTGTGTGTGTGTGTGTGTGTGTGTGTGTGTGTGTGTGTGTGTGTGTGTGTGTGTGTGTGTGTGTGAATGAGTTTGTGCACGCAGGGTAGGAGAGGAAGGCAGGCATGTGTGTGCGTGTGCCCCCCCCCACCCCCCCACCCCCACCCCAACACACACACTCTTTATGCGCATACGCACATTGTAATAAACACAGTTGGTCTTCAAGAAATATCAAATTGTTATTCAGTGGACATAAAACCTAAAACTGTTAAAAAACAACAACCATCCAACAACATTAAATCGAAAAAAGGCAAACGTTTAGTGCTTTCCTTGCAATAAGAGTGAACAAGGGAGGAGAATAGGAGAGCCAGGGAAGGGGGGAGGGGGGCTGCGAAGTGAAACAACATAAGAAGGCTTGAGAGAGGAGGGTAGGAGGAAGTGGGGTGAGTGAGGCACAAAGCCCAGGAGTATTCATGTCCAGTTGTTGACAAAAGACGAAATGCAGTTCAGTCATCCATTGCAGCCTAGGCAGTGTAGTAGATCGGGGCCTATTGAACAATTCAACCCTACCTGTCCGATTATGTCCCCACTCCCCCCCCCCCCCCCTCACACTCCCTCTCCTTTCTTCAAGCTAAAGGCTCAGTGGCACTCCACACCACTCACCCACCCCCCTAACATCAAAGCTGATCACGCCTGATGAAATCCGGGGGCAGTGGCCCAGAGCAAAAGGGCAACCTGGCTCAGGGAGTGTTGCATGCGGGCGGCAGGGGCCAGAACTCGGTAGGAAGAAGGTTCAGGCAGGTACTAAGCGTTGCCGGCAGGTGCTAAAGCCGATTAGAGCCAGTAGAAAGAGGATCGCCCCAGGCACTGCTCCTCATCCGGGATTGATCGGGCCTGAGGTCCAGGTAGTATAGGCTGCAGGCTTTGTCTGGCGGCCTGACAAGGTTTGTGACAGTTTTCTGGTCGATGAAGCATGTTGCAGACTATGCCTGGGGACATCTGGAAGTTAAGGCCTCACTGTTTTGTTTGCCAAAAACAGATTGGATGAATCTTGTTTGCCAAAAACACATTGGATGAATCTTGTTTGCCAAAAACAGATTGGATGAATCTTGTTTGCCAAAAACACATTGGATGAATCTTGTTTGCCAAAACCACATTGAATGAATCTTGTTTGCCAAAAACACATTGAAGGAATCTTGTTTGCCAAAAACACATTGAATGATACAATAATTATGTGGTGTACAGCCGAAGTAAAAAAAACACAACAACAACAACAAAACCTCCACATCATCATGTGCTTATTGTAGAGGTAGTTTTGTTTTGACGTAAATGACTGCTGTACTCCAGCGTTCTGTCACTCTGGTCCCTTTGACAGGTTGTCGCAAACATGTTATCTGTACGTGGCAGTGTGTTCCCTTCCCCCTCTTTTCCCCATCCCAAACATATGGTCACACTCGGTTCCATCCCAACAGTTTACAAATGTTTGACAAGAGCTGTAATGATGCAGTCCACCCCTCTCCCACAAGCACAGTACACCCTCCCACTTACAAAAAGGTTTAAAGAGGCATTTTTATTCGAAAATATCCTCGAAGTCGGAATGCAGCTGCCTTAAATGATGGGCAAACAGTTCGCAACCGCAAAATGTCACCATTGGTGAACCTGGGAGCTCTAGCCAAGGAACGAAAAAGAATCAGACAGTAAGTATGCAACACGCATGAATACATTCAGAGCTATGGCCTATGATAGTATGAACTTGCAGGGCTAGGGGGCTGGGACTCTCCATTTCGTTAGTAAAGTATGCTATCAAAACAAACAGTGCTTTTATCAAAGACATTTTTAAAAATTCTCTTGTAGCCGATAAAGTCAAGAGTCATTCTTTACAAACTGGGACAAGTATACATGATATCGGCTTGTCACCCACAAATAATCCTACCCCCCGCGAATCGCTATCATTCTCTTCCAGTTAACACTAGATAATATAGCGGCCTTCCGCATAACCAGCTGTTCGCAAACCACGGAGAGTTACGGAAAAGTTCAGCTGATAGAGGTGGAGGGGTTTTCTTAGCTGATAGAAGTAATGTTCACTGCCCGTCACATAAGCTGAACGTTAACGTACTTTGATATTACTAAACTTCTTTTGTCTTGTTTAGCGAACTTCATGACGCTGCAGAAGCCATTCTCCAGCTTCGTTTATTTGATTGAGATATCGAAAATGAAAGCATTGTCTTTAGAAGAAGTTGAGCAATACGGCTTGGGGAGTTAAGTATTGAGGTCATACTACAAGCAACAAGCACCGAGAGAACAGTATTGTACAATAAGAATTATACAACATACGATGTAGCTCTGTATACTATCACTGATGGTGTAAGCTCAGAACAATCAATCTGGCTTACTCTGGCTCGAGAACAAACACGCGGTATGGAACGGAGGGTTTTAAAGCCCTGAATATATATTATATATATATATATATTATATTATATATATATATATATATATTATATATATATATATATATATATGCCGTTACATACCTGTTGATCCCTCCCTCCCTTAATTGTCCTCCCTCCTCACCATATACTGTTCGTGTTGACATAAGGGCTGAACTATTTTCCGTCCAGTGACACGCTTTTGTCAGGCAAAGAGGGAGGTCAATAGAACGATAAATTATTCAGGTATTGATGGTCAGTATCTGATTCATTTGCTGACCATGCCAGAGTTAACCACACAGACCTTTGGTGGGGGAGGTGAGGGAGTTGGAGGTAGAAAGTGAGATGCAGACATCTAGACGAACTGTCACTGTGAAGAACAAGAAAGTTGGGCTGGCCTGAAAAGAAATAATATTGCGTAGAGCGAGATTTCAACTCTTATCTCGGTAGCAGTAGCATCTTGTGCAAACTGTTGCATCGCTTGCATCCGTCATGTAGTTAAACAGTGTGTGTCTGTGTCTGTGTCTGTGTGTCTGTCTGTGTCTGTGTGTGAACGAAAGTGTTTGTGTGGGTGTGTGTGGTGGGTGGGTTTTTTTTTCGTTTTTTTTTTTCTTTTTTTTGGGGGGGGGGGGGGGGGGAGAGCGCGCGCGCTAAACCTTGATAAAATAACTTCACCGGTCCCCTGCATTGTCGATAACATTTCAAGTACTCGATTACGAACTTGCATGGGGTCTCTTGTTTAGTGATTTATCAGTTCTCGAGTGCTTTTTCAGTTGTGTTCAAACTCTCTCGCTCTCCCTCTATCTGTCTCCATGTCCCTCTGTCTCTGAGTTTGTGTTTTTTTAACCAACTCCCCCTCTCTCTGTCTGTTTCTGTCTGTCAGTCTGTATCAGTGTATGTCTAAGCACTTTCTGACATCACTAAGGTTAAAGGGAAAACTAATGCATTGTCATCATAATATCCAAACAAAATCTTCAAATGCATTACAGCACTGTGCCTTCTCTATTTATCTGATTCAGATAAATACGTGACTGGAAAAACAAGGGGGGGGGGGAGGGAATGTTCGTGTGAATTAGTTAGGTCGTATTTGTTGAAAGAAAAAACAAAACAAGAAAAAACACATCAAGAAGGTAATATTTTGAGGGAAAAAACCCACTATTATGTGTGTGTGTGGGCGGGGGGGGGGGGGGGGGGGGGGGGGGGGGGGGGGGGGCAACACTTTGCATCTAAGTATCGACCGTCTTTTGCAGTAGGAGGCGTTTTCCCTAGTTGCCTCAATAGGCTTGTAGACATACATGTATTCATGACATGTCCATCATCAGTCATCTCACTACAGTACAGAAGATGGGTTCTGGGTCATAAACTGTCCTACCTGTCCCACATAGCGGTAAATTATTTTACGTCTTCGGAGTGGTAAAGTGATGTATAGGGCATTAAGGACAGGGTCATCAAGTTTACTGGGACACGAACCTTCCTGTATCTGTCTGTCTGTCTCTCTGTCTGTCTGTCTATCTGAGTATCTCTCTGTCTGTCTGTCTGTCTGACTCTCTCTCTCTCTCCCTCCCTCTCTCTCTCTCTCTCTCTCTCTCTCTCTCTCTCTCTCTCTCTCTCTCCTCCTCCCTCTCTCTCTCTCTCTCCCTCTCTCTCTCTCTCTGTGCGCGCGCGCGTGCGTACGTGTTCGCGCGCGTGCAATAAGATAATTTCCTTACCGAAAAACCGTTGGGTTTTCTCCCTGGCCCGCTTCTGCCTCTGTGGTCCATTTTATTGCCATCTCTCTCGTGTCTGACCCGTGTGCTAACTGTCGCTGTCTTCCTTTGACTCCTCACTTCTCGCTTGTCAGTTCTGTCTAGCTTGTCAGTTCTGTCTATCGCTGAGTCCTCTCTTTCTTCTTATAGTTACTCTCTTACGGGTCCATCCCATCGGCATCGTCGTCGTCGTCATCATTATCATCACCATCATCATTAAAAAAAAAAATTTCATTCTTTTATATCTAGGATAATGGAATAAGCATTTATGGGCTTTTTTTACATCCAGTCCCCGTGTGTATGCGGTTTTGTAAATTCTGTCATCTGTTCCCACCGACACACAATGGCCTACTCTTACGAAAAGCGGAACAGGATTTAACGTGTACGCAAGATGTTCTGCGTGCGTTCGCACACGGGGCCTCGGTTTATAGTCTCACCCGAGGAGTTTGACATTCAGTTCGACTTCATCATCAGTGTGTGTGTCACTTGTCTCTGTTATTGTCTATTTGTCTGTCTCTGTGTCTCTATCTCTGTCTCTGTCTCTTTCTGTCTGTCTCTCTCTCTCAGTCTCTATCTCTCTGTTCCTCTATTCTTTGTTGTTGTTGGTAGATTTTTCAAGTGATTGCAAATTTCCGTGGGGCCTGACAATCAGGGGTCTAGTAGTACTCTTTCAACTATGTTCCCCTCCACCTCCTATCTTCTCTCCCCCATCTCTCTCTCTCTCTCTCTCTCTCTCTCTCTCTCTCCCCTCTCTCTCTCTCTCTCTCTCTCTCTCTCTGCCCCTCTCTCAGTCTCTATCTCTGTTTCTGTCCTCTGTTTTGTGTTGTGTGTGTTGTTGTGTGTGTGTGTCACTTGTCTCTGTCATTGTCTGTCTGTCTCTCTCTCTTCTCTCTCTCTCTTCTCTCTCTCTCTCTCTCTCTCTTCTCTCTCTCCTCCCTCCTCTCTCTCCTCTCTCTCTCTCTCTCTTCTCCCATCTCTCTCTCCCACTCTCTCGGTCTCTGTCTCTGTTCTGTCCTCTGTGTGTGTGTATGATGTGTTTGAATGTTGTGTGCGTGTGTTTGAATGTTTGTGTTGTGATGTGTCTGTGTGTGTGGTGTTGTGTGTGTGTGTGTGTTTGTGTTGTGGAATGGTGTGTGTGTGTGCGTGAATGGTGTGTGTGTGAGTGTTTGATTTGTGTGTGTGTGGTGAATGGTGTTGGTGGTGTGGTGTTTGTGTGTGTGTGTGTGTGTGTGTGCGTGAATGGTGGGTGTTTATTGTGTCAGTGTTTGATTTGTTGTGTGTGTGTGAACTGGGGTTGTCGTGTTGTGCAATGTTTTGTTGTGTGTGCGTGATGTGGGTTGTGTGTGAGTGTTTGAATTTTGTGTGTGTGTGAATGATGTGTGTGTGTGTGTGTGAATGGTGTGTGTGAGTGTGAGTGTTTGATTTTGTGTGTAGGAATGTGTGTGTGTGTGATGTAGTGTGTGTGATGTGTGTGTGTGTGTGTGTGTGTGTGTGTGTGTGTGCAGTAACGTCACACTCGTGTCTATATTTAATTTCTTGTCGCCCGTGTGCCTTGCCCTTCGGCTCTCGGTCGCCCTCCTCCATCCCTACTCCCCCTTACCCCCACCACACCTTTCACTTGTCTTTCAACCTCCCTGCACCCCCCACTCCCCCCCACCCCCCCTCCCCCCTCCACAAACCACACAACACACACCCCCCGACCACACTACAATCATCCCTTTTCCACCACACACCCCCCCCTTCCACCCCAGCCCCCTTCCCATCCCCTGCAACCAGTCAACCCCACACACACACACACATCGACACACACACGGGACAGACACTCCACAGCACACATCACACTAACACAGCAAAACCTCAACACACACACACCACCACACACACACGTGCCATTGTCCTCTGTGCCCACTACCAGCCCCCAACTGTTTGTTTTTTTCCCACTTAAATTGTCTCTTCTCACTCTCTTCTCACTGTCCTTTCCTACAATATCGATCCTAGAATTTACTAGTAACCCTCTTCCTGTGTAGGTTTCTGTACATCTGTACATGATGTATGTCCCTTTTTCTCAGCCAACACCCCCTCCCTTCCACTCCCTATTTGTTGCCTTTCCCACTTCCCCTTGAGTAGCCAGGGTTCAAACCGGTTGGAAATGGGGACATTGGGGAGGAAGAGGGGGGGGACAGGAGTGGCTGTTTTGGCGACCGTGTTTGACATGTATAGGTGACAGAAAAGCCTTTAAACACACACACTCGCGCGCGCTCAAACGCACACGCACACGCTCACAAACGTACACACGAACGCACGTGCACACGCACGCACACAAAAACACACACACAAAAACACACACACTCTTTCTCTCTCTGTCTCTCACACTCTCTCTCTCTCTCTCTCTCTCTCTCTCTCTCTCTCTCTCTCTCTCTCTCTCTCTCTCTCTCTCTCTCCACTCTCACCCACACACACACACACACACACAAGGCGCGCGCGCGAACCCACACACATGTGAACACGCCTGCGTACACACACACAAACACACATTCTAAAATCTTGCACGCACACATTCACACATATTATGAAAGGTGCGCACACAGACAGCTGATGACACACAGATAACATAAAAGAGAGAAACTGATGCTATCTTTGATAGACTAGCCTTCAGTAAAACAAAGAGAATGTTTATTAAAGCACACACACACACACACACACACACACACACACACACACACACACACACACACACACACACACACACACACACACAAAAGACACAGAGAAATTAGCGAGAGACAGACACAGACACAGTATCGTACAATGTTAAGTGAAACGTCTACCAGTAACTGAAGGACTTTGAACTTTACACCTTTTACTTTACTAGTGACTTCATGACATTGGCATCTCAGCTTAGACAGGCACCCGAACATAAGGACTAAGATATCAAATTAAATTAACTTAACGAAATCAGTTGTGCCCACTACAATCATTCTGAATTCAGTTGTGCCCACTACAGTCATTCTGAATTCATTTGTACCGATTACAATCATTCTTGGTCAATGACAAGTATGTATAATGCAAGTTGTTGGATAAAGGACGACTCGGGGAAACCAACATTGGACTTTCAACTGGTGTAAGATAATCTGTGCCTGCAGCTATTCACCGAGTCAAGACCACAGACGATCAGACCAAGAAGCTTTAGTCGTGTACTAATCTTCCTACAACTGGCTAGAAAGCCACCGCAGGAATTCAGGAGGGTTTCTTTTTTACGACACCGATTTGGTGTGTGTGTGTGTGTGCCCAGAAGTGTTCTTATCGGGCTAAGATCACCAGGAATGAAATAAATCTCTGGTGGAATGTGAGAAGAGGAATGTCCTGATGGTCAGACGGTGTGCTGGTACATTATGTTATAATACTATACCTGCGCACTACTTTGCTGTAGATGTACACATTACAGTAGACTATCCCAGTATTGTTACTTGATAGTCATTTGGGGTATTTTTTTTCTGTTGTTTTCCGCTCTCTCTCTCTCTCTCTCTCTCTCTCTCTCTCTCTCTCTCTCTCTCTCTCTCTCTCTCTCTCTCTCTCCCCTCCTCTCTCTCTCTCTCTCTCTCTCTCTCTCTCTCTCTCTCTCTCTCTCTCTCTCTTTCTCCTCTCTCTCATTCTCTCTGTCTGACCCCCCTCCGCTCTCTCTCTCTCTCCCCTCTCTCCCTCCCTCCCCTTTCCTGTCTAACTCGCAGGTGCTGTATACTAACCACAGGGATAGGGGTACTATTTTCACTAAACCCTCCCCCCCCCCTCCCCCAAATAAAAAGAGAACAAAAGTAAATTCTGGTATGTCTTGCTAACCGTAATGGAAACCAAAATAAAAATGTTGGCATGAGTTTTAAACCTCAGATTTCAGGTTAGCACAATTATGACCTGTTAAAAAAAACATTTAAAAATCAAGTTGTTGTAATCAGCCAAACAAAGCGCTGAAGTTTTCATCAGAACTGACAGAATGAAAGTTAAAGGAAGACCATCTTCTCCTTATGTGATTCAGTCCTTGTTTTGAACGATCGAAGGACTATCAGATGGATGAAGTTACACGTGTGTGATTAAAAGGGCATGAGCTGGCAGTACCAGAGAGTCATAGTCAGCAGTAGGCTATTTCTCTGCTCCACTGTTTAGGCAGTTTTATCCATTGTTTCACTCTCTCATCCATCTCACCACGATCCCTTCCGTCCGTTGATTCATAGAATAGTCAGCCATTGATTTCTCATCGACTGATTGCTATGTTGTAATGTATTAGGCATTGTATCGGGCCAGGAAATGCTGTGTGTGTGTGTGTGTGTGTGTGTGTGTGTGTGTGTGTGTGTGTGTGTGTGTGCGTGCGTGTGTGTGAACTCGAACTCGAACTCGAACGATTTATTCACAAAAAGGCCATTGGCCCATACATGAAGGGGGTTGCCGAACTGCTTAGGTTTTAACACATACGCACACACACACACACCACACACACACACACACACACACACACACACACACACACACACACACACACAGACCAACATGTTACTGTATAACACAAAGTCAGCTACAAAAATATCACTTAGGATAACATTATCTCTCTTATTCTGAAGGCTTTACACAAATATAAAGTGAGGCTGCGCACAACCTCAGGATGACTTGATGCCAGGAGTAAACAGAGTCTAAATAAATTAGGCTGTCTACTATATTTAACAGGGATGTAGTTCTGCCTAACATCCTCAAATACTGGACAGCACAAGACAAAGTGTACTTCATCCTCCGGAGCTTGCTTACATAATGGGCATAACAGCCTGAGGTCGTCAATATCATGTTCTCTGTATCTGAATTTATGAACATTTATATCTGATACACCAAGTCTAAACTTAGACATTATTCTTTTCAAATGTATATCAATATCAAGTTTTAGATAAGGTTTGACATCATGCGAACTTATAAATTGTCTGTACATTTGAAATCTTTCACTGCTTTGTATATGATTACTCCATTGCTGCCATCGGCAGTCAATCAATCTTTGCCTGAAAGCGTTAATAAACTCTCTACAATTTCCGACTCCTCGATTGAGCCAAACAAATCCAAACCCGAGTTCACACAAACAGGTACGTATTTGTGTTGCCCAGTTGTTTTTCCCTTTGACACCTAGATCATAAAGCATCTTGTAGGATTTAAAAGGTAGCCTGCTCTCATTCATATGCAGAATCTTAATCCAATATCTAATGCATCTTACAGCAGCATTAACAGAGAGAGGGTATCTATTAGTTTCACTATAAACAAGATCATTAGGTGTACGTCTATCTAAGCCTAAAAACTGCTTTAAGGCAAAGAGGTGTACTGATTCACAATGTGTTACAGCTGCATCCAACGTGCGTGTGTGTGAGCGTGTGTGTGAGTGTGTGTGTGTGTGTGTGTGTGTGCGTGTGTTAGTGGAAGGTGGATTTGTGAATGCAAGGGTGTGTACGTGAGAGAGTCAAGTTCAACAAAAACACTCTCAAGTTACAACTCTAATACGTCTTGGCAGTCACTTGCCTTTTAGATCAGGCAACGTAAACAGTAGCCCTAAACAAAGAAAACGAACTGACAAAATACACACACGGCTGTAACTCCCTTTACTCTGCAGACATCTAGCTATAACTGGAAAAAAAAACCCAACCCAGCTGTCATTCAGGCCCGCTGTACGCCAAGACGACAGACAATGATATGAAACCCCTTACTGCAATAAAGAGAACATAAAAACTGGTTAATCCGTGAACATACAGCCACTCCTCTATGCAGACGTGGTCATTGCGCATTTATTAACAATTTCTTCGACGGCGGTTTCCGGGTCTTTGTTCCATTTTTGGCTTGTAACCGGCATGTGGGGAGAGGGGGGGGGGGGGGGGGGGGGGTGTCAGTCGTCAGGCATGTTGGGTTTAGCACTGTCAAAATAAAGGAGCGATGCGTTTCGTGCAAGTCTTGGCGCGCGAGTAATGTTCCCGAACTCCACCCCTACCCCTCCTCTTCTTCATCATTCTTTCTTTTTATTCCTGTCCTCTTGTTTTTTCCCCCCAGCCCTTGTTTTTCAACCCTTCCGGATATTCTGTCTCAGAGCTTTTAGTTCGGGTTTCAAGTCAGAATTTCTTCTTTCTTCTTCTTTTTCTTCATCAGCATCTTCATCATCATCATCTTCATCTTCTTTTTGTCCTCAGTCATCCTCGTTTTCTCTTCATTCTTGTGCAAGTCTGCATACATCATTACATGTCAACTTATACAGTCGGTTTTAAGATTCACTCGATTTTTAACACGATTTGGCTTATTTATTTATTTGGTATTTTTTATCGCCCCCCACCCCCCCACCCGCCCCTACCTTCCAGGTTGTACTTAAACGTTGATATAAAACTCGTGTTTTTAGTACATTGTACATTCTTAAGGCGTCTCTCTCCGCGTGTGAGGGGTTATAAATACATTTCTAAAGAATTTTCCAAGATTGAAATCAAGCAGGAGCGACTTGGCGAGTATACCGTACTGTCGTGACTTGCCAAACAACAATATGAAGTTAAGAATCTTTGGTGTGTTCATACTAAGTGTTATGTGTACATTCTATGTGATGATATTGAATGAAGGGGTGTAAACATCTACAGATAAGCTGACTTGAAAATCTGTGTGTGTGTTTTGTTCTCTCTTTCTCTGTCTGTTGTCTGTCTGTCTCTCAGTCTCTCTCTCTGTCTCTCTGTCTCTGTCTCTGTCTCTCTCTCTCTCTCTCTCTCTCTCTCTCTCTCTCTCCTATGGGGCCATAGCCATTATTAAGACAAGTGTGGATATGAACATGAAACCATTTCATATATATCCTCTTTCTTTTTCTTTTTTTCAATATATATCCTCTTTCCTTCACACACACACCAAGAAAACAGAGACAATGTCGCTCAATGTGAACATACCAGCCCCTGTGAAAGTGAATGGAACTGACCTGCGCCAGACAGACAAGTTCACATACCTTGGCAGCAGCATCAAACCAGAGGGCGGCACAAAAGAAGACATCCACAACAGACTGGGCAAGGCCAGGAGTGTGTTTAGGGAGTTGAACAATATCTGGAGATCAACTAAGTACAGTACCAACACCAAGCTGAAGCTATACCAGAGTTTTGTTGTATCTACGCTCCTGTACGGTTCTGAGTGCTGGAGGATGACGGAAGCGGATCTTACCAAACTTCGATCCTTTCACACCATATGCCTCCAAAGAGTTCTCCGGATCTTTTGGCCAGAGAAGATCTCCAATGAAGACCTACTACGGAGCTGCAGGCAGGAAGACATGGGAACCATCATCACCAGACGACGGTGGAAGTGGATTGGGCACATCCTCCGAAGAGACCCACAGTCAATCACAAGAACAGCATTGCACTGGACCCCAGAAGGAAGGAGAAAGAAAGGAAGACCAAAAGCAACGTGGAGGAGAACTGTAGAAAGTGAGATGAAGGCCATGCAGCATTCTTGGGGATCAGTGACTAGGTTGGCCCAGGATAGACAAGAGTGGAAGCGCTTTGTTGCTGCCCTACACACCACTGGGTGTAATGGTTAATGATGATGATGATGATTCCTTCACACACGCACATGCACACACACACGCGCGCGCATGCGCGCACGCACACACACACACGTGACTTGAGTTGGTAATATTTGACAAGATCAAGAAGTCTTGTCTCTTGCTCAGACTCGCTTTTGAAATTTGAAATGCTTTAACAATCGCAGAAAAGGCTTTAAAAAACAAAATCACAAGCAAAAAGAAAAGCCGTTGTCACTTGATTTTTATATTGTATAAACCTTGTCATCCATGCATTGGGGTAATAATGACCAGAGGAAATTTCCTGGGTTAAACCGATTTCTCTCTTCTCGAGAAGATTTGAAGTTTTTGTTTTCGCGAACATGGCAGTTTCTCATGACCTTCCTGTTTCTTTTATTGCAGTATCAGTTTTCAGTTGGTATGACTTGACTTTTTTTTTAAAGCATCAAATGACTCCAATCATCAAGATTATACACGTGTGCGCTCGCGCGCGCACCCGAGTGTGTGTGTTTGTGTGTGTGTGTGTGTGTGTGCGCGCGCGCGCGCCCGCGTCTTTCTGTGTCTGTCAGAGTTGTGTGTCTGTACCTGTGTGTGTGTGTGTGTGTGTGCGCGCCCGCGTCTTTCTGTGTCTGTCAGAGTTGTGTGTCTGTACCTTTGTGTGTGTGTGTGTGTGTGTGTTGTGTGTGTGTGTGTGTGTGTGTGTGCGCGCGCCCGCGTCTTTCTGTGTCTGTCAGAGTTGTGTGTCTGTACCTTGTGTGTGTGTGTGTGTGTGTGTGTGTGTGTGTGTGTGTGTGTGTGTGTGTGTGGTGTGTTGTTGCTGTGTACGTTTGTTTGTTTAACTGTATTTGTGGGCGTGCCAGCTGTAGTGAAAAGATAGACATTGAAAAACGATTTGATTGAATCGACAGAGAGTTCCTTTTTCCCTTTAAGATATCTCTCTCTCTCTGCCATCACTTTCCTCATGCTGACTGAAGACACTCACTATCAAAGAGTAGCCATGCCTTCCCCTGTCGGACCTTCCTCTGTGGGTTGTGCTGTTTCGTTTAGTCCCATTGGTATTCTGTGTGGATCGTCTCTCTGCTAGTACACTAGACTTGTACAGAATTCATTGTGGTCTGAATTTCCGGATGGCACAAGTTTCTGAGCTGATATATATATATATATATATATATATATATATATATATATATATATATATATATATATATATACACACACATTCGGGTGTGGTTTTAGAAAATTTAGCAAGTGTTATGTAAAAAGTATCGAGACTGTATTCTAAATATGGAACTAATCCAGTTTGTATTGAACGTAAGTGCTTGATATTAGTTATTACTTTGTTTGTTTTTAAAAACAAAGTTTATTCAGTACGAGCAATGTGAAATAGGCAACCAATATAGCAAGAAAATAACATCAAGCTAAACACTATTTTTAGCTCTTTCCCATATAAATCAGTAGTTGTGCTTATGTAGGCAAGTAAGAGTATATCGTGTGTATACTATGTGAACGAAAATTAATAACGTTTTCATGCACCCAAGCACCAACGAAAAAAGTCACCGAAGATTTATTCAGAAAGTAGGTACTGTGATTATTTTCTGATGTCCTTTAGAAGTTATCAAATTACTAGCTAGGTAGGCTTCCATATAATTATTATATGGTTTCACAGTCTAGGGGATTTAGCTTGAGTGTAGTAGATGTTGATGATTACAAAATCCGATGTGACTTAGCAGGAATCATCTGGACTGTAGCTCCCCTGTCTGGTTGAACATTTAGTATCGGGCTCTAGTACTGGATATTTTAGTGTAGTTTAAGCGAAAGCTGTCAGGAGTGCAGTTAGTATCTTTCCAGTGACGTTTGAGAGGAATTTAGAATAGAACGTGAATACTAAGTTTTCCATCGTTTTTATTTATGAGGATTTATATCTGAGAGGGTAGGTTTGGAGAATGGCGGGTGATTAATCATGATTGTTGATCGAAGATTCACGATGAATCCCTCCGGCAGTGAATGAAGGAATAGTGATACCTATTATTCTGTAAATAACGAAGATGGAAAAAGGCCCAGGGGGTAAGGTCAGATAATCAGTGCTGTTTCAAGTAAATGCTGTTGCTATTCATTTTCCATTGTCACTCAACCAAATGGTCAGTTTTCCTTCTTGGTCTGTTCATGATTACTACAGTCCAGCCGACCACAAAGCCCCTATAAAAATAATCAATATGAAAGGGCAGTAATGATAATAGCGCGGACGTTAATAAGTATAATGAGAAACGCGAAGGCAAACTACAGAGCCCATGCCCTGTACTTTACTGGGCAGTGGGAAGGAAGCCAGAGGTAGGTGAACACTGAGCAGAGTAAGTCAACAATCAAGACCAGGGATCGCAGAGCCAGCGATTGTTGTTAATCCCGTTTCCATTGATCATTTATTGATTTTCGAGCCGTGACTGCCTCGGGCATGTTGGTGCATCAGAATTAGCTGCCGTGTTCCAGCAGTCGTTATGCCTCCTCCCCACCCACTACCCTCCTCCGGGCCTCAGGCAATTTCTTTTTCTAGTTATGTGGTGACGGCAGTAGCTCGTGCTGTTTTATCGTTTGGTTAGAAGCCCTGTGATGCCGTCACGAAAGTAAGAGAGGACTAGAAATTGGAAGGCATTCATCATTCCCTGACGACGAGCTGTGCTGCGCAGAATGTCAGCTTCGGTGGTTTAAAGGTAACACACCCTACCAGACAGCGTTAAGTCGAGGGTTCGATCCCCGTTTGAATACGTACCCCCCTCTCCGCGCTCCCCCCCCCCCCCACCACCACCCAGCAGGCACTTGCATGCTCCCCCCCCCCTTTCCCCCGAATCCACAAGACCATGTGTAGAGGTCTGGATGCTAGTCTTCCAGTTTAGACGATAAACCGAGGTCCCGTATGTAACACACATTTAGTGCACATAGTCCCTAGCAAAATTCTGTGGAAAAAGACACTTTTATAAGGAAACAAATAGGCATACAGGCAGGATCGAGAGAGAGAGAGAGAGAGAGAGAGAGAGAGAGAGAGAGAGAGAGAGAGAGAGAGAGAGAGAGAGAGAGAGAGAGAGAGAGACTGCTGTATCTCTCCTTGGGGAGAACAGTCCACATTTTAGGTAGAGAAATTTGCAGTAACTGAAAGTGATATACAATACAATACAAAACAGTACAATACAACATAAAATGCTGTGCAGTCCAGCACAATACAGGCTTCACACAGAATGTTCTGTGTGTTCCTTAATGACAAATATTACGGAGTTTTCTCTTATGTTCATGGCTTCACAGTCACACACAGAGTATTTTCTCTCCTCTGTGATGACAGGTTGGTTCACAATGCCTTATCTCTCTGTCCATTCACATGCCGCACGTAGAGTATTCTCTCTATTCATTGATGACAAGCTTCGCAGAATCATCAAACGTATTCTTTATAAGCTGGAGAGAAACTCGGGTAGAGTTTTGTTATTCAACGGGGACAGGCTATTCATAAAACTTTTTGTTATTCAACGGGGACAGGCTATTCATAAAACTACGTGGGTATTGAATGATTAATATGCGTCGACCGAATTACAAACGCCAGTGTAACAGATATTCGTTCTGTATTGATTTGCAGTTTATTACACAGTGTACTGGACCGCCATCACACGTATTTATTGAAAGCAGTTTGTAGCTCGTTAATTATAGAGTGTTCAAGGGAGTATTTGTGTCTTTGTTCATCTATTGGTGACAAGCTTTATGCAAGGGAGCGACATGCTTTTGTAATCATTGACAAGTCGATAAGAGAGGGGGAGAGAGAGAGGGAGAGGGAGGAGAGAGAGAGAGAGAGAGAGAGAGAGAGAGAGAGAGAGGAGCGAGCGAGAGAGAGAGAGTGTGTGTGTGTGTGTTTGTGTGTGGTGTGTGTTTGTGTGTGTGTTTCTCTTGCTTCTCTTCCCTTGTCGGATTTTAAAGATGCATGCTTCCTTCCTGACCCCGAACCGCTGTGAAAAATGACTCTGTCGCTTGACATGACCCACATTCTGGCAAATAGCTTCTTGTCATGAAGACTAAAGTGTGTGCATATTTATATAGACACTATGACAGGTTCATGTTGACACAGAGCTTCACTAGTTCAGCCGGCAGGTGTCAATAGTTCCTGATGTACGAGTAAATACAGATCTATCCCTTTCACTTCCTTTCTTTGTGGGCTTGGCTGTCTTTTGTGTGTGTGTAAAGTTTTTTTCTTTCTTTTTTGTTGTTGTTTTTGTTTTGTAGTCGTCCTTTGCATATAAAGTGCTGGTAAGTGCAACAATGATATAGATAAATTTCTAGGTCTGTAATAGGCTGTGAATGTGTGCGTGTGTGCGCGCGCGTGTGAGCGCGCGTGTGTGCGTGCGTGCGTGCGTGTGTGCGTGCGTGTGTGCGTGCATGCGTGTGTTAACTGTTGTTAATGTCTCTTTTTAAAAAAGAGGTTGAAATTTATTCTATACCTGCTTTCCGAGTCGCTAGCTCGCTTTCTGGAACAGGGATCCAATGCAACCCAATTCTGTCTTACTGCTTATGTCCCCTCCCACCACAGAGGCCATTTCAGGGATGTCACCTCGTTGAAATTTAAATCTCTACATGGATGCAGAAAGGAGTATCACTTTTATGTAAAACCTTACAGATCGGTGCCTCGTTGTCGGTCTACTCTCTGTGAATGCTATTCTTCTGCAGGCTTTGATTGAACGTAGATCGTCTTTCTTTGGTGAATATTCAGTATTTTCAGCTAAGGAATAATGTATTTTTAGTTTGTCCTGAGTCGAGGGTTCCCCGCCACAAGACATTCGATGTTGACTCTTTTTCATGTTATATTTACATCATTCAGCTTTGTTCCTTCATGTTAATACTCAAATTCATTCTCTCACGCCTGCAAGCGCGTCCACACACACAAACACACACACACACACACACACACACACACACACACACACACAACACACACCACACACACACACACACTCTCTCTCTCTCTCTCTCTCTCTCTCTCTCTCTCTCTCTCTCTCTCTCTCTCTCTCTCTCTACGCCTCTTCATAAACTATTAGCTCCCACTGTGCTTTAGAAGGATGCAGATACAGACACGTTTCTTTCTCATGCTGCGTTTTTTAATCGTGGCTTAAACTTTAGCGTCTAAAGAATGTAATTACAGCCACCTCTGTACAGCGTTAGCGAAACGATCGTACGGCTTCTTTTTTTTTTTTTAATCTTATAAAAGAGTACGGCGAAATTGGAAACGTAAAAAAAAAAGGAAGATGTCAAACTTGTTTGACAAGAAACTGTAGCTGTTCGTAAGATTTAATTTTAGATATATTTATATACAACAATTAGAAGGGATTGGATAAAGTTTAAAAAGGAACACCCTCCCTGCACCTTCTCTTCAACCCTCCCCCCCCAAAAAAAAAAAGGAGTAGAAAAAAAACCGCTTTAATTCAAACACTTTGTAGGCGGTTATTCAAATCCAAATTGCATGCGTGGGAGTACGGGTTGGCGTCTGTGTGTGTGTGTGTGTGTGTGTGTGTGTGCATGCGTGCATGCGTGTGTGTGCGCGCGCGCACACACACACACACAAGCGCATGAAAGAGAATGTGTGTATTTGTGTGTTTGAGTATTATATATATATATATATATATATATATATATATATATATATATATATATATATATATATATATATATATATTGTGTGTGTGTGTGTTTGCGTGTGATTACCAAGATCAGTTAAAATTAATGTGTAATGATTCATCATTTTCGTAATGAACTGTCGTCTGTGAGTGGGGTAAAAACCCTGAATTTCGAATTCAAGGAATCGTCATTTACCTATGTTTCAGGTGTTCTGGCACCTGGATGTCTTCAGGCGGAGCTACCGTCGTCTGTCTGGCCACACCTGTATGGGCAACTCCTGCATCTTCTGTGCCCTCAAGGTCAGTGCTGCCCTGACCTGTGCTGTCCTTTCTTTCACAGCGGTAGCAATGTTGTTGTTTTTGTCTCTCGCATTACATAACACACTGAGGCTCTGAGGTAGGGTCACCTAGTCCGAAAAGGTGATATTTATATTGCTTAGGATAATAGACACGCGTGCTCTGACACTGAGGTCGATCCGCTATGATGCACCGCTGTTATCCACCCAAAAAATATTCATACATCTGAAAGCTTTGCTGGCAAGATTCCTGTAAAGTTCAGCAGGGGCCCCGCTGTTTGTTACAGAAATAAATTGATCACTATACTATGCAGACAGGGAAAGAAATAATGGGTGGCGCTGCACTTGTGGTGACAGGCTCTCTCCCCGGGGGAGAACAGCCGAATTCCACGCAGAGGACTCTGTCGTGACTTAAAGTAGTTTACGGATAAAAGACACAAATGCTTTTGACAAATGATATCAGCTAAAGAAAACAATACTGTAAATAGTCATATTTTGCTGTAATTCATTTCGACTGATAGAATCTATTGTTTGCTTTTATGAGGAGTGTATCGGGAAGGAGTTGCAGACTTTCCGAGTGAGAGAAAAAGAAACATTCATAAGTATACTGTTTTCGGATAAGGAAGAAAAAAACCCAATGTGTCCGTGTATATGAGAATATTCATGAAAACAGAAACTCAGACATGAAGAGACAGACAGACAGACAGAGGGGGTAGTACTCAGTCTTCTTATGTCAACGTAAGCTTTCACTCCAGCAGTCACCACTAATCCACATATACACATAAATTCTCAACAAACCTTTCTGCCAAGCCTTGGGGGCGACTTTTACCTGAATAGCCTTTTTTCACCCACTCAGCTGTACAGGTCTTCGTACTCGACTTCAATAAGCTTCTAAGAAAACTGGGAGAAAAGGCAACTGGTTGACTGTGAAAGAAGAAGAAAAGGAGCATGGCTTGAAAGAGGAGTTCTAAGTACTTAATAGCGAGCTTGACAGTTCGGTTCCAGAAACAAGACTTGTCCTGAGTTCTCCCTTATCTCCTTGAGGAGTCGTGGCACTGTTGTGAAATTTTCAGACAGTGCGTCGTGGGCATGCTGAACCTGGCGGAGCCCATTATCTCCAGGTCACAGGGTGCATGCTGGGTATGCCCCTGTCGTCCACGCCACGGCTACAGCTAGCATTTTCTTCTACGAAAGGGGGATAGTTTGTTTTCACGTGCGCGCAAGATGTTCTGGGTGCATTTGTACCCGAGATTTTGACTTAAAATTTCATCCAAAGAACTTTCAGGGCAGTGGAATCAGTCCCAAAGTACCCCCCCCCCCCCCCCCCCCCCCCCATTTTTGTTTTTTAAAAATTATATTAGTTTGAAAACAAGTGTCTAAATCGCCTAGAAGTGAAAACTAAGTTGTAACTCTCTTAAACAAATTAATGGGAAGAAAAAATTCTTCAAGTGGACGCCTCATGGGAGATGCCCTTTCGATGAGGACCCCCCACACCCTCTGGAGTTTACAATTTACAGTTTCGTTTGCAATGTCGCACTTAGGGAGAAAGCAGACCAGTATGGCTTGCCCAAGTATTGCGATTTTTACCCTCCACAAGCAGTGACTGTGACGACATCAGTGCACAGATCGTTACCAGCCATGCGGAGATTCCGTCCCTTTTCTTTTCCCCTCCACTCTTCTGGTTCTCGGCAAGATGCAGCGGAGCGTAACGATCAATAGCGACCCTGAACCAAATCAATAGGTCGACAGACACGCAGACTCAACCACCGTAGCGCACGTGCCGTACACACGCTAGGGAAGAAGGCAGGCGTGTGTACGTTAGGAGCAAGTATTCATGGGAAATTCACATGGGTCTAAAATCTATATTCTGATTAAAAAAAAAATTTTTATTTTTTTTTTGGGGGGGGGGCTACGAAAGAGCGGGGTTTTTTTTTGGTTTTTTGGGCATACTAAGAGTTCATTTTCAGAGATTATTTTCACGGAAGAAATTTTTGCTTTGCATTTGACAGAGAGGTTTCAATGAAAAGAGTGATTTTATGTTGAAAAGAGCAATTTTAGGTACGACTGAGAATATTTGTGTGTTATCAAAAAAGTCAGCAAGAACCACACAATCAGGCTGAGTACGACAGTAGTCATTTTCGTCATAGAAAGAGTATGTATTTTGAACAAACACTTTTTTCCTGCATTAGAATGATCTTTTTGACTGACACAACTGTTCGTCTGTGATCCAGTTATCTGTTTTTAAATTATCATGGACTGACTGGTGTATGAGAACTGTATTTTTAGCGTAATTTGTCTCCTTAAAATCGATAACATCACCAGAAGAAAGGGATTGTTGGTCTTTCTAACTTCTTTTCAATGCCAAAAATTCTTTTCCTGATGAAAATCACATTTTTAACATTTACACTTTATGTTTGTCTACATAGTGGTAAATAAAGGGACTTTGATTAAGGACAAAGTTGAGGGATTCCAATCAAACCGCATGCATGCATATATATATATATGTGTGTGTGTGTGTGTGTGTGTGTGTGTGTGTGTGTGTGTGTGTGTGTGTGTGTTGCAGTAATGATGCTATGTTGAGTAGCACAGCCTGTTTATTAATAACTGTTTTTGATGTGCCTCTAGACCCCCCACCCCCACCCCACCATTT
>CM054135.1:54099663-54127163 GCA_028751875.1 Rapana venosa
CTGCTGCTGCTGCTGCTGGGACTGCTGCTGCTGCTGATGCAGTTGATCCACAGACAGAAATCTTGTTCACTGAACATCTGTTGTACTAAACTTGTTTGCAGTCAATTGGAAATGGCTTCTAGCGTTACTGGAGTTCTTGTGTTGTTCGATGGTTAAAGCTGGTTGTGGTGTATGTCTTCCAGGGCTCAATCGCGTGCCGATCAGAACAGGGACGGAACATCTCTCTCTGACCGCTTTGGCCTTCTGTTACGGAGAGCCAGTGCCATGGGCGACGTCCGTAACTGTCCCGTGAGTGACTGTCCGGTGTTTTCCCTTTGAGTTTTGGCTGTTTCTGTTTATCCTGTAAGTTATGTGTTTGTCCTGTGAGTTTGTCTCTGTGTGTCCTGTGACTTATGTCTGTCTGTGTTTGTCATGTGAGTTTTGTCTGTGTTTGTCCTGTGAGTTTTGTCTGTGTTTTTCCTGTGACTTATGTCTGTCTGTGTTTGCCATGTGAGTTTTGTCTGTGTTTTTCCTGTGACTTATGTCTATCTGTGTTTGTCATATGAGTTTTGTCTGTGTTTGTCCTGTGAGTTTTGTCTGTGTTTTTCCTGTGAGTTATGTCTGTCTGTGTTTGTCATGTGAGTTTTGTATATCTGTGTTTGTCCTGTGAGTTATGTCTGTACATGTTTGTTATGCGAGTGATATCTGTCTGTGTTTGTTCTGTGAGTTATTTTCATAGAATGCCCTGTTGCTCCTGTTTGAAATCATTTTTGTACAGTGTTCAAGCCTGTCGTGTTGTCCTGCAGGTCGTTTTTACAGTGGTCGGTGATTCATGTCTGTATGTGATTGTTGTGCATGTCTTATATGTCTGTAGTTGTCCTGTAAGTAAAATCTTCTGTAAATAAATGTCCTGTAAGTGTGTACATTCAACTTGACTTTTGGGATACATGCATGTAACATGTCCTTTGAGTTTTATGTGTCTGTAATGTCTCTTTTTAGCTGGGGGGGGGGGGGTGTGGTCAGTAAAGTGATAATAGCGTTGTATACTTGTGTAAAGTGACCTACGAGTCGGTATGTATTAGTGAGTCATGTCAGTGTGTTATGTGTACCGTGAGTCATTGATTTTACCACCAACGTTAGGTGTCTCTTCATTTTGTCTACCGCCTAGTATATCTGTTGCTGTGTCTCTTTGCCCCAGTTTCTTTCTCTCTCTCTCTCTCTCTCTCTCTCTCTCTCTCTCTCTCTCTCTCTCTCTCTCTCTCTCTCTCTCTCTCTTCTCTCTCTCTCGCTCTTCTTCTCTCTCTCGCTCTCTCTCTCTCGCTCTCTCTCTCTCTCTCTCTCTCTCTCTCTCGCTCTCTCTCTCTCTTGTCCTAAAACAAAAACTAATGGTGTCTGGTTTACCTTTCTCTTCAGGCCAGCTGTGGAAAGCAAGTTCAGAAACAGAGGACGCTGTTAAATATTCCAGATGTTGGTAAGTGTGTATGTGGGTCAGGGTGCGTGCGTGTGTCAGTGTGTGTGTGTGTGTGTTTGTGTATGTGTGTGTGTGTGTCCTTGCATGCGTGTGCATACGTGGGCGTACAAACACAAACAAGTATCGTGTTACGTACACGTGGTGGATTTTTCGCTCCGTTTTGTTTGCTTTGGGTCTGATTGAAAAAGCCATGAAAAGGAGTGTTGTATTGCATGGTCAGTTTTGTGACTTTTGTGACCGTATTGTCTACATGTGCATGTGAGCGTGTGGTTGTCTCACCTGTATGACTCTGTGTGTGTGTGTGCGTGCGTGTGTGTGTGTGTGTGTGTGTGTGTGTGTGTGTGTGTGTGTGTGTGTGTGCAAGAGAAAGAGAGGCAGCGCGTGCAGCATGCCAGCCTCATATTGTATGTGCGTGTGCGCGTGCGTGCGTGTGCGCGTGCATGAGTGCGTGAGCCTACTCGACGCATGTGTGTGTGTATGTGGATGTATGTGTGTGGTTTGCCTTCATGTCAATAAGATGTGTGATGTGCGGGTGCACAAACCAGTCAGCAGTGTATGAGTGGTGAAGACATGCTGTTATGACTGTGTGTGGTGATCTGTTTTTACAGTGAGCGTGGGTCTGGTGTGGGACTCTGACCGTCCCAGCGAGGAGATGACCACGCAGGTGGCCAGAATACTGGGCACCACCATCGTCCTCCCCGATGTGAGTTCCCCTCCCCTACCCGAGTCTGCCTGTAGATGTGTTTGGCTGGCTCTATCTCTGTTTGTCTGTCTGTTTGTCTATCTGTCAGTTTCTCTTTCTCTCTCTCTCTCTGCCTGTGGATGGTCCTGTCAGTTTCTCTGTGTGTGTGTCTCTCTCCCCCTCTGTCTGTCTGTCTTTCTGTGTCTCTGACTCTGTCTCTCTCTGTCTCTGTATCTCTCTGTCTCTCTCACTGTCTGTCGCTCTCTCTCTCCCCTCCCTCCCTGTGTATGACTGTCTCTGTCTCTGTCTGTCTGTCTGTCTGTCTCTCTCTCTCTCTCTCTCTCTCTCTCTCTCTCTCTCTCTCTCCACTCCCACGAAAATGTGATAAACTATATCGTAGTGTCTTAACTGCCAGTTCAATGTTTGCAATGAACACACTTTCTTCAACGCAAGGTAAACTAATAACATTTACATTTATGCCACAGTTGTTTTTTTTAAAAAGGGAGTCACATCATCTGGAGGCTCTTCTTGGGCGAAACAAATTTGAAAGGGCTCTATCCTTTCGTGAATGTGGTGTGTGGGGGGGTGTGTGTGTTGGTGTGTGGGAGTGTGGGTGTGTGGGTGGGTGTGTGTGTGTGTTGTGTTGTGTTGTGTTGTGTGTGAGAGGGAGAGAGCACGTACGCAGAGGTGATTCTTTTGCTTCAGAGAAAGCCCATGATAATTTCTGTTTAGTGGATGACGCAGCGATATTGCTCTAAGGGAAACAATTTGTCATTAATTTGTTCAACATCGTATAATTATGACCTGAAGGGAAACGAAAGAGCGGTTGACTCCTCCCTGTTGATTTGCCCATCTGCTCCTGTTGAACAGTGCATCTTTCTCTCTCTCTCTCTCTCTCTCACTCTCTCTCTCTCTCTCTCTCTCTCTCTCTCTCTCTCTCTCTCTCTCTCTCTCTCTCTCTCTCTCTCTATCTATCTATCTATCTATCTATCTATCTATCTTGGTTTCTTAAGTCATATTTTTGGAACTGATTTTTATTGTGGTAGTTGTGGGTATACATTAACATTTTGGTTTTTATGTGTTACTTATCTTTCTCACTAAAATACTAAGCAGTTTGGCAACCCCCCTTCATGTATGGGCCAATGGCCTTTTTGTGAATAAATCTTTCGAGTTCTCTCTCTCTCTCTCTCTCTCTCTCTCTCTCTCTCTCTCTCTCTCTCTCTCTCTCTCTCTCTCTCTCTCTTCTGTTCTGTCTTTGATCTGTTCTGCTTTGTCTCATTGTACAAACATTGCTGCCGGTCATTTCATTTCGCATGCAAACCGTATTCATTAATGTAGTGTTCGAATGCAAATGAACACACCTTTAAGAACTCTTTAACAATATAGAGACACAAGCAGGCACATCAGACTGAATATAATTTGGGGGAAGGAGTGTTAAAACAGGGAAACAGATGTATGAATTAGAAGGAAAAAGAAGCATTGAAAGTCAGTTCAGTCATGTGTGCCCAAACCCTTACCTCTGTGTGTGTGTTCGCGCGCGCGCGGCGCGCGCGTGTGTGTGTGTGTGTGTGTGTGTGTGTGTGTGTGTGTGTGTGTGTGTGTGTGTGATATCTTCAGTTTAACGTCTATTCACATTTAGTGATTTTAGACGTGTGGTGTGTGTGTGTGTGTGTGTGTGTGTGTGTGTGTGTGTGTGTGTGTGCACACCTCATGTGTGTGTGTGTTAATTTTTTTTAACCATTTTATATGCCCGTCAGTGTTGTAGTCTGTAATTTCCCTTCATAAGATGATTGAAGCATTGTTGACTTGACTTGATGGTCACGCTGTGTGTGTCAGATGTTCCACCACGTGCACACAGACCCGAACAAACTGCCCTGCCTGCAGCTGGTGGCAGTGGTGTGTTACTACGGCAAGCACTACTCCACTTTCGTCTTCCACTCCAAGCTCAAGACCTGGATCTACTTTGATGATGCCACCGTCAGAGAGGTCAGTCAACGCCATCTTTTTATCCAGTTATTTTGCTGTTTCTGTGTTTAAAGACGTTTTCGTGCACCAAGACGTTTTTGTGTACAATGACGTTTTTGTGTACGGTGACGTTTTTGTGTAGGCTATTTCAGATTTTCTCCCTGTTACCTTTGGTAACTTTGGTCTTTGCAAGATATAGCGCTATATAAGTTCCATTTATTATTATTATTATTATTATTATTAAAAAGTGTATAGAATATAACAAATTCCTGCCTAACTTGACTTGAGTAGTTACCCATAAATACAAAAAGTGTATGTACTGTGTAGAAGTTTCATTCGGGCTTTACTCAAGCATGCAAGCAGTTTGGTAAAATGCATGTAGCATAACACCAGTTCCTACGAATTTATGACATTGCACGCTTGCATCCACACATAAGCGTACACGCACACATACACGCGCGCGCACACACACATGCACCCGCACACACACTTCTTTTTTTTATACGATCCAAGACCATTTTTCTACCCATCTGCTGCAATGGGATGTTTGTTTTATTGGAAAAAAAAAAGCATGTTCAAATTTCTGCCCGATTTTATTTAGAGAAAACCGTAAATGAAGTAATATTACACATATCTGCGGCACAAGTTTCACTCGAGCTTTACCCAAGTGATTTTCTGCAAGTGAGGATATAGCTTTAGACCGAAACCTTGCACGCGCCAGTGTGACTGACTAAAATCGATGATATTTAATGTGTGTGTGTGTTTTCATTTCCAGATCGGGCCCAAGTGGTCAAACGTAGTGGACAAGTGCAGCCGGGGTCGGTTCCAGCCTCTGCTGCTGCTGTACGCCAATGACTCGGCCGTCCCTATCTCTGTGGACACAGCGCCACAGAGACGTGTGATGGCTGCTGGCTATAGTCCTGGTAAGTTGAGGTCGGCGGGTGTGGATGGAAGGGGGAGTGTTTGGCTGGGTGGATGTGTGTGTGAAGATGGGTGGGTGGGTAGATGGATGGATGTGTGTATATGTATGTATGTGTGTGTGTAAGACAGGTGGGTGGACGGGGTGTGGTGTGTTGTGTGTGTGTGTTGTGTGTGTGTGTAGTGTGTGCAGAAGCGCGGCACTTTTTGTTGTCCCCATTTATGTTTATTCTGTTGTGAAGTTAATGAGAGAAACGAACTCTAACCACACACACACACACGACCAGCACGCACGCACGCACGCACACACACACACACACACACACCACACACACACACACACACACACACACACACACATCACCTCTCAAAACCAGCATGCATTCTCTCTCTCTTTCCAGTAGGACCCCCCGATGGCAGCGAGAGCAGACTGGACCGGACTCACGACAGCATCAAGAGCATGGGCAGCAGCTCCAGACACCCCACCCCGAACCCCGACCACCCTTCCCAGCACGGCGTGAGCCTGGGGCCGGCGGCTCTGGACGACACGGGCCGCGATTCTCCAGCCAGACTGGGCAGGGACCACATCCGCCAGCCCAGCTTTCTCACCGCCGTAGCTAAGGACAGAACAAAACAGGCCGACACTGCTGAAGGGGCGGGCACTTTACCCGGAGGTGCTGCTGCCTACAAATCCAACGGCCGACGTCCGTTGCTGGACGGGGGTGCCAACTCGGGTCACCTGAACCCCATGGTTGAAGAAGGCGGGGACTACCATGACTACACCCTGTCCAGCGGGGGTCAGTATCGCAGACCGTTGCCCGTGGAGGCCAAGAAGCCGCTGCCCTTGCCTCCCAATCTTTCACGCGGTGCCGATGACCCGCGTAAGGCCGCCTGGAAAAAAGCGGGAAGCGGCAAAGACATGAGCGGGGTGGACGTCGTCAGGTATCAGGTGGACCCCAACCGCTCGCACAGAAGCACACCAGACTTTACCATGCAGCAGAGTGGGGGGAACTGGGCGGGGGGCCAGCACGTGGTGGTCAAACCCACGCCCACGGCGCATGCAAAGCGGGACTCCTTGGAAGGCTCCTCCATGACGCCTGTGCAGTCAGGGCTGGCCACTCTGCCCCGTCAGAGGGGACATGGTCACCACGGGGAGGCGGCCTCACGCCACCCGTCAAGCTCCAGTCATCGGGAAGTGGCTCAGCTGTCTCACCGCTCTGTCCACTCCAACTCATCCCTTCACTGCCCCCTGCCTCCAGGCACCCCTCCCCCTGAGTATGATTCGGTCATTGGCGACCCCCACCCGTCTCACACCCGACAAACCTCCACATCCTCCCAGGCCAGCTCTTTGCGCAGCTCAGTGTCCATGGGAAACCTCCACCAGCTGGGCTCAGGAAAACTGTCAGAGAGCCAGCAGCAGTCCCGGAACGTGAGGAGTGACAACCTCTCCTCTGCCAACGTCCCGCAGAGGCCTGACAAGGGACAGCTGGAAGTGAGCGGGGAGAGGGAGAAGCCGGCAGACAAGTCCAGGCAGTACATCGACCGGCGCATGGTGGAGACCATCCTGAAGCACCAGGGCGTTCACCGAAACGGGTCCTCCTGCAGCAACAGCAGCGTGGAGTCGGACTCTGTGATGGGAAAGCTGATGGCGAAGAAGTCGGCCACGTCAGCACTAAGGGTGGACATCCCTGCAGACACGGTCTCCCTGAGCTCGCTGAAGGACTCCGGCTGTGGGAGCAGTGATCGCCACAGCTCCAGTTCCACAGGCAGCGGCAGCGTGGACCAGTTCCCCCAGTATCTGCTGAACAAGAGCATGATTGTTCCCAAGTCCATCAATGTACCGCATCAGGTCAGTTGTCTTTCTTGTTCTCTCACCTTCATTGTAAACTACAGTGTTCTCTACGCATTTCTTTTGCAGCTACATTTATGCGTTAGTGAATATTTATTTCATAACATAATTCTGTTTAGAACTTGGCCATTCCAGATATACTTAAATTCCAGGTACACTTATTTAAAAAAATCCAGATACACTTAGCATTGAAAGCAAGCCATTAGGTAGTCAGAAATTTTATCATTGCATATTTTTGTGTATTATTAAACACACACTCAAGATTTCACTCACACACACTCCCACACACACACACACACACACACACACACACACTACTTGCATACTATGACAATAGACACAACATTCAAATTTAAAAAAACCAACAACCACACACATATACCACCATCACCACCGTTACACCACACTTCTCCAAAATCCAGTAACCTCACCTCATTCTTCAAGCATGCTAATAAACCCACCCATCCCCGTTGCAGACGCCGTCAGACCACCAGACCGCTCCCTATTCGGGCAAGGGTCAGTCAGACTCTCGCGGACCCTCCCCCGACCCGGGCAGGGTGTGGTCGGCCACGAGGGGGGTCCCAAGATCATGCACCCCATCAAGGAGAGCAGCCAGGAGGAGATGGTGCAGAGGACCTCCCCCACTGAACCCATCGGCACGCAGAAGTTCATCCTGGCTCCCCCTGCCCCCCAGCCACATGCCGCTGAGGCCAGGCCTCCTCCCATCCCGCCCAAAAGTGAGTGTGACTGTTGGGGTGGACGGTTGGGGGTGATTGGTGGGGTGGTGGTGGGGGGTGTTAAGGGTGTTATGTGTGTGTGTGGTTGTGTGTGTGAAAGAGTGCTTATATAAGTGAGAAAGAGTGATATATTATATATATATAATGTGTGTGTGTATGAGTGAGAAAGAGAGAGAGGGGTGGGGTAAATGTTTGTATGTGATGTGATTGTGTGTGTGTTGTGTTTTGTGTGTGTGTGTGTAGACGTGTCAGTGTTTGTGATGTAGGCTATGAGTCAAGAGTGTATTGTAGGCTCTATGTGTGTGTATACGTATGTGTGTGTATGTTTGTGTGTGTGTCTGTTTCTGTGTGTGTGAGACAGAGGAGAGAGAGAGAGAGAGAGCGCACATACACAATCATACATGAGTGTGTTTTTGCGTGTGCGTATGCTTGCGTATACGTCTTTTGTGTTATAAAAGGAAATTACATGACAATGCAGGGCAATACAAATGCTGAATTTATTTTTCATTTTCCCCACCAGATTTCGCCCAGTTCCAAATCATCAAGTCGTCTCACTCACAGTCCCCCACTCCGCATGACAGGGAGTCTTCCCTGGATAATCTTATCAAGGAAGGTGAGTTAGACCTCATTGTAGTGGTATAAACTCGGTGTGTCTGCAGGTATGTGTGTGTGTGTGCTTCATTTGTTTGTTTGTGCACGTGTGTATCAGAACATTTAAAAGAGTACACAAGTTTTTTGCTATACCCATTAACGATGATGTTATTCTAAAAACTAAGGTTCTAATGGTAGACATGACAGATTCACGCAGAAAGTGTTCATTTGCCAAAAAAAAACAACAACAACAACAGAAAATGGCTTTCCTTTTTCATCACCAGCTGTTTATTTTTGGACAAATTTTGAACAGAAAACTATTCCATCATCGTCATTTTTAATGTTATCATCATCATCATCAACCATTACACCCAGTGGTGTGTAGGGCAGCAACAAAGCGCTTCCACTCCTGCCTATCCTGGGCTAACCTAGTCACTGATCCCCAAGAGTGCTGCATGGCCTTCATCTCACTTTCTACAGTCCTCCTCCACGTTGCTTTTGGTCTTCCTTTCTTTCTCCTTCCTTCTGGGGTCCAGTGCAATGCTGTTCTTGTGATTGACTGTGTGTCTCTTCAGAGGATGTGCCCAATCCACTTCCACCTTCGTCTGGTGATGATGGTTCCCATGTACTCTTGCCTACATCTCCGTAGTAGGTCTTCATTGGAGATCTTCTCTGGCCAAAAGATCCGGAGAATTCTTCGGAAGCATACAGTGTGAAAGGATCGAAGTTTGGTAAGATCCGCTTCCGTCATCCTCCAGCACTCAGAACCGTACAGGAGCGTAGATACAACACAGCTCTGGTATAGCTTCAACTTGGTGTTGGTGCTGTACTGAGTTGATCTCCAGATATTGTTCATCTCTCTAAACACACTCCTGGCCTTGCCCAGTCTGTTGTGGATGTCTTCTTTTGTGCCGCCCTCTGGTTTGATGCTGCTGCCAAGGTATGTGAACTTGTCTGTCTGGCACAGGTCAGTTCCATTCACTTTCACAGGGGCTGGTGTGTTCACATTGAGCGACATTGTCTCTGTTTTCTTGGTGCTAATACGAAGCCCCACTTGCTGTCCGAATGTTTGGAGTCTGCTGGTCTTCTCCTGGATATGTTGGTGTGTGTGTGTGACAGCAGCGCCAGGTCATCCGCAAAGTCGAGGTCGTCTAGTGTTGAGAACAGGTTTTTAATGTTAAGTGTCATTTAAATGCCCATAGTAGTGATTTACCAGCTCGTACTCTTGGAATAATGTGTGTTATCGTAGCGGTACGCGGTGTGTGCGTGCTTTTTTGTTTTTGTAAAGCTGCTTTGAATTTCATGTTTATAGATGTTGTGCGTGATAATGATCATAATGGTGATGATGATGATGATGATGACGATGATGATGACAACGATGACGATGATGATAATGACAACGATGATGATGAGTCTCTTCATGCCTGACTCAGTACTCAGTATTGTTGTTCTAAAAAATAAGATCCATGCATGTCTGATCCTGTGCATCACTGGCTGTGTGTGTGTGTGTGTTACAGAGACCATGAGCAGCAGTTTCGTTTCCCTGTGCAAGAAAGCGGACGTGCTGATGGACAGGTGTGTCATGGCGGAAACCAAGCAGGACGTGTCCTCAGCCCTGCACTGCGGGGAGGGAGCATTAGGTCAGTGACCTGTATCATTTGGGGGGGGGGGAGGTAGGAGGGTGGTGGTGTTCTGGGGTTCGTTTGAGACTTCTGTTGTTGCTGCTGCTCTGTGTTCCCCCTGGTTTGTTAACAACAAGAAGTCTACAGATTTGGGGATCATTCACGTTGTTTGTAGCTTAGCTGATCAGAGAAGCAGTACTGTAGCGTGTTCTACAGCACCTTGGTGGTCACCCAGAATATGCACTCTGGCTCGCTCATCCCACCTGGGAATCACTGAGAGATTGAAAGTTCATTTGGTGAGAAGTTTGTATGTACGACTCTTTTTAAATACCTTGCCGCATAGGCAGCCGTACTCTGACTTCAGAGAAATTCAGCAATGTGAAATGATATATGTGTTCAGGTTGCCTGAAGGAAGCCATGACCCACAAAGAGCTGAACAGCAAGGCAAAGGCCTACCTGCAAAAGAAGCACAGCACCTGTCTGCTCAAGGTGCGCTCTCTGCAGAAACGGGCGCCAGCATCACGGCAAGAATCTCACTCCTCTGGCATTGGCTCTGACATCACCTCGTCTGTCGGCAACAGGTAGGTTGTGGTTACCTGTCGTTACTAGGCTTGTTTGTGTATACAAAGGCAGCAGCATCTGTCTCTCCCGGTGAAATGAAGTGGAGGTAGTGTGTTTCTGAAAATAGTTACCAATAGGTATAATTTACTGTGTGTGTGGGTGTGTGTACTTTGTGTCATCAAAACAGCTTTAAGTTTATCCCACAGCAAATAGATAATAATGATGTATAGTTATATAACTTTTTTTGCCACCTAATAAATGTAAACTGTTTCTTTTTAAAATCTGTTTATAGGCTTTGTCGGTGACAAATTCTTCTGAAGAAATAAACCACTTGAAAAAAAATCTTTTAACATCATACTGCTGCGAGAGTGGTCAAATGTTGGAAACAACTTTTTTCCTATAAAAATCTTTTAACATCTTACTGCCGCGAGAGTGTTCAAATGTTGGGAACAACTTTTTTTCCGATAAAAATCTTTTAACATCATACTGCCGCGAGAGTGGTCAAATGTTGGAAACAATTTGGTTGTGTTTGATATTTGATATAGTAAAAACATATTTTGCTCATAGTTATCTCATTTGACACTGTATGCATACATGTCCTTTGAAAGCCGTATTCCTCAACACCAACAAGGCGTTTTCACCATGTATGTGGGTTTTTTGTGTGTTGCTTCAGCAGGTCCAGCATCACCAGCAGTGACTCTGACCTCAGTGACCAGGTGCTCAAACACAGCAGACAGATGGGCAGACCGGCAGCACCACCTGTGCCCAGACCTCGCCTGGCTCCCCACCCCTCTCCTGTCCCCCAGCCAAACATGGCCAGAGTCACGTGCGGACAGGGGACTGTTCACGTCCCACAGGGACAGGCTGTGGACAGCCAGAACAGCTATCGCAGCAGTGTGAGCACCGTGGACAGTCAGGACGGTCACCATGACCCTCGTGGTCCTCCCAAAAGAGGATCTCAGCCTCAACCTCAGCCCGCAGGCCGAGTCATAGCAGAACAGACAGTTGTAACAGCAATCACCCCCTCAGAATTACAGTAGGACTGATAACACGGGAGGCGCTACCACGCCATCCTCTCTGATGTCAGAGTACGTGTCTGTGAGCAGTGTTAGCGGGGGTGACAGTTCAGCAGACTTGTACGGTACTCTGCCCAGAACCAAATCTAGGAAACCTGGCAGTGAGACTCCAGCCAGTGCAGAGATGTACCAGTCTTTCCTCAGCAAACAGAAGTTGCTGCAGGCAGAAGTGTCGTTAAGTCAGCAGTCTTTAGACAGTGTGAGGTCTGACACAGGCTCTGATGCCGGCAACAGAATGAACAAGACTCAGATTCGGCAGCTGCTGCAGGACAGCATTGTTCAGCGCCAGTGGCACCAACCTAGCTCTGTGCACAACCATCCCATGCAGCATTCCTCTGCTGTGCAGCAGAGCAACTCATCGCAGCAAACGGCTTACAGATCAGTCAGTCAGTCAGGTCAGGGTGTCGGACACTATGGACAACAATCTGCACCGTCTGCTGCATCACAACGTTCCACATCAGCGCAGCATTCAAGCGCTTCCTCTCATGTGTCCCAGCATCAGCAAAGACAGCCCCAGCCCCACACCCCAGGCTATCAGCATGCTTCAGTGTCGGAGCAGGCAGCAGCGGTAGTGCCAGGCTCTAAGGCGCCACCCCCTGGCACAGTGTCTGCAGGACGACCCAGGACCCCCAGCTGCCAGGCAGCAGCAAACGCTGGCTTTTCTAATCCTTCCAGCGCCTACACCTCATCCGCCTCTTCACACTCCAGCAAAAGCTCTGCCCCACAGAACGTGGCCAGAGTGATGCCCTACTCCCATCTGATGGACGGCCAGCCCATGCGGTGTAGCGGCAGCAGCTACCTGGTGATGATGCATCCTTCTCAGCAAAACCCTCCTGCCTCAGCAGCACGTGGGAACCAGGAGCATTCGTCCTCAGGTTCACAGCAGGCTGTGGCCCCTGCCTCCAAAACCCTGACACGATCTGCTTCCCAGTCTGATTGTCGGACACTGTCAAACAGAGCACACGCCCCTAGCTTGTCAGGTAAATGTCATATTAACCACCAGTTGTGACTGTTTCACATGTTGATTCACTTGAATTTTGGGTTCTAGCACGAGAGTAATACTTCTTACATCATAAAAGTGCATTTTTCTTACTGATGACACAGCAAAATTATATAGCTATATGGTTCTGTATTGTTAAGATTGAATTGGTTGCTCTGTGCACATCTTTTGTCTAAATGAGTGTCAGTTTGAAAGTTAAACCAATTACATGTTCTCAAATAATGATAAACAAGCACTCTGTAACTGATGTTTTCTTTGATATATTTGTCTTTCTCTGAGTGCTGACATTAACAAAAACTAACATCTTGAATACGTTTGGTATCAGTTTCATAAAACTGAACTCTGCTAACAGCTGGCTTGGCATGTCTAACCTTCCCATCACCATCTTACCTGTGCAGATCAAGGCGCTAGTTTCTCTAACTCAGCGTGCAAGAAATCCAGCTCTGCTTTGTCTGTTGCTGTAAGTACTAACTTCATCCCATTGCAACAGCTGCCTCATTTCTTCTGCTTGAATGAATGAATGAATGAATGAATGAATAAATCATTATTTTGCTTAAAACGTCTGCTACAAACGTTATCGCAGCACTTGTTTCTTTTCTTCTTTTTTTTACCGCTTAAATTTTTGTTACTGTATTGGTTCAGTCCCAGCTGTGACTCGACTGATCGGCTGCATTTCATTCCAACCCCCTCTCCCCACGTCGTCAACATCACTTCATTTGACTACATCAAAAGCAGAAAAAAGTTGCTGTGTGCTTGAATTGCATCCCTTTGCTTACCATGAAAGCTTTGCTTCTCTGTCTACTGCTTGATTTCCAGTATCCTTGCCTCTTCTGTCGCTTGCATCTTAAAGCTTGTAGAAGAGAATGATTCAGGTCAACAGAAGAAATGTTTTTAAAGCATTGATGAAAGAAATGTTATCTGTTTGTTTTTTAATGGTAATATAGAATATGCCTCAGTAGTAATTTCATGTTGGTATTTGTTACATCTTCCACAAATGTTCATACTGGAAATTATGTCAAATTTTATCTGGAATAATTGTTAAAGTACATTTTACATTGACCAGTATGCCTACCTTTTCGGTTTTGCTGTCTTTCTTTATCTGTGAATATTCTTTTTGTCTACAAGAAGGGAGAAAGAAAGCTCTGCATGTATTCATGTGTAGGTTGGGATGGTTTCATTTAGAATCCTACAACTAGCAAATGTGAGTAGCAAATACGCTAGTATCATATTACCCACCTTTTGATATGTACGACTGTTTATTGGTTAAATGATACAGAATGAATCAAAAGTGGCTATTGGTATATTGTCATCTGTTGGCCTGCTTTTTTCTCCAAAACTCTGGGAACAAACATATTAATAGCCATTTATCTATCTGCAGAACTGCAATGAACACCCACACACCCCAGGCAGCCACCATTCTCCACAGAGCTCTCCTTCAGCCAGTGATGGACCTCACACTGAAGCGGCCGACACCCCAGTCAACGTTCGTTCTCTGCTTTCGCGTTTCGAGAGAACAGACGTGGTGAACAGCCAGACACCCTGCCCACGGTTAGCACCCAGCCACCCTCATCAGGGTCATCTGAAAAGGGACTCCGTCGGCAGGGCTTCTGGGCGTGCTGGCCTGCGGAGGACACGCAGCAAGTCAGAGTCTTCCTCCACCAAGCCCAAGTCGGTCCTGAAGAAAACCAGGATGAAGAGCCGACCTCGGAAGTCTGTGACGTTTGCCGAGAGCATTGCTCATTTTGCGGACTGTGATGATGATGCCAATTCGGGTTACGAGTCGGCCACAGAGCTGAGCTCTTCCCAAGTGACTGTTGACAGCCGTTTGAACTGTAGTGACGATGAAGTGAGACTGAGCTACCAGGGGAGGTTATCTGATTCTGAACTGTACGAGAGTACCAGCTCCAGCAGTGACGATTGCCCGGAAGAGGAGGAAGAGACCTGCCGTCTGTGTCACAGGCGGCGCAGTTCCTCGGGGCAAGCATTTTGTGCTAAGTGCAGTTTCTACTTGGCCAAGCTGAATCTGAATTAGTAGATCTGTCGGACAGACTGTTAGTACTAACAAATAACATGGCAATAATTGTACAGAGCAATAACGAGCTGAATTAACTGAACAACATGCTGAATGTCCATGAAGTGTTTTAACATTTCGCTGTACAAATTATGCATTCATCTTCAGTTGTTTACTTTTTTTTCTAACAGATCTTTGTTCTATGGCTGACTGTTCATGGCAATGTATATTTTGCTGTTGACCCGATCTGTGCATTCCCAAATCCATGCTATGCATTATTTGCAAACAATATGCAGTAGATTTTCCTGTTTGCAACAGTCCTATCTAAACTAGAATTCCGTTGAACTGCATGCAGTCACAGGCTTTAGAAAGCCTTATGCATAAAGAAGACTGCAGTTCAATTTGTTGAGCATTCGCCTTTCTTGCCATGTGATTGCGTCAATTCTGTCCAGTTTACAGTCTGTATTTCATACTCACTGTTGTCAGCTATCATTTTTCCAGATGTTGAAGTGTCCATTTACTTGGGAAAAAAGCAAGTGATTGTATCGACATTCTGTCCATATGCGGATGCCTTATATGTTAAACGTATGTGTGTTTTAACAAAATTGTTGAACTGATCATTCCAATGACTGGAATGCTTTGAAGCTGCACTGATCTGCTGTGTAGCGTGGTTTGATCTCTAGCTGAACTGTCTGAAAGAACAGCTTCTTTGCATTTTAATATCATTCAGCAATCTAAGTCAACATAACGTATGATCCATGAAGTCCGTCTCAAAAATATCTTAATGAGCTAATGTCTCTGTTCTTGGATCAATGCAATCAGCTGCTGTCATATGAAATGCATGGTGTCTTTTTATAGTCTTTATTTTTTAAGTTTTGTTTTCATCAATGAAATCTAGATTGTGTGAAGTCTGCTTAATAAAAAATAACGTTCAAAGTTTCTTTGCCAATGATTATTCAACATGTCATGCAAAAACTTTGGGCAACAAAACTCATGCAATGATGTAAAAAATTTCTCCACTCGCAAAGATATTAACTCCTTAAAAAAAACACCTGGAAACTTGTTTTGTTTGGCCAGTACCATAAATTATTTTGCACATAAGCTGAACTAGCACTACTTGCAGAAACGCTTTTGAAAAAAAATGTGAGCATAGATAATGATTTGTTCTGCATTGCCTTAGTGGTATGACTAGTATAGCTGTTGTGATGAGCAGTCTTTTGTACAGCTGGGAGAAAACTACAATTATTTATCATGGCCATCCATCTGTTAAAAGTCTACACCATCCAACACCATCAGCCTTATGATGATGATGATTATTATTATTATTCAAATGATAATTATTGTCTCCTTGATCCAGCCCTGCCAGGCAGCAAACTGTTGTTGTAAACGTGATGAGTTGTTGCTAGCAAGCCGTCGTCATTACATGTAACATGACTGCACTGTTGTACATAGTAATCTGTTAAAGCTTTCATTACACACATTCTGTCCAGCATGCTCACCTCGATATAAACAAGTTATTGACTGTGGATTTGTGAGGGCTGATATTTTTTTAATATTGTAAAAGATGTCGGGTTGTACAGAAAGGATGTATCAAAATTTTTTCTCGACTGTTAAGCTGCAAATGGCGTTGATCGCTAGCAGCCAGTGAACTATTGCGAATGTTGTTTGTTTGAATGAACGAATGTGATTTATGAATTGCGTAAATATCTCCACAGCCATAGACCTGATCGCACCACTGGGAGGGTAGGAAATTAAAGAGAGGGTAATGGGAATGGATATGAGACAGGGATATTTGCAATTGCCACAAAGAGAATCATCACACACCACACACAACACATCATAACACACGTACACATACGTTACAAACTTAAAAGCAGACGTGTCAGATGAACATTTCATTCCTTATTAACAAGCTAGAAACAACTGAGAAGGTTTTCAGCAATTTACAAACCGTATTTGTGGAGTCTGTTTTCATGGAAAATGCATTCCACCTGATTTTTGCATGATACATCACGGAATACAGTCAGACTGCCACACGAGATTCAGGTATTGTTACCTGCAAAGGGATAAACATTGGGCCTACAACTCCAAATAAAAGAACAATAAAAACGTGGCCTAATGTGAAAATTTCTTGGAGAAATAATCTTATCATGTTCCCTCAGCCAATATAAAACTTTTGGGCTCGGGAAAGTATTTGAGGCGCTGTCAATGTTAAAATACAACAACTTGACCTTACGGTGTTTGTTTATTTCACAGGCGCCCCCCACAACTCCTGGCTAATTCGTCCAGTCACAGATTTACATTCCAGTTTATTGTTATCTTGTATTTGACTGTGCCTTTTTTTGAAACTGCAATTTATCCTGTTGCAAATGATTTTTTAGTTGAAAGCCTATGGCAGACAAAATTTTGTTTGCTAAAAATCGACATGCACATGGATTATTTGATATTCATTCTGAATGAAATTGTGTGTGTAGTGTGTATGTGTGTAGGGTGTGTAGTCTGTGTGTATGTGTGTGTGTATGTGTGTTGTGTGTGTGTATGTGTGTGTAAGAAGATGAAAGATGAATCTCTTGAAATGAAAAGAATCTATTATTACTACTGTAAAAACAAGATGAACTTTAAAAAAAAGTGTCTTTATTTCATTCCATCCCTGTTTGTGAAAAACTGAAGAATGCATTGTATATAATAAGAAATACTTGGAAATTCACTGGTTTTCTGACTGATTGCATATGCGTGAATGTGAAAACTATTGCATCGGTGACAACTATTGCACTGGTCATTAGACTATCTTATCAAACAATACCAGTAATAATGCGGTTACATTTCTCAAACAATTCACACGAGAGTGGCAGGGAGCCGGGGAGGGGGGAAGGAATGCACTGTGCATTTTCAACAATCTGCAAACAGATCATTTTGACACTGAAGTCCAGTTCATCAACATGCAACGTGTTGCAGCATAGTCTGCCGATTGGTTACTATAGTTTTACTTCGTATGAC
Organism: Rapana venosa; assembly: GCA_028751875.1. Classification (NCBI taxonomy): domain Eukaryota; kingdom Metazoa; phylum Mollusca; class Gastropoda; order Neogastropoda; family Muricidae; genus Rapana; species Rapana venosa. Next base: position 54,117,123 of record CM054135.1, read on the forward strand.
GTGGGCAATACCAACAGGACAGAGGTGAACCAAAGGAAACCTTTACAAATATCATGAAAATTCCTTCTACACGAGTGAAAACTTTAGGTCTCGAACTATGCAGTGCAACGCGTTTTCACTCATATGACAGACAACGACAATTGCTGTCTGAACGTTCCGCAAAGAAGAAGAAACTATGTGGTCTTTTGTTAAGGGCAGGAAATGGTCATAAATTCAACTCTCTCTCTCTCTCTCTCTCTCTCCTCTCTCTCTCTCTCTCTCTCTCTCTCTCTCTCTCTCTCTCTCGCTGCGTTTCTTTACCAGGTGGGGTGTGTAGTGTCTGGTGTTCTCCTGTGCTTGTTTGTAACTTTGCAGGAGATCTGACTGCTCACCTCAGCTAACACATTCCGACCTCAGAGCAGCTCATTTCATTGTACAAGTTGCATGCTGGGTATGTTAGTGTTTTCTGTAACCCACCGAACGCTGACATGAATTACGGGATTTACCGTGCATATTTGATCTTCGCCATATGGTAACACACAAACGGAATTAAGGTACTCACAAGTCTGCACTTCAAGTCGACCTGCTGGAAGATCGTAAAAATCCCTACCCATAATTCACCAGACGTTGCTGCCGAGATTCGAACCCATGATTTCATGGACTCGCAGGATTGAAGTTAAACGGGCTTAACCACTCGGTTATAGAGTCCGTCAGGCCATGAATCAGTTCTGAGATTTTTGTCTAGTTAATGCCGATGAAGAAAGGTTTGGTTTCAGCGCTCAGTTCTTTGTTTTCAACATGTTTCATTTGATAAGCATCATAACAAAATCATAAAGTTCAGCCTTTTGAGCATCGATAAGCTTAGAGCTGACATCGTGCTCAGTCTAATGGAAGCATTGAAACAAACAAATGCAGTGACAGATGTTTCAGTGCACTCTTCCTGTTCCCACCGGACTCGAGGACTGTATCCACTAGAGCGGAGCATGATCTGGATATGACTACTGCTCTGAGCCTTTCATCTGATCGGGATCACCCCTGCAAGAGTACAGTTTGCATCCTTCTGATCACCATCACCGCTGAAGGCCTGATGTCTCACTTCTCTGTGCCTAAAGCCAACTGTGCCTTGCCTGCCACAATCATGTCAGATTTGTTCCTGATTCGACAGGGAAGTTTGACACTGACAAGGGCGTTGAGGTGCTCAAATTAAGTTGAAGCATTGTGGAGGGTTAACCGAGCCAATTTGTTTAAAATCAGGACTTACCGGCTGGGCAAAGATCTCATCTGGCAAGATTGGTTCCAGATTGAAGCGCTGATTGCATGGGGGATTAGCCAGGTGATCAGTTACCTTTTGTCTGCTTAGTTTCATGCTAATGGAACTTTTCCCTCGCCCTACTTTCCACTGTAAAACCTCATACCCACCCACCCACCCACACACACACACACAACACAAACACATACACACACTCACTTACACACACACACTCACTCACACACGCACACAAAACACACACACTCACTCACACACACACACACACATACACACACACTAAAGCCTCACGGCCATGAACACAGGCGCACCAGCTAAAAGCTAATCACTGTAATGGAGTGGAGCCGATGAGCTGATGCCAATCATCTCTGCTTAGAATCAGATTCAGCCACAGCACAAGCTTTTGCGTGATTTCACGTGCCAGCTCACGTGCACGCTCATGTGCACGCTCCTGTGCGTGCAGGCACTTACACGAATGCATAAACACTCATTTCCACTATCCGTCGACCCCTTCCCCTCCTCCCTCCACCAAGGAGAACTTGATATTAGAAGAAAACAAAGGAAGAGAAGGAAGAAAAGAGAAACAAAAAACGAAAAAAAAAACCTAGCGAGGGTCCAGGGGGGTTCAAGTTTTTTAAAAAAGAAAAGAAAAACAACCAAAGACAGGTAGAAAAACGAGTCAAAGAAAGAGAGCAAGAGAAGGAGGAATTTAAAGAAAAAAGCCACCAAAAAATATAAACAGGGAAAGAGGGGGGAGGGGGCCATCATGAAAAAGTCAAGAACACAACAACAACGAAACAAGAAGATAAGAGAAGACAAATTGTAATATAATTATTAAAAACGGAGGAAAAACTGAAAGGACAACAACAACAAAAAAGCAACAACAATAAATTTGAAGAAGAAACGGACACAAAGAAAGGTGGAAAGAAAAAATACTGAAAAGAAGGGAAACAAAAATAAAATACTGGAGGAACTGAAACACATGGAACAAGAGAGTGAAACAGAAGAGGAAGACGGACAGCAACAATAAAGAAAAGAAATTGATTAATATAAGAGCGAGAAGGAAAACTTACTTTAAGAAGCAGAAAAATGGAATGAAGAGAAGAAAAAAAAAGTGTCTTGTTTTCTATGATGAAAATGCAGTTTCAAAAGAAAACGATACCCAAAGATGAAGAAAAGAAAAACACGCAAACAATAAAGATTTGCAAGGATAACGAAAACAAAACGAAAATCGGAAGAAAACAAAATTCGAATAAGAGGGCAGAAATAGAATAATGAAAATGATGATAATAACAACGACAATGATAACAAAGTAATGACAATGACAACGCAAAGAAAAACAATGGATAGCGAAAAAGAGAAGAAAAAAAACAACAACAAACAAACAAACGAAAAAGAGGGTAGACAACAACAAAAAGGTGTAAGTGTAAAATACAACAGACAAAACCGAAACAACAACAACAAAAAGCATCAAATTCAAGAAATCTCGCAAAAAAGAACACCCCCACCCCCTCTACCACCCCCTCCCCCCAAATAAAAAGGTCAGACAGACAAAAAAACCAAAAAAAACTAAGGAAAAAAGATTCCATACAGACAGACGTGTGTACTGAAAAAAAAGCGTGGTCGACATTACAGCGAACAATCAATGAATGAGGTGGTGTTGTTGGGGGTCTTTGAGTACTGGTATAGCGTTAGCGCTGACCTTTTCCTCTGCTCACTGCTTTCATACTGCTGTTCAAAGATAGCTTGCTAGCCTAGCCTAGCCGACCTGTGGCTGTTTCAGGTGTGCACTGAAGTTACCTGTGTAGACAGGGGGACGTGATGTGACGCTTATAATCAATGTGTGTGTGTGTGTGTGCGTGCGTGCGTGCGTGCGTGCGTGCGTGGGTGCGTGGTGTGTCGTGGGGGTTGTCGGGCTGTGCTGTTGTGTTCTTGTGTGTGTGTTTTTTATTTGTCGGCTGTACTATTCGAAACACATAATGCTGTGTGCGTACACAGAAATATGCGTGTATCTCAGTATGCACAATGTACAAAGAGACATGCTTGCAGTGTTCACGTATACACACACACTCGCGCACACGCGCGCAAGCGCACACACACGCAAACGCACGTACGCACTCATACGCACAAACACACACAAACACACCCACCCACGCACACACACACACAAACGCACGCGCGCGCACGCACACACACACACACACACATACACCATGGAAGCATGCATGATTTATGTTCGTGTCTTCAGTCCTCTTCATCATTTTTAACAAAAGTCTTTAGATGAGACTATTAACCCAGGTCCCGTGCGCGAACGCACGCTGAACATCTGGCGCACACGTTAAAACCCGTTCCGCTTTTCGAAGAGTAGGCCATTGTGTGCCTTTGGGGACGGATGACAAGGTTTACAAAGCTGCATGCACACGAGGGCTGGATGGGAAAAAAGCACATGAGTGCTTATTCCATTATCCTCGAAATAAAAGAATAAAATAAATATACATTTTAAAAAATAACATGCCCCCCCCCCCCCCCACTTCACCATCACAATCACCCCTCTACCATCATCATTTTCTTTTTCAGAGAAAAGAGGGAAGAGAGGGGGGGGGGGGGGGGGTATAATTTCCCTTTCTAAATCATTTCCCCATATTGGACTTCTTTTTTTTCCTTAAAAGAAAAGTCGATGTCGATAAATGCTATGGTACATGGTGAAAGCCCCTTTAAAAAAAAAATCGGTGTCATTATTTCTTTTCGTTCCTTGGCTGGAGCTCTGGGGTTCACAAATTGTGAGATTTTTGCGTATGCGATCGTTTCTCCCCCACCATTTAGGTAGCCGCATTCCGACTTCGGGGATGGTGTCTAAACACAACACTTGTGTATATGCTGGGGTGGGTGTGTTTTTAGGGGAGGGGGTGGTTGTCATCCGTTCCTACCGGTAAACAATGACCTACTCTTTTGAAAGGCGGAACGGAGTTTTAGCGTGTACAAGAAGTTCGCACACAGAGCCTTGGTTTTATAGTCTCATCCAAAGGACTTCGACATTCAGTTCGATTTTTTTTCTCTCGTCAAACTGGGAAGAAAGAGCAAGGCTGGGAATCGAACCCAGAACCTCACGATTTATTTGTTGGCAGGAGAACGTCTGAAACATCCTGTCACCCTCCTTCTTGAGATGTTATAATGAGTGTTATGGTGCATGGTGTTCCCCTTTAAAAAAAAATATTAAAAAAAAAGTCGGTGTCCTAATGAGTGTTATGGTACATGCTGTCTTCCCTTGTACATATTTCGAACCCGAAATAATTATATAAAAAAAACCAGACAGGTAAAACCAAAACACAAACACACTTCGTCAATATTTTCATCAGCCAAACAAAATCAGAATTTCGAAACTGCAGAGAAATTAAACACACACACACACACAAGACAGAAAGAAGAACAAGAAGACACCGGCCAGGCAGGCAGCCGGATAAACACAAACAAAACTGACAGACAGGTAACAAAACAAAACATGACTTGGGTTGTCGTCTGCCAAGCAGAAATAAATACATTGCGGCGGCATCCAGAAAAGAAACATGCGGTATGAATAACACACGGATCGAAACTCTCTCCCTCGTTCTCTTTTTTTTTCAGACACGCACGCACGTACGCATCCTCACACACACACACACACACACACACACACACACACCACACACATACACACTTCAGGTCGACCCAGAAAAAAGAAAGAAAGAAAGAAAAAGGGAACCATATTCAAAGTGAAATGGGCGTGGTTCGGTTCAACAGTCACAAACTTCGATCGACACACTAGACAGAGACTCAGACCCAGACTGAGACGTGTGTGTGTGTGTGTGTGTGTGTGTGAGCGCACAAGTGCGTTCGTGCGCGTGTGTGAGTGTGTGTGTGTAGGACAGGAGTTTATATGAGTATGGATGTGACATACTTAAGACCCAGGCCCAGACCTCTGAGTGTGTGTGTATGTGTGTGCGTGCGCGCGTGCATGTGTGTGTGTGAGAGAGAGAGGAGGTCGTATGAGTGTGGATATGTGCGCTCATGCGTCAACTGGTAGCACTTAGGTCGAAGTGAAGAGTGTAAGCATGCATGTTCATGTATGTGTGCACGCATGCAATCTCACGCAGACTTGTGTATGTTGGCATATACAATACAATACAAAACACAACAAGCGCTCTGATTTGTAATTGCAAGATATAGCGCTATATAAATTCCATATATTATTATTATTATTATTATTAATACAACCATGCACACACGCAATGCTTACCCTATATCATAAACTTGACGTTTTACAACACATGAAACAACAACACATGACATAGAATACTTACAAGAAAAAAAAACATAATAGTTTAGAGTCAACTTCAGTTTTTCCCAGGGTGACCACTGTGAGAGAACACAGTAAATGAGAAGTTTGTGCGTAAGTACCTGGCCAAGCAGGCAGCCCTACTCCAGCTCCAGACAATTTTTCTCTCCTCTTGAGGGCGAGAAAGGAGGCACCGTGGTCGAGTGGTTTAGGCGGTCAACTCGTGATCCAGAGGTCGCGGGTTCGATCCCCGCTCGGCTCGGTGTTGTGCCCTTGGGAAAGACACTTTACTCCTATTTTCCTCACTCCACCCAGGTGTACAAGTGGGTACCAGCTCTGCTGGGGAAGTATCTGGCGACAGACTAGCGTCCTGTCACAGGGGTGGTGAAAAACCATCAGTTCGCTTAACGCTACAGAAACCGGGATAAGCTCCGGCTCTATGGGCCTTCTGGCTCGAAAGAACATACTTTTTTTTTTGAGGGCGAGAACAATGCTAAGACTTCGCCATGGCTGAACACAACCCCAACATACCATTTTAAAGATAATCATAACAACCCAGTTAATGCGGGCCTCCTCGGCAGTTAGCTGACGTCATTTACCTGACAAAGCTTTTGGCCAGGTGTAGTGGATGGAAGTCAGCTGTGCAGGTTCACCTGTACTCTCTCTTCTGCCGGGCCCTTCATCTCCGCATTGCAACATGCGTGTTGAGTGGTGTAGGGCAGCCCTGATAGGTGCAGCACATTAGGTTTTGTTTTCGCCTGGAGTAGGCATTCCTAAAGAACTGATCATCAACATTTTTGCTTATGGGACTCATTGACCTTGGCAGGCAAACAGCCCCCACCCCATCTAAACAGAAGGGGGAAAAAAACAAACAAGCAAAACACAAAGCAAACAAAAAAGCATCTAGTCTAGTCTTGGCTAGCAAGGCCGCACTTCAGCTTTAGCTTCCGTGCGATGTAGTGTTTTCTGTAGGGTGTTACTCAGAAGAAAAGGCTGCTCGTTTTAAAACTTTTTTTTCCCTATCAGGTATGAAAAATGCACTCTATGACTGTTTGGGGATTGATGACTGAGGCTGATGCCAGGTAGGCTTAGCTGTAGTATAGTGCGGCCCAAGTCTCCTACGAGAGGGAAAACCAAGCAGTGACGAAGAGTGATATACCAGCCCCTGGCTCATTGGCGTACAAGGAATCTACGTTGTATGAATGACGAACGCAAATGCGAATGCGAAAAGTTTTATTTATAATAGGCCTTGGCCCCTCATGAAGGGGTTGTGTGTATATAATCAACATTCCAAAACATGTTACATAGGAAATATTTATGAACGGAAGAATAACGAACACGAGAGACAGACAGACAGAGAGAGGAGAGAGAAGAGAGAGAGAGAGAGAGAGAGAGAGAGAGAGAGAGAGACACACACACACACAGAGACAGACAGACAGACAGACAGAGACAGAGAGAGAGGCAGACAGACAGACAGATAGAGACAGATACACAGACACAGAGAGACAGACACACACGACAGACAGACTTAACAAACAGAGAGAGACAGAGAGAGAGACAGAGACATACAGACAAGAGACAGATACACAGACACAAACCAAACACGCAGACAGACTTAACAAACAGAGAGAGAGACAGAGAGAGAGACGAGAAAGAAGAAAAGAGAAAAAGAGAAGAGAAAAGAGAGAGAGAGAGAGAGAGAGAGAAGAGAGAGAGAGAGAGAGAGATGAGAGAGATGAAAGAGTGAGAGAGAAGAAGTGTACGAAATAAGCTGAGCATCTATGAGCATGCTTTATACAATTTGCACAATACTGTCATCATCAAATATTTAACCATGCCAGCCCGGTAAGACCAGAAAGAACAAGGCAATACAATAAGGCTGGACAGTGATGGCTTACTACAGCTTTTAAATGATCAATGAAAACATCTCTCTCTCTCTCTCTCTCTCTCTCTCTCTCTCTCTCTCTCTCTCTCTCTCTCTCTCATGGAGAGCCAGTGATGAAAGACAGTCTGTGACTGGCTGACTTCCTGTTCCTAAAAATAGCCAGCCTCTAGTCACAGCAGTATCAGGAGCATCGTAGGCTAGGCAGAAAATAGACGGGTACTGTGTCCAGATGCGCCGTGCGGGCTATGAGACACCTGTTTGATGCCAGACACCAACCAAAGGAGGCGGCTGCCGATACCTGGCATCTCTCCTCTGAAGACTCAGCCGCTGCAAGCAGACAGGTAAGTTGCGTAGGTAGTGAGTGTAACGATTGTTCCAGAGGCTTTGTCAGACTGAGAACTGGGGTTAGAGGATTGAAGTTGTTTCAGCTGTGCTTTCGTTTTATGTGATGAATTTTTTTTTTCTTGGTTGGTTCTAGTCGGGAAGGAAAACAGATCGAGCGTAGAGAGGTTCGTGGCGCATATTCTCTCTCTCTCTCTCTCTCTCTCTCTCTCTCTCTCTCTCTCTCTCTCTCTCTCTCTCTCTCTCTCCTCTCTCTCTTCTCTCTATTGTTTATCAATCCATTGGTTTTTGTTTGTTTGTTTGTTTGTTTTCTGTTTCTTTCATAAGGGGCTTTCTTTCTTCGGGTCGAATTATTTTCTGTCTTAACATGTGCACTTTCTTTTCTGTGTTATACTTTTATCTTAATGTAAATCTCTCTCTCTCTCTCTCTCTCTCTCTCTCTCTCTCTCTCTCTCTCTTCTCTCTCTCTCTCTCTCTCTCTCTCTCTCTCTCTCTCTCTCTCTGAATTTGCTGAAAGTTGTTTTCTATTTATCAATAATTCCTAGTCAGGGCAAGGGCCAGATTTTTATTTTTTAAAAACACAATTACATGAATGCTTATCTGTCACCCTTGGAAAGAAAGATTATGAATCAATCCTTGTCCTTTTCATTGGATAAAATTGCATACGGTGGCTTTACTCTATAATGAACCTGGAGGAGGGAGAGAGAGAGTGAAAGGATGGGGATCAGGGGTGCCTGAGTCAGAAGAGAACAGAAAGAGGAGGAAGAGGAGGAGGATGCAGATGACTGCAATGATAATGATGATACCCATACACAGGATGAGGGAAAGGAATGTGCTCCGGACACTTCATGAAAGCAACCACACACACAAAGCTTTCAGAAATCGATACTCATATTTCTTTGTATTTACTGTTGTCTTCTTCTCGTATTCATGTTCGTGTGACATTCTCTTCTTGGTCTTTTTTGTTTGTTTTGTTTTTGTTTGTTGTTTGTTATATTCTTGATTTCTATTTTGTGGTGTTTTCTTTTGTCTTTGGTTTGTTGTTGTTTTTTTTTGTTGGGGGGTTTGCGGGAGGGGGGGGGGTGAATTTTTTTCTTCATCATTTGAGGATTTGCGCAGCTTTTTTATTACTTTTTAATATGTTCTTGTCACCAACAAAAAAACGAAATACGGTGTAGATCCACAGAAAACATGAGAAAAATAAGGATTATTTTGTTTTATTGATACCAAAGGTCATGCATTCACTTTTTGTGATTCCATCATCAATCAGTTTCATTTCTTAAAGGTCATGAAGGCGGTAGGATTGCAGGTCGCTGTGGACACACTTTATTTGCTTTTTTTTCAATTTGAGAATAATAGATAAGCGCTTGGGTGCCAAACAGAGTAATAGAGAATGATTTAAACGTTTTACACACACACACACACTCACACAGGGAGGGAGAGAGGGGGAGGGAGGGAAGGAGGGAGAGAAAGAGAGAATGACAATAGTTTACTGTGGTTATCTTTTAAGCCTATTCTCAAGGGGCTAGTGGGAAGGGGGCCTGGGAACAAAACACATATTTAAGAAGAAGAAAAATCACAAAAGCCCACATAATCATTATGTCGTGGATTCCATATCATGGTTTAAATAGCCGCAACAAACAAAAACATACTACAATAGTACAAAAACTTTTTTTCTAACAGAGAAAGAACAATGAACTGTTAAAGCTTTACAAGACATTCAGCAGCGTGTCATGCGAGTCATTGAAACATGTGCTTTTGTTTTGAAAATTTGGGTCAAAATAAAACCAACTGTGACTGGAAAAGTGGACATGGAAACCACATCAGTACAATTTCTATTGTAGGCTTTAAGCCCTTTCAGTTGGGGCAGGGGGATCAGGGTCGGAAAAAAATCTATCCACTAACAAACAACCCAGAAACTTTCAAACATGTAACACAATGATCATCATGATGTGGGTACCACATCACATCACATTGTTTACCGTCATCAATGAATCAATCAAGATAAGACCCAGCTTATTGTTAAGAATTTCTTGCATTAACAGCTGCTTCAGTTTGGTCGTGTCTTTTATATATTTGATGTATATCGTGGAGCTCCTTTGTAATCTCGGTAAAATCGTCACTCTATTTATTTAGGCACATCATAACATCAAAGTAAATTCAGATGCTATATTCTTGTTTTCTATGGTTCACAGCACTCGTTCTCAAGTTCCAGCACACACCTGCATTCTGACACGCTCTCCCTACAATCAGTTC